>CAJHZP010000003.1:0-508000 GCA_905163415.1 Noctua fimbriata
CGAGTCCCTGGCGGTGGCGATGGCCCGCTCGAGGACCATTTTCGCCTCCACGTACACCTCGTAGAGGTGGTCCTCGTCGGCCGGGTCCCGTCGACGCCGCCGCCGGCTCCGCGTGTAGGCCCTCCTCGCCTCCACGCACGCGGCTCGAAGCCCCGCCAGCTGCGTCGACCACCAGTACACGGCGCGTCTGGGCGGCGGTCGGCTAGACCGAGGCATGCTAGTTGCATACCTCGGTCAGAGACTCTCTGAGTCGCCCCGCCGCTTCGTCCACGTCCAAGCCGGTGGTAGGCGGCGACAGCCAGTCCCGCAGGAACGCCGCTTCCCCGCTGCCTCCCTGTCCAGGCGGGCTACAGCCCACCGCGGGAACGATGATCGCCCCGAGACGGGCTGCATCCCTCCGGAGACGCTGGCGGAAATGTCGAACCGCACGTAGCGGTGGTCCGACATGGTCTCCATCAGGTCCACCCGCCAGTTCAGCACGCGCGCGGCCAACGCCTGGGTGGCGAAAGTGACGTCCACTATTGAGCCACCCCGACGCCGCACGCATGTCTGGACGCTTCCTCTGTTCAAGAGGGAGAGTCCAGAGGAGGCTGCCCACAGCTCCACTGCCCTCCCGCGAGCGTCGGTGGCCGGGTTGCCCCAGGTCACCGACTTGGCATTCAGGTCTCCCAGAGGCAGACCTGACGCGGCACCGCCCTGCCGACCACGGCGGCCAGGACTCCGAGATAAATCTCAAAGTCCCGGAGGGGGCGGTTTGGGGAGAAATAGACCCCCACAAGGGCCAAGTCTCCCCATGCGGCGGCCACGTATCCCGGTCCCCTCTCTAATAGCGAGAGGGGAGGGGAGTCTGTGGAAGACCGCGCCGCTAATGCCACCGAGCCGTCCTCGTCACCCAGCCAGCTGCCGGGGATCGAGTAGGGCTCGGCGACCGCCGCTACGTTCACCAACCACTCGGCCATGGCCTGCACTAACAGGTCCTGGGCCGCTCTGCAGTGGTTGGTGTTCGCCTGGAGGATGCGATAGTCGGAACCATTATTCCGACATCGATCCCCCCTCCTCCGCTACCGCCGCCGGAGCTGCAGCTGCAGCGGCGACGACGACGGCGGTGGCAGCGGCGGTGGCAACAGGGCGAACCTGCGCCGGCACTATGCCCTTCCTCACGGGAGGCCTGCACTTGCTGCCCGTCATTTTGTGGTCCGCGGGGCGGCCACTAGCGGCGCACGCCGCGCAGTGCTGCGCGGTGGCGCGGCAGGTGACACTTTTGTGTCCCTGCCGCCCGCAACGGTAGGCACGTGTCCCCCCAGTCGAACTTGGAGGGACACGTGGGTCGGGTGGGGCCGAACGCGAAGCACTTGAAGCAGCGCGTTGGCTGGTCCTCAAGTGCCCGCACCACAGCCGAGCCGAACCCGACGAGCAGCCGCCCCTTGGTCGCAGCAAGGACGGCACCAGCCGCGGCGACCGGGCACTCCACGCGGATGATGCCCATGCCGCGGCGGCCGGGCCTGACGGCTCCACCCTTCACCGCGCCAGCGTCGCAGCCTCCAGCCGCCGCGACGGCCGCCACCACATCCTCTTTGGTGACCGAATCATCGAGATCGGCACCTCCAAGGCTGCGGTCTTGATGGGCCTGCCGACCGTCGCCGCATCCGCGATGACCTCTTGCAACTTTGTTGCGAAGAGGTCTGCGTTCGTGTGCCGCCGCTCCCCCGAGAACTCGAAAATTCGAGCCCCGGTTAGGGTTCGGCGGCACGTAATGTTGCTGATCCCCAGCTGGGAGGGATCAGCATTGGCACGAGCCCGCCTTAGGACGGACTCGTACGTCTCGCCCCGCTCCACGGCCGCCGGGGTGATGGTCACGACGACGGCCGCGGTTTTGGGAGGAACTAACTTCCTCCCACCGGCTGGAGCCTTTTTGGCTGCGCGAGTAGCCGCGGCAGGCTTAGCAGCTGCAGCGGGCCTAGCAGCCGCAGCGGGCCCAGCAGCCGCAGCGGGCTTCTTCCCCTTTCCCCTCCTGACCACTTCCGTCCACGACTGGTTGGCCGGGGTGGTGGAGGGAAGAAGGGCGTCTTCCCCCCTGCGATGTCCGGGGGGGCCGCCGCCGGAGTGGCAGCCGACCCAGACGCGCCTTCCGTGCCCGTTGCAGGGCTCGGGGTTTGAGGAGCCGCCCTTGCTCCTCTTGCCCTTACCCCTTGCCCTTGAGGGGCTTCGGGGCCTGGGGCTGCGCACCCGACGCCGAGCCCCGCACCAGGCGCAGGTTCCGACTCCGTCGGTGGGCGACTCTTGTCCGCCGCAAGCGGCGGGCGGAGCCGCCTTTCCGGCAAGAGCCGGTCCTCGATGCCTGCGAAGCAGGCTCTGGTGAAGGCCCTCTCCTCCATGACAACCTTGCGGATAATGTCCTCAAGGTTGGCAGGGGAGAAGGAGGAGCCTCCTACCACCGGGGCTGGGGCGGATTGGGCAGGCCGGGCCGTGGCGTCAGCCAGCTTCTGATGAAGCTGGCTGACCTCCGCCTGCAGGCGATCCACCTTCGCCTGCAGCTGCCGCGTCTCGTCCGTGGCCGTCCGCCCGACCAGCTCCAGGACGATGCCGTGTAGGCTGGCGGCACGGCATTTGAGGGCCTTCTGGAAGGTCCCCTTCAAATTGGAGGACTTTGAGGCGACCTCCAGAACCTCCTCTTTGTCCTCGAGCGCCATGCGCTCCAGCTCCGCCAGGGAGTGGTCGGCGTACAGCACACTTGATGCGCCATAGCCAGCCCTCGACCTGGCGATTTGCGCCTGGCGCTCTCTGGCCGCGACCCTCTCCTCCAGGTCCTGCTGGACCTGCGCCCTTTTGGCCAGGTTGAGCTGGCGCTCGGCGTCCGCCAACCCCACATCGTGGGTGCCAGTCGTAGAAGAAGTCGAAGCCTTTTTAGACTTCGACTTCTTCTTCGCCCTCCCCATCGACTCCGAGGAGCCCTCGGACCCGGGCTTCAGGAAGGCCCTCTTCCGCCCAGGGCGGTCGCTGTCGGCCGCCGACGTATCCATGTTGGATTCGTCGGAGTCCGACAGCTCGCCTGGTCCACTAAAAAGCTGACCGCAGACGGTGCGCGGTCAGCATCCGACGCTTGAGCGTCGCCGGTGTGGCCCTGAGAAGGGCCTTTTGGTTGGCCCTGAGAAGGGCCGTTTAAATCGCTCAGGGACGAGCGACTCGACACGAAACGCCCGGAGGCGTCCCGCAGGTTTTTAGTTTTAAAATTAAAATTCGAATTCGACATCTTCGTAATTCGCCTTCGATGCACAGCGCACTTTAGCCACCGGTCTGCCACTCCGTTACGGTGGTCAGACACGGCGTTGCCCAGGGGATACTGCGAGGAAGTATGCGCTGTGGGGGATCCCCCAACCTAACCTTTTTTTTTTTTTTTTTTTTTTTTTTTTTTTTGCGCTGAGAAATGCTTTATGCATGCCCGTTCGTCGGGGGACGAGACGGGGTATGTGGGACTCCTGTCGGTGTATGACAGTATACCCACTAAAACTCAGCGGTGTTCCCTCGCACACTTGCGTCGGGGGGCAACGGGATCTGATGCGACTTCCGCTGCCCCGGACTAGTGCCGGCCCGCCTGACCTGCGGGCCTCGTCCCGGGGGGGAGTGAGGTGTAAAACTCCCCCCGTTACGTCTGAGAGAGGCGCGCGTGGAACACTACGCGCCGCCGTCTCGGGTCCAGTGTGATCGGGGGCGACGGATGTCCCCGAATCCGTCGCCCCTGGACCAATTTAGGGGGGCCGGAAGAGGGCGTTGTCCGCCCTCTGCCGACGCCCGGTGCGTCTGCTGCGGGATGGGCGGGAGCTCGTAATCTCCCTCTCCCTTTCCGCAGCCTCCTTCTGCGACATGACGGTTTCGCAGAAGGACACCACCGCGTCCCAGGACTCTGCGCTGCCGACCATCGAGCGAACGACGGTCGGCAGCGACAGGTCTCCTCCTACCTCCGTAACGAGCGCACGGCGCGGCTCATCCCACGCGGCGCACTCGGCCAGCGTATGCCGCGCCGTGTCCTCCAGACAGTGGACGCAGTGATGGCACCGGGCATCCGGCTCCCTGCTTATGCGACACAGGTACTTCCCGAAGCAGCCGTGCCCCGAGAGCACCTGCGTCGCCCGAAACGTCAGGGAGCCGTGCTTCCTCCCGAGCCAGTCGTCGAGTACTGGCCGGATCGCCTCGACCGTGTCGAGGCCGGCGGTGGGGAGCTCTAGCCTCCCCCGCCATTCCGCCACCATGACCTGTCGGAGCTGAGACCGGTACAGCGTGATCTGTCGCTGCACCAGCCTCTCGCCCCGATCATTGGCCTCCTCGCGCCACTGGTGCAGTGTCGCGAGGGTCTTCGCCTCCAGGTCCCACGGCGGGGATCCGGCCAGTACACAAGCCGCCTCGTAGGAGATCGTGCGATATCCCCGTATGACCCTGACGGCCATCGCTCTCTGCGGTCTGCGCAGAACGGCGATAGTGCGGGCCGTCAGGTCTGTCGCCCAAATCGGGGCCCCGTAAAGGGCCATCGATCGCACGATCCCCACGTACAACCGCCTACAGGCGGTGCTCGGGCCCCCCAGATTGGGAAGCAGCGTTGACAGCGCGCCCGCCGCGCCCATCAACTTGGGCACCAGCCGCTGAAAGTGGGGGCCGAAGTCCCAACGGCTGTCGAGCACCAATCCTAAGTACTTCATGGTTGACTCGACAGCGATCCGGACCCCACCGACCACAATGTGTGATCCCAACGGCGGCGCCCGTCGGGGGCCATGAAAAGCAATGGCCTCCGACTTGTTGAGGGCCACTTCCAGCCCCAGGCGTCGTATGCGGCTCACCACCTGTGAGACCGCAGCCGTAGCCAGCAACGCTGCCTCCCTGTACGAGCTCCCCCGAGCAGTGACCAGCGTGTCGTCCGCATAACACGTCAGGTCCACTCCCGGCGGGAGCTCGCACCGCAAAACCCAGTCGTACCCGATGTTCCGCAGGGGTGGGCCCAGAACCGACCCCTGCGGAACACCGCACGACATCTCGCGACGGCCCGTGCCGTCGCGTCCCATGTAGGTGACACACCTTCCCGAAAGATAAGCCCCCACAAGCGGTAACCTTTTTTTTTTTTTTTTTTTTTTTTTTTTTTTTTTTTCGCTGAGAAATGCTTTATGCATGCCCGTTCGTCGGGGGACGAGACGGGGTATGTGGGACTCCTGTCGGTGTATGACAGTATACCCACTAAAACTCAGCGGTGTTCCCTCGCACACTTGCGTCGGGGGGCAACGGGATCTGATGCGACTTCCGCTGCCCCGGACTAGTGCCGGCCCGCCTTACCTGCGGGCCTCGTCCCGGGGGGGAGTGAGGTGTAAAACTCCCCCCGTTACGTCTGAGAGAGGCGCGCGTGGAACACTACGCGCCGCCGTCTCGGGTCCAGTGTGATCGGGGGCGACGGATGTCCCCGAATCTGTCGCCCCTGGACCTATTTAGGGGGGCCGGAAGAGGGCGTTGTCCGCCCTCTGCCGACGCCCGGTGCGTCTGCTGCGGGATGGGCGGGAGCCCGTCATCTCCCTCTCCCTTTCCGCAGCCTCCTTCTGCGACATGACGGTTTCGCAGAAGGACACCACCGCGTCCCAGGACTCTGCGCTGCCAACCATCGAGCGAACGACGGTCGGCAGCGACAGGTCTCCTCCTACCTCCGTAACGAGCGCACGGCGCGGCTCATCCCACGCGGCGCACTCGGCCAGCGTATGCCGCGCCGTGTCTTCCAGACAGTGGACGCAGTGATGGCACCGGGCGTCCGGTTCCCTGCCTATGCGACACAGGTACTTCCCGAAGCAGCCGTGCCCCGAGAGCACCTGCGTCGCCCGAAACGTCAGGGAGCCGTGCTTCCTCCCGAGCCAGTCGTCGAGTACTGGCCGGATCGCCTCGACCGTGTCGAGGCCGGCGGTGGGGAGCTCTAGCCTCCCCCGCCATTCCGCCACCATGACCTGTCGGAGCTGAGACCGGTACAGCGTGATCTGTCGCTGCACCAGCCTCTCGCCCCGATCATTGGCCTCCTCGCGCCACTGGTGCAATGTCGCGAGGGTCTTTGCCTCCAGGTCCCACGGCGGGGATCCGGCCAGTACACAAGCCGCCTCGTAGGAGATCGTGCGATATCCCCGTATGACCCTGACGGCCATCGCTCTCTGCGGTCTGCGCAGAACCGCGATAGTGCGAGCCGTCAGGTCTGTCGCCCAGATCGGGGCCCCGTAAAGGGCCATCGATCGCACGATCCCCACGTATAACCGCCTACAGGCGGTGCTCGGGCCCCCCAGATTGGGAAGCAGCGTTGACAGCGCGCCCGCCGCGCCCATCAACTTGGGCACCAGCCGCTGAAAGTGGGGGCCGAAGTCCCAACGGCTGTCGAGCACCAATCCTAAGTACTTCATGGTTGACTCGACAGCGATCCGGACCCCACCGACCACAATGTGTGATCCCAACGGCGGCGCCCGTCGGGGGCCATGAAAAGCAATGGCCTCCGACTTGTTGAGGGCCACTTCCAGCCCCAGGCGTCGTATGCGGCTCACCACCTGTGAGACCGCAGCCGTAGCCAGCAACGCTGCCTCCCTGTACGAGCTCCCCCGAGCAGTGACCAGCGTGTCGTCCGCATAACACGTCAGGTCCACTCCCGGCGGGAGCTCGCACCGCAAAACCCAGTCGTACCCGATGTTCCACAGGGGTGGGCCCAGAACCGACCCCTGCGGAACACCGCACGACATCTCGCGACGGCCCGTGCCGTCGCGTCCCATGTAGGTGACACACCTTCCAGACAGATAAGCCCCCACAATGTTGCGGAGGTAGGAAGGCACCCGATGGTATCGCAGGGCCTCCCTAATGCAACCCCAGGGCAGGGTGTTGAACGCGTTGGAGATGTCCAAGGACACCGCCAGCACCACCCCACCCTGGGACACCGCTTCCTCCGCCAGGACTCTCACCCTCATGATGGCGTCGATGGTGGAGCGCCCACGCCGGAAGCCAAACTGGCTGTCGGCCAGGTTCGGCCCCTCTGTACACAAGTGGCTGACGAGGCGATCTGCGATTACACGCTCGAGCATCTTGCCCGCCTCGTCCAGCAACACTATGGGCCGATAAGCCGACGACGAATCCGCTGGGCGCCCCGCCTTCCTGAGCAGGACCAGTCGAACTGGCCCCGCTCAAGGCACGCCGAGAAGAGTCCCCTCAGTGGGGGCTCCAGCTCCTTCAGGGCGAGGACTAGAGCGCGACCAGGCACTCCGTCGGGCCCCGGAGCAGTGTTTTTTGCCCGGAGCCGCATCACGGCCGCGCTCATCTCCGCCTGTGTCACCTCTGGGATGGTTTCGCTCACTTCTTCTTCTTCCGACTCTGCAGCTGTGGGCAGAGCCATCGACGGTGGCTCGTACTCGGCTCTCTCAGGGAAGAGAGCCGAGACCACTCGCTCCAGAAACTGCGGCTCGAGACCTTCCGTTAGCGGGGGCGCCCACGGCCGAAGTTTCCCTCGGACCGTGCGGTAAGGGCGCCCCCACGGATCCCCGTCTAGGGTCGCCAGCAGCTCCTCTCTGGAGCGCGTCTTTGACTCGCCGATGGCCAGCCACAGAGCCTCCTTCGCCGCGCGGTACACCTCATACAGCGCGGCTTCTTCGTCGGGATCCCGCAGACGTCTCCTCCGACATCGCGTGTACGGGCGTCTGGCGTCTGCACACTCGACGCGCAGCCGCTCTACCTCGACGCACCACCAGTACACGCGGCGCCTTGCGGACAGAGAGGAGACGCGTGGCATGGACGCGTCGCAGATTTGCGTCATCGCGTCGCTAAACCACTGCGCCTCCCGTTCGACGTCGACGGGACCGACGGTAGCCGACTCCCGGATCCAGGCTTGGACGATAGTGGCTTCCTCGAGAGCCTCCCTGTCGAGGCGTTTCAGCGCCCAACGCGGGCCGTCTCTTCGGGGGGCCGATTGGCTACGACCTTCAGCGGTCTGGGTGGAGACGTCGAAGCGTATGTATCGGTGATCCGATAGCGTCTCCACCTCCGCTTCCACGTGCCAATCACGAACGCGGTGCGCGACAGCGGGACTAGCGAACGACACGTCCACAATGGATCCGCCCCGCTGTCGCACACACGTGTAGGCCGAACCCCGATTTAAGACAGCCAGGCCCGTCGTAACGGCCCACTCCCCTAGCACATCGCCTCTCGGGTCTGTGACCGGGGATCCCCACGCCGCAGATTTGGCGTTCAGATCACCGAGAAGCAAAATGGGCCGAGGATGAGACCGGCCGACGACGGCTCCCAACTCGACAAGGAAACTCTCGAAGTCGGCGAGACTCCTGTTGGGCGAAAAGTATGCCCCGATCGTGACGATCCCGTTCACAAGGGCGGCAACCCAACCGTGACCCCGGGACACGTCGACAAGAGTCGCGCCGATGATGGCCACCAGGCCGTCCAGATCCCCTGCCCAGTTATCTCGGGGGGGGACAAAATACGGCTCAGCGACCACCGCCACATTTACCGACCACTCCGCCATGCTCAGGACCAAGAGATCCTGAGCTCTGGTGCAGTGGTTGATATTCGCCTGGAGGAAATGGAGCGCCATCACTGGCAGTCCATTTCCCCGGCGCCTCGTCCAACCACAGGCCGGGAGTCGGCCGAAGAGGTGCTAGGGGGTGCGGCCCCCGCAGCCTTGGTCCAACGCTTGCTGCGCTTTCTGGGCGCGCCGCAAGCGTTGCCGCCAGTTCTGTGCCCCGCAGACTTTCCTGCAGCCGCACAGAGGCTGCAGTTTGGCTCCGCGGAGCACTGGGACGCCTTATGGCCGGGCTGACCGCAGCGATAACACAAATCGCTGCGGTCTGCTTCGCTAGTGCACTGGGCCCGGACGTGCCCTTTCTCCAGGCACCGGTAACACTGCATGGCCCTGGGTGCCAGGAGTTTAACTCTCGCTGACACCCAGCCCACCAGCAGACGTCCCGCGTCGGCAACTTTCTTTGCCGCAGCTACTGGGCACCGCACCCAGGTGGTGCCCAGCCCTCCAGCGTTGACGCGGATTTCGCCCGCCCGCACATTTTCTGGCGGGCATCCGCCGCTCCGGGCTATGGCCACCACCACCTCCTCCGGGGAAACAGAGTCGTCCAGCCCATCGACGCGCACCTCAGCCGTCTTGATGGGTCTGGACACCCGGACCTCCTCGGGGTTGAGGACGTCCCTCAGCTTTGCAGCTAGAGAGTCCGCCCTCTCGGCACTGCTGGTCCCCGCCAACTCGAACATCTTGGCCCCCGTGGCTGCCGTTCTAAAACGGAAGCCATCCGGGGTGCCAAAATCGGCAAAGACCAGCTTGCCTCTCGCCTCCGCCAGTACCTTCTGGTACGTCACGCCTCTCTCCTTGGCTTCGGGCTGCAGCGTGACTACTACAGCCTCGGAGCGGGGGACGTGGATTTTCGGGGCCTGCCCCTTGGATCCGGGCGCGTTCTTGGCCTTGCGGCCCCTCTTCCGCCTCTTTTTGCGGCTTTCGGCCGTCTCCCAGCCACCCTCTTTTTCTTTGGGGGACGAGGTGCTCCCTTCAGTGGCATTTCTCGTCCCCTTCACGGCCTTTTTGCCGCCCTCCGTGGGCTTTTTGGGCGCCTGCGTGGGCTTTTTTGGCGCAGGTGGCGCTTTAGCCACCTGTGCCCACGTTGGCCCAGCTGTTGCTGAAGCGGGCTCCGCCACCCTCCTCCGCTTATCTGCCGCCAGCGGCGGACGAAGGCGAATAGGGGGGTTGAGCCTGGGCTCTAGGCTTTCCAGGCGGGCGGTCATGATGCTCAACAGCCGGTTGAACTGGTCTTCCCCCAAAGACCCGTTCTGTGGCAGGGCACGACTGTCCGCAGTCGTCGCACCCTGCTGCCGGCTGAAGTCTGCCCTCAGGGCGCTGACCTCCCGCTGGAGCTCCTCCATCCTCGTTTGGAGACGGTGATTTTCCTCTCGGAGCTTCACCGTCTCCTCCGAGATCGTGCGGTCAAGGAGGACGTCCACCGCCTCCTTGATCCCGTCCGCCGCCTCTTTTAGGGCCCGCGTGAACGTCCCCTTCAGGTTGCCAGATTTCGTGGCTACCTTCAGGACGACGTCCACGCCGTCCAAAACTTGACGGCTAAGGGCCTCTGCCGTCAAGCCTTCCGGAGATGCGGCGGTCTGCATCCGCCTCTCCCTTGCCCGTCGAGCCAACTCAGCGACCTCGTCGGTCGCGATGGCCTTCCGGCCCTCTCTCCTCGCGGCATTGAGCTCCGCCTTGGTGCTCAGCAATGCGATGGAGGACTGAGCATCACATTGCTCCACCTGCATTGAGCCGTCGGAGTCGCTGACTCCGCTGGCCATCGGCGTATCAGGGCGCTTCAAGAAGCGGCCCCGAGTGTCACGTGACGGTGTCGGAGTGTTTGCTCCGGAAGGCAACCCGCGTCCTCTGCCCCTCCTGGTTGTCGACACCTTGGGGGCCGGCAGGTTCTCCTCGCTAGAGGACAAACCCGCCGAACCCGCGTCCGACCCACAGACACGCGGCCGCTTCCCCCAAAACTTGGAGGGAGCGGCCGCAATGGCTTGCGAAAGGGTGGGTGTGTTGTCGAAGGTAGACGACATACCACCCACCCTCTCCAAAACCACGCGAGGCTCCGCTGGAGCCTCCGCTCCTGGCCTCAGTGACGCAGTGCCAGAGTCCGACACTGCGTCCGACGCGTGGCGCTCGACCCGTCCGTGGTTAAAACTAAAGGAGATGAGGTCTTCAAAAGACCTCGATCTCGAGGAGCCTCCTCGGCTCTCGTTGCCATTGGCAAGCGGAAGACGTTTGTTGCCCCCCCCAGAATACGAGGGGCTTGACGATCCCGAAGGGATCGTGGCGGATTCTCCAGCTGCTGAGCAGCTGGTACCGCCCTGGGGTAATATCTTTGCATTCGTCTTTTTCATGGTGATTTTTTTCCTTTGAAGGGTGTGGTCCCTGTCTCCCTTCTTATCATCATTTCCCCCCCCCCCCCCCCCCCCCCCTTATGACTAGTCTATCGCCCTCACAGTCACGTCTGATGGGCAGACGCGTACCAGAGGGCGACAATATTACATCCCAACATATGCCCCGCAACGATGGTCCGTCGCGTGGCATATGAAGGAATATCCCCGACCCCGATTCACTCCCCGGGGACCCCGAGGAGTGAATCGCCAATCACGTACCGTCCGATGAGCCCGCTCCGTGAGCCATCGCACGGTACACGATGTGTCCCTCCCCATATTCACACTCCGATGACTCGGAGCGTGAATCGCGCACTGCCCGGAACGACGGACAGGGCACCCCTCGCCAGAGTCTGAAGCGACTCCGGCGTGTGTGTCTCTCTTAGTCTGGTCTCTCACTTGGAATGGTAAAACTCCAAGATCATTGAGACACTCAAGCCCCACCACGACGACAACGTGGAGACACCCTCGGTGGGGACAAGCGGTAACCTAACCTAACCTAACCTAACCTGTGGGGTTAAGTCAGGGCTCCTTGCGGGTCAAGCCACAGGGCCACCACGACCTATCCACTGCTCACCAAACTCACTGTTCAGATACGCACGCACTAAATTCGCATAATGAACAGGGCATCCATCATGTTGATAGTACATACCGCGTAAATAAGCCAGAGGCACATCCTCTAGCAACTCCGGTATCATATTCTGCAGCATATCCAAATAAGAACCACCAGTCAGGTGCCCTTCAATAAAAATAGGCTCTATTATTTGGTAATTTTTTTTTGTTCTGTATGGTGTCCGGACGTAAAGAATAGCACCATCCCATATCTTCCCGTGGGTGTCGTAAGAGGCGACTAAGGGACTTACCAGAGAATGGGCAGCAGCGTTCTCTGTGTTTTATAACAACCATACTGCGATCGCCAACCCGCCTGCCAAGCGTGGCGATTATGGCAAAACCCCCCTTCTTGGGGGAGGCCTATGTCCAGCAGTGGACGTCTTTCGGCTGAAATGATGAATGATGATGATGATGATTTGGTAATTAATAATGCCTGCCCAAACATTCCATGATCGAGGAGGCGCTGGGATACAGCCAGATTGGTGGAGGTGAAGGGAACTTGAGGGTCGGTGATTCCACGAGCGCGCAGTGAGTTCAGGTTTTCCGGCTGAGCATACAAGAGTCTAGCCTCTTCCAAGTTCTGGTGCGCCATCCCATAAAAATCCACCATTGCCCAATACTCCACATTGGAGTAGACATATTGCAGACTCATTTTTGACACGTGATTAGGTTACGCGCGAGTGACCTCATACGGCGAAGCGCGCGGCAATACTAGGAAGAAAGGTCGCCGATCGCGTAGGCTAGACTGTGTAAGCGTGGAGTGGGGGCGTGGCTTACGGATCAAGCTGTCTGATCGATGAATGGATTTTTCAATGGGTACCGTTTGCATGTGTTGCCGATCGTCGATACGTTACGTACACACACATATGCATTTACCGCAAGGACTACTACTTCGAGTTCTCATTATTTACCAAAAAAAAAAACAATAAATTTTATTTTTCGTGATTTTTTTTTTTTTTTTTTATTGTTACTTTTTGAAAAAAATAGTCCCAATCGTTTCGAGTTCGATGATCGAGTTTATGGCTTTCGGTTCCAGAACGACCTAAAAGTAATGGTGTATTATTGTCAGTTTTAATATCTGAATCGCCTAATAAAATTATACAATAGTCATTTATAGTGAATTCTTCCAATTTTGTTTTAATATTAGTTAACAGATGTTTTATTTTTGAGTTGGGCATTAAATAGCTACAATACTTAAAGTCATAAGAAAAAAATTATTCAATCGCTTGTAATATGCCTCTATGTGTACTATTACTCAATACGCACAGTTTTCTTTGCTTGGTATCATCGTGAACTCTTGGTCTCGTAGTGTTCTTCTTTTTTGGTGTCAAGTTATTTGTTTGGTTTAAGTTTTTATTTAGATTCAGTTTAGGTTGACTAGTTTGGGTGGTACTTGAATAGTTGACAGAAGTATCTTTACTCGGTACTTTCACGTCGTCAGTCTCGAAGGGTTGAGCGGAGGTATCGAGGGTTTGTTGCTCAGTGGAGTTAAGACAGGATTCCAATGCTTGATTTTCAGAGCCCTGCTTTGAAGGAGGTCCGCCGTCGTTAATTTCCTGGTCATTATTACTTGTGTTTAGTTTAGAAAGTGTATGAGATTGAGTTGGTGTAGAGCAGCGTCCTTTTCGTTTATTAGTACGCGATGATAATGGAGTCATGCATCGACTATCTGATAGAGCAAGATTTTTATAAGCTAGAGTTGTTTGCAAGCTTTTGTTCAAGTCAAATTTTAAGCGATAGTTTTCCAAGTTTAAATTCTCAATTTCTTTATGAGCAATATCTAATTCTCTACTTCTCTGTCTATTTTTTCTCTTAGGTCATAAATAGTTTAGCTATCATTTAATGACGTGTTTGGTAAACTTGTCATAGTAGCATCGAATAGATTTGTGTCTGTGTTCGAAACATCATTTAACACTCTCCAGTGTGAGATGAGTTTTTCTTTTGCGTAAAGTAATATTTTTCTCGGGCTCCATGTTTTTGTATTTTCTATTCAGTGAATATTTTTATTTTCTATCAAAAAACTTAATTTTCTTATTCTGGTATCACATTTTTTTTGTAGCAACACTTTTCTATTTTTTATAATGGCAACACTGGCCAGTATGTCAATTTTATTTCCGCTCCTTGACACTAGATGGCGCTGTTTGGCATGAAGTATTTGTTATTTGTAGTAGCTTGTGAATCATAATTATTATCGAATGCCTTTCATCCATCATAAAAATAATTTACGTTGATTCTAGTTTACCATTCGAATTATACGCGATCTTGGATACATTTTAATATACTTCTTAACTGTTGTTTGTATTTTGTTTTATTTCAATGGTAAAAATTTTATGATAATATACGAAACACATGCATGAAAAACGTCATTAATAACCTGTCACATTCAAGGGCTATTCATTTTAATAATTAGGTAGGTAATACGTAATTCATTGCCTTATCTCGAGATTCATCAACAGTAATTGAATTAGCTAGAATAGATTCGTGAAAGAATCTAACTCATTCGTATTTAACAAACCTAAAGCAAAATGCAGTCAAGGAATAGAAAAAACAATTATAATCTTAGAAGTCATCGTGTTGAAGTTTTATTGAACAACTTCGTTGACAAAGATGTGCAGTCGATGATTCTGCCTTTGAATTTGATGCAATCTGTTTTTTTATATCCAAAATATTGTATCAAGGATAATTTTATAACTTCAAACAGCCGTGTATCTAATTTTGTGTCATTTTGTGCTACTTTATTATTAATATCGATATTACTGTACGACATTGCCTTGTCAACGGACAGTCCCTGGATGAAATTTATGTGTTTCACATACTTCTTAAAAGGCATTTTATTCAGTGTGGGATTTATTATGAATTATGCGCACTGTGTTGTCGAAACAAATGAAAACATTCTGTTTGTTTTAAAATTTCAAGATATTCACAGATTTTTCAATGATACGGCGAGTTTTAAGCGCTTTACTTTTATTAACTGGATTGCTGTTATCTGTTTTCTAGTATTGTGTATTATTGCTACTGAAGTCACTTGCACGATTTTTAATTTATCCATCTTCAGTATGTTGAGTAGCGTCATTTTACTAAGTTTTGATGCAAACATGATTTATGCTGTCAGACTTATTCAGCTATTAAAAGATAAAGTCGATCTATGGAATGTTAAAGCTCTTCAATCTCAAAGCACGGAGGATAGGGACAGAGAGGATCATTGTAAAATAATGTTTCAGGCTTACGTTAATATATTGGACTGCTATGACATCTACAAGTCTTTGTTTCAACAAATGGTGAGTAAAAAAACGGTCTTCTTCACTTAGTAATCTTGGTAAATGGTTTTTAAACATGTTTTGTGCATGTTTTGTCAACTGATAAAACTTAATAAAAATAATTATTTTATTTTGCAGGTCGTCTTTCATACTATAGTTTTTCTTTACCACTTCCTCATTCAAATTCAGACGTTGCTTTATAGAAATAGAAATAGAAATAGAAATAATTTATTTGCATTGAATGTAGGTACATACATGAGTTGTTACAGTAGTAAATATTTGTTCCTGGTACATTCTACCATTTGGCGTGCAAAAATTCAAATTATAAACAATTATACAACTTCAATTTAGAAGCTCACAACAAATCAACAAATTATTTTCTAACAATAAATCAAAATAAAAGTAAAGTAACAATAAAAATAAAAATAAAACTAATAATACAGCTATATTTTATCTGTTAAGAAATCTGATACAGAATAATAACATTTTTGTATTAATAAAGATGAAAGCTGTTTTTTAAAAATTCTCAAAGGCTGCTCCTTGATACTATTTGGAACCTTATTATAGATTATAGGCGCCATACCTAAAACACTTTTTTTTTAATAAAGATGTATTGTGAGCACCGGTACATAACTTATATTTATACTGAGACCTGATAGTTGTATTTCGGTGTGTTGTGTCCTTTACAGCCGGGAATAAGTTACTATTACTTTTAACAAAAATAGAAAGCTCTAATATGTAAAGACAGGGAAAAGTAAGTAGTTTATTATCAATGAAAAAAGTTTTGCAGCTGTCTGTAACTTTTAATTTAAACATTGCTCTTAAGCAGCGTTTTTGGGCTTTAAAGATATTTTCTCGTTCACAACAATTGCCCCAAAATATGACACCAAACCTTAAATTCGGCACCACTAAGCCATGGTAAGCAACCAGTATAGTGTTGATGTTTACCTTTCTGGAAAGGTTATACAGAACGTACGCTGATGAACCTAATTTTTTGCAAATAGCTTCAGCGTGTGGTTTCCATGTAAGTTGGCTATCAATTAAAATTCCTAAAAATTTGGCTATACTTGCTTTGTCGACTGTTTGACTATTGTAGTTTAAATTTAAGTCTTCGGGGTGTATACGTTGGTAAAAATGCATAACTTTAGTTTTATCTATATTTATTAACAAATTATTATGATTGAGCCAGTTGATTATTGTTTTTAAAACGTTATTAATATCTATTTCGTATTGCTCTTTATTAATACAATTAATTATTGCTGTGCTATCATCAGCAAACAATATCATTGGATTAGAAATTTGACGTGGCAGATCGTTAATATAGAGCAAGAAAAGTAACGGCCCGAGAACGCTCCCCTGTGGTACGCCAAATTTAATGTATATATAGGAAGATACATGTTTTATTTCTCGTTTAGACTTCATACAAACTCTGGAAACTTCTGTAACTTGTTTACGACCGCTTAAATATGATTTTATTAAATCAAGAGCATTTCCACGTATGCCATATGCGTTTAGTTTTTCCAAGAGCTTTTCGTGATTAACATAATCGAAGGCTTTTGACATGTCTGTGTATATTGCACATACAGGTGTTTTAGTATCCACGTTTTTCATAACTGTGTTTAACAAGTCATACACAGCCATATTAATATTTTTGTTCTTTCTAAACCCTTTCTGTTCGTCGCAAAGAATATTAAATTTTGTTAAAAACTTATAAAGTGACTCATAAATCACTTTCTCTATTATTTTTGAAAATATTGGGATGAGAGCAATTGGTCTATAGTTTGCCATACTTTCTTTGTCGTTCTTTTTGAAAAGTGGCTTAACTACGACGGTTTTTAGATTCTCAGGAAATATTCCAGCAGTTATACTATTATTAATGATGTGACTTAGGGGAGCAGCTATACTACTGGATACAAATTTTATTGCTTTTGTTGAGATACCGTCATAGCCGAAACTTTTTTTATTTTTTAAATGATTTATTATTCTCATTATGTCTTGCAGGACAACTGGGGACATAAATATTGAATGGTCGTTATATTCTATAGGTATAGTATTATCTGTTGTTATTTTGGGTATTTCTGAAATTTGATCGATAAAGAAATCGTTAAATGACTCAGCAATTTCTTTAGGGTCAGATAGTAACTTACCATGTTTTTTTATTTGAGAGATGGGCTCACTTTGTGATTTGGTGTTGTTTATTAATTGCCAGGACGTTTTTGATTTATTTTTAGAGTTGTTAATTAGGTAGTTATTTTGTGCTTTCTGGGTCAATTTAATAATTTTTTTAAATCTTCGCGAATATGTATCAAATTTTGATTTATTTTCATCTGTTGGTTTTAAACGCTGTTGCCAGAGGAGATGTCGCTGTCATTTGCTACATGTACGAATACCTCGTGATATCCATTTTATCTTTTTGTTTGGTTTTATTGATATTGATTTGTAGGGGAAGCACAAGTTGTATAGAAGTTGAAATATCTCTAAAAAGTTATCATAAGCATAATTAGGATCCTCTGTATTGTATACGTTAGAAAACGATAAAGAAAGGAGATAATTTCTAAATTTTTTGAGATTTTCTTCGGATATGTCACGCCTGTTTATTCGCCAAGATTTTAATTGGCAAGTTTTATTTACTTTTATCTTTAATAACTGAGCCGTGTGATCCGATAAAGCGAAGTCAAGTACTTCATGTTTACATTTTTGGTTTGTATTGTGGGCAAAATTGTCCAGGCAAGAAGCACTGCTGAGCCGTGTCGGTTGACTGATAACAAGTTTAAGGTTGTAACTCAACAGAAAACACTCGAAATCTAGTGTTATTTTGTTCTTTTTTAATGTGTCTATGTTAAAATCACCACAAATTATTATTTTTCTATCTTTTTTGTTACATAAGATTTTTAAAATAGCCTCTAATTTTTCATAAAAAGTATTTAAGTTAGATAGTTTTGGTGGCCTATAGACACATAAAATAATTACTTTTAATTTTATCAATTCTATAGCGCAGCATTCTATTATACCAGATATTGAGTATTTTATTACATCTGGGAGTTCCCGATATTCATGACCCTTTTTTACTAATATACAGGCTCCACCGCGTTTTTTGTTATTTCTTGAATAGCACGCCGCTAATTCATAGTTTATTATGTCCAACAATTTTTCATGGCCGGACATTATAAAGTGCTCAGTTATACATAGAATATCTACAACTATTTGTTTACTTATTAATTCCTCAATATGGACTTTCTATTTTAAGAGTAATTGCTTCGAGTGCCCGATTTTATGTAAGTACCTCGTGAATACTGCTTAGTACCTTGTAACAATAGATGGTTTATTTTTAGGGTTCTGACCTTATAATTCGTTAGTTTTTTATTACCAGAGATTGGTATTGGTTTGTTTGCTTACACTTTAAGAAAGTTAGTAACATGTGGAGAATAGCTCCCTATAAAATCCCAGACAAATTTTTAAGTTCCGAAATAAAGTTGTTAATTTAGAGGGAAATTAATACTACACGTTTTTTTACAGTTTTTGGTTTCCTTCATAACTTTATGGCTAGGCTTTTGGGTAACGAAAACTTTTACATTGCAAGTTGCATTGAATCAACATTGCGAGAAATTCTACATGTCACTGAGTAGTCTTCAGGACACAAACGCATTTATTATGACTTCAAATTGTACAGGTATTGCTGAGCTATTTAATTTAATACTAGCTTTAGACCGCGGATTCGTTCACTTAATGGTCGGAAATTATTCTTCGGGAATGTTTTAAATAATATAGTCCATAATACTAGGGGATACAGTATGAAAAACTCTGGAAACCTTGCAGATGCTGAGAAGAGGTTATGCAAGAATGTTAAACGTCTATATCGAGCGAGATTCAGCAAGATGTATGCCTGTCGGATATTTAACGTTGGTGCTACTTTACCCTTGAAATTGATAGCTTTTCTTACTAACTATACTTTTGTGCTGCTGCAGTTTGCTTTTCTGTAACCTAGTACTTAGCAAACTATTTACTGTCTATATGTATTTTTTTCATTTTCGCATTGTAATCTATACTAATATTATAAAGAGAAAAGATTTTTTTGTTTGTTTGTACCGAATAGGCTCTGAAACTCCTGGACCGATTTTAACCACTTTTACAATAATAGAAAGATAAATTATCAGGAAGTAACTTACACTATAATTTATTTTCAGAAAAATTAGGCATCCTTAAGAAAATTGCAATAATTTAATCCAAAGTAGCAAAATTTTGCCTATAAAATTCATTATTTGAGAAAACTATTGATGATATTTCAAAATTATGTTCTACATGATTAAACTACCAATCGCTAAATATTAGCGATAAAATTCGCTTGCCGTAACGACGATAACGATAAATGCAAGTCTCGACAGCCGAGATAGCGAGCAAAATCGGGAATTTTCTTGACTTTGCGATTTCCGTACGCTAACGAAAATCGCATTCATAGTGCGGTGATTTAATAATATTTTTGGCATGGCTTCTAGGCCTTTGTGCCATTAGTGCGGTGATTTTATTGTAAAATATTGACAGTTAAAAAAAAAAGTGTTGTAGGGAAAATTGGTTGACAAGAAATTCTCAAATAATTATTTTTCTTTGAAAATTGTACAGACGATAGGTAAACCAAGATGTTAAAACTTTTATGCATCGAAACGTGTAAGTAGCTTAAACCGTTTTTAAGAATACACTTAACAAAGAACTTGTTAGTTTGCTTCCTTGCAACACCGAGACGTTCATCATGGCAAACTGTCAATGTCAAGCTTGTTTGTACACAAACATTAAATTTGAATTGAGCTCAAATAAAAAAAAACTGAAAAAAAACGGTATTTCCATGGAAAGTGACACAGGCGCAGACCCACGTGCCAGCAGCGTGAGCTTCAAGTAAGTACAACGTATAACAACTATTTGCGATTCCTATTTTTGGTACTAAATTGAAGACTTTGTGTATATCCGAAGTATTTTGTGTTTACATAATGAATATCTTAATGTTTCAGGCGTAAGCGTACGCCACGTGTAACTTTGGGGCAGGTTGATGTACTTTTGGCGACTCTAGAAGGCCGCCCATTTCTCCACATGCGAAAATTTACCGGCCTTTAGGGCCGGGAAAATTTTGAAACGGGCTGGAAGGAGGTTGCCGAGGAGCTCAACAAACTCCCCAACGGATCCATCAAGACGCCAGAGCAGTGGATGACGGTAAGTATCAATCAAAGATTGAGTTTGTTTTAATTGTAAGTACATGCCTTGTGTCAGTTTTATATAGGCATATATATTTACTTGAATTAATTATCATAATTATAGGTTTGGAGAGTCTTAAAAAGCCACGCCTGTACTAATGCGGCAAAAATAAAAAAAGAACTAGTGCAAACTGGCAACCGAAGCGTCATCACTGCTCCTTTGACTGAGGCAGAAAGACGAATCACTTCAATAGTTGGTGTAGATTACACATTTGGCACCGACTGCCCGGACGCTATGCCAGAGGAAGATGTAAGTTTGTGATTATTGTGTTCAGTAGGGTGTGTCATACTCTCTCATAAACAACTTAATACACTCAATCTTTAAATGATCATAAAACTAAAAATACCTTTACTACTATTTACAGTCATTACAACATGAGATGGAGGCTGGGGTGGTAATTTCAGAGGTTCTTACCTTACCTCAGTCTCAGTGTAAGTTTTTAAATTGTTCATTCAAAATATAATGTTAATTTAATTGTAATTTTTAATGTACCTAATTATTTTATTACAGTTGAAGACGTCATGGAATTTATACCTACAGAAATAAGTAAGTTCGTGTTTTTTGTTTTTTTGATTACTTCTATATAATTTATTATGTGTTATACATCTATACACATAATGACACCAATATGTATTTATATGAATGCATTTAAATATTTTAGCAACAAGTGACAACAGAGCAACACCTCCACCACCCATGCAAGAACAGGTGCAAGATGCAACCTCTCTGTCACCAGCACCACAAATAAGTAAGTTTGAGTTTTGTTACTCTTATTAAACCTATATTTCTTTTCCATGATTGTAATTTTATGTGTTATTGATTGTTTCAGCAGTAAGTGGTAGCAGGGCAGCAACTGTTGCATCACCACCACCACCACCACCACCACAACGAGAGAGACCCAGAAGAAATAAGAGTAAGCTTAAATTTTATTTACTAATACTAACATAAGTTCTACAAGGTGGTCAGCCAAAAATTTCTACACTACCATTCATTTGGGTATTTTCAGATCTGAATCCTCGCCAAAGCGTTGCTGGGCAATACAGTGCAGCTCGACAAGAATTTCTGGGAGTTGCAAAAGGAGTATTAATAACAGGATGCACATCCAGCGCCGCAGTTAACACAGCCAATGTATTTGAATCGCGAATATTCCGTTGAGTATTCTTAGTTCGTATGTAAACAACGCCATCCCTATTAAGCACATCTGTACCGATAATAACGGGGGTGTTCATACATTCGCTCGGAACTACCAACAAATCTACCTAAGTGTCACATATGAATCAATTTGAGTAACTGACTCACCTACCCTCTTTATTTGACAGTTAGTAGTTTTCTTGGCTCATGAAAAATATGTCACAATTGAAGACGATATCAATGATACACCAATGGCGCCACTGTCGATTAAAATGTCTTCTGGAATGCCCTGAATGACACCTACGACAATATCTCTGCGCTTTTGCAAAGGAGCCGAGCAGAAGTTAACTTTTTTATTATTACGTTGCTCATCAACACGTTGTTTGGCAAAACAAGATTTTATGTCATGACCCGGCTTTTTGCAATAAGCGCACGTGATTTCACTTGAAACTGAAGATGGTTTCGATCCTGAATCGGTATTGGCACTAGACTTAGATCGTTTTGGGCACGAAATTCGCCTGTGTCCAGGCTCACCACAACTGTAACACTTGGTTTGAACTTTCTTAAAACCCTGTGATTTGTTCTTGTCCCTATTGACAGAAAAATTGTGATTTTTGCGTTTTCTTGTATCTACAGCTGCAGTTTTGATAGGTTTCACAAAAGTAAACAGATAAGTGACCAAATCAACGGGTTTTAAGTTAGCATTCGTCGCTGTTGCCTTCATTTGATACACAACCGCAATAGTGACTTCCGTGCATATTCGGCATAAGTACGGTACTTATCCGAGTTAGTAGACATTACCTCAAACAAAATACCCGCCGAATCTATTCTTTTAATGCACAAAGGTTTAAAATCAATTTTAAAGTTTGTCCACGTTCTATCATTTGATATCCACTCATTGAGCCATGATTTAGCATCACCTTTTAGACAATTCCCTATGCGTGAAAGACATTCGTGGTCGCTCCATTTATTGGCAAGTTTAGCTCTATCGACTTCACTAAACCACGTATCAACGTCGTGAATACTGGGATCAAAATTTGAGACGTAATAATGACTAGTACCGCCAGATTTTAACGAATGTATCGCTTCAACAATTTGTTCCGTGCCTGGTCCAGCGGCAGGCTCAATTGACACTGCGGCATGTGAACGCCTCTCTAGCGCCTCCAAACGTGAGAGCACAGTATTTAAAGAGTCACAATTTCTCTGCAATGGCGACATGGGAGGCGTACGTACAGACCGTGAAGATTTCTCTCTGCGGTTAACATTAGTAGCACGATATGGTGAGTACTTATCACGACGACATCTTTGATCACGAGAACGGCAATCTCGGGAGTCACACCTCTGAGAACGCCGTCCCCGAGAAGCCGATCGACGACTGCGTACACGCTTAGCATGCGGCGAGCGACTGCGCGAGTAGCTACATGAGCGTCGACTTCCGGAACGCCGATCCGGAAAACGTCGGTTACGCGAGCGTTGATAACGCGGTGTGAAACTACGCGAGTGACTGCGCGAGCGCCGAGGTTCAGGCGATCGATCCCGCGAACGCTTATGCGAGTGTTTACCGCCGCGTGAACGTTTATTCGGAGAATGATTATTACGCAGGCACCTGCTACGCGACTCAGGCTAGCGTCGATTACGAGAACGTGAACGTCCCTGCTTATCCATGTTTCAAACTCACTTATAAACAACAAAACAAAACGTCAACACACACCTAGACGTAAAATGACTATAAAATTATAAGGAACTTAGGAAAAATAACACCAAAATGAAACGTCAACATAAACAGAGTTAATGTAAATAACAGTTAACGAACATAAACGAAGAAAAGTACCCACCCTCCTAAGAAAATAATATTCGTAACTTTTAAATTAATGAAAACGTTATTTTATTTTAAGAAATGGATGAGAACAATAATCAGGATGAAAGTGGGAATGTTTTCTTTATCCCACTTCTGATTTTAGGAATCAAAAGCGGATTTAATTTAAAAAAACAAAATTTACTTAACCTAAAATTATCAGAATTTACAAAACAAATAAAAATAAACAATCAAAATATAACACAAAGAAACGACGTGATGCACGTAAAGCGGTCATGAAACCGTTTCTCCATTTGTTTCGCTGACTTTTATTTTGAAATAGACCTTGTTACGCATGTCATGACTGCAACGGTAAACAATTGAATAATACTGACATAATGCAATATTCCTCACCCCCTTAAGCCAGTAGCGTGATGATATATAGCCTAACATTTGAAGAAGCCTGTTTCAGATATTTGTGCAAAATTTGAACAGAATCTATGCAGTAGTTTTTGCGCCAAGTCGGAACATCGATTTAGATTTTAACGATTTTATTATATGTACAGATAGAGAAGAGAAGAGAAGAGATAGATTACAAAAATGCGAACTGCAGCAACACAACAGTCTAGATAGTAAGAAGACTCATCAGACTTAGTTGGAACGCAGCGTCTAAGTAGAATAGGCCACACACACGTATCTTGCGGAATGATGCTCGATGTAAGCGCAGCACGTTCTTGCACATTTGTTTCTCTTCATCTGTCAATCATTATGTTTAATTTTCAAAATGTACATAACATAACATCACGCCTGTAATCCCAGGAGAGTAAGGTAGAGGTGTGCCGAATAGTACACCCACAATCGCCAGTTATATTTAAATCTCATGTAATAAGGGGCGAGCCTATTGACATTAATCGGACACAAATACAGACTCCGTAGCTGCTACTGAGAAATTACTGATGGAATAACCCAATAACACTTCGCCCGACCCGGGAATCGAACCCCGGACCTTAAACTCAGCAGTCGCCCTTGCAACCACTTGACTATTGAGGTCTAATATTTGGTGTAAAATGGTAGTAATAAGGGTTTTAACGTTACCTGAACAACGTGTCTTCAAAATGATTGCGCAAGTATCTTGAACACGCTCAAGAGCTGAGTATCTCGCATTGCCGGTTAAGTACGGTCTGACACGTCACATCTTTTATCACCCACATTAGTAAGGGCATTGAAGCAATGGTCATCCTAAAACAAATTTAACTTTTGAATTATGAAATAAGTAAATAACATAAAGTTACCATAAACTGATAAATTTCTCTAAATTATTTTAAACCATAAAATGTTGACGGTTAAGTTCAAAATCGAGTGAGATTAATTTGACAGTTTGTGGTAACTTGATGCGCTGGCGACTGTACACGAAAGTACGTTTCTTTTAAATAAACAATATCTGAAGCCCATACTTTGATACTAGGGATTGCAATCCGGTCTCATTAGGCGAACTACCGAATTCTGTCCGGATCCGGCAAATCCGATAAAAACGTAGAAGAAGTATGTACGTGTTCTTGTGCAAAGGATAACGTACTCGTTACGATTTCTATAACAAGGGGAAATTATCAATACAATTGGTTACTCATATAATATCGTTCATGTAGTAGTAAAAATGTAATTTTTTTTTGTTTACAGTACCTGTTAGATTAAATCGTTTGGGCTTGCAATGCAATCCCTATTTAAGTAGCGGTGCATCAGTCCAGAGCAGGAGAGTAAAATACACCTGAATTATGCCAGTCATGTTTAATTCCTATGTAATAGGGAGCGAACCTATTGTCATCAAACGGACACAAATCCAGACTAAAAAATAAACAAAATCATACTTTTTACCATATTTCCATAATGGCCGTCTTTCCATTCTCCGATTGCCATCTGAATGTAACCCAGAGAGTGTAATAAAGCAGCTACTATATGGTAAAGTATCTGAAAGAGACAATACCTGATCAGAAGAAAATGATGATGAACACTATCGTTGTAGTAATGAAGAAAGAACTGATGATTGAAATCATGACTGATTATTTTAAAGGAATCGTGGGGAGGTGTCTGATGAGATGACAAGTAATAGAGAAGTATGAAAGAAGAAGAAATGCTGCGCCGACCCCATTATTTGGGGTCGGCGCAGCATTGGAATAAGGGCAGGAGAATGATGATGATGATGATGAATCGTAGTCCAACAAATTGTAGAGGAAGGGCCCACATATAAAAGTGTTGTAACGTCACATTGCAAAACATAAATAACCGAGCGTTTTTTTTTTTAATTCATAAGAATTCTGATGTGTCAGCACATAATTATTTGCCAGTAGCTCGAGGATTGAAGAAGATTACATTTTTATACGAAAGCATCAATGTAGTTTAAGATCCATTAGGGTTATAGATAGTACTCACAAGTGAATGAAAACAATCTCTAATGATGTTATAGCAATCCAATATAGTAACGTAAGCCTGAAATACTTTTTCGCAATATCTTGATCTGAGGGGTTCCTCAATGTTTTGACAATTCAAAGCTAGGTTATTCCATAAAGCGAGTTTTTCTTCTAGTAATTTTATAACACGAGTGGCGTAAATTACATTATAGTTCATAAAAATGAGAAGATACATGCAATATAATAAAATTATAGGTAAATGTAGTCTTATAAAGAAATAAGTGTAAACAAAGATATAGAGCGTTGGAAAAAGTGTTATTATAATCCAATTCCAAATGATTAAACGTTTGGTGGAAAATTCGTTGTTGAGAAATTCATGCATTTGTTGAAATGTAAGGACAAACTTGATATTTTTTTTTGAGTTAATCATCCCTAACAAGAAATTCGAAGCGAACCCAACACAGTAAAATATGGTGTCAGAAAAATATTGCATGATAGCTATGAAACTTGGAAATACTGAACTATCTGCGTGAGAATTTAGAAGAAATAGCTTACAAGTGTAGTATACGTTTATAATTATGAATAGAAGCGTTCCAATTAGTGAAACCAAATTTGAAATTAAAGAATTTGGATGTATTAAATTATTGTGAATGCGATATTTAGGACAAAACATAAAACACTGCATCAGATTCAAAGGCTAAAGTATTGACTGAACATCTTCTTCCACTAGATTATTTAAAACAAAATTCTCAGGATCGTTTTGTTTGATATCACGGAATATCTTCATTTTTAAAACCGTCACTTACAGAAGCTTCCAAGAAACATAAGTGGAACCACAATCGATATGTAATGTATTAAACGCAGGTTTTAATCCATTACGATATAATGGAGGAAGTAAATCAATATTAATTACTTAAATTCATTTTACGATTATCCCTATAGACATAAACTACAAGAAAAAATTTAACTACATCATCATTCTCCTGCCTTTATCCCAATTTATTTGGGGTCGGCGCAGCATGTCTTCTTCTTTCATACTTCTCTATTACTCGTCATCTCAGCAGTCACTTCGTTTCTAGACATATCATCCTTCACACAGTCCATCCATCGTGTCTTTAAATCTTCTAATCTTTTCTTTGGACTTTTTTTTCAAGTCATCAAATGACCCCTCCCGCTCTGACTTGTAGTGACTAAAACCCATCCATGTTCCTTCTTAGCCCTTTGTGTTCCTGAGCCGCGGTATCTCTTTCGAACAGTCCCGCAGCGCCTCATTTCTTTGGCCTGACTCCCTTTTCCATGTACACCATACACTTTAAAAAACAATTGTCACTTATACAAAAATATAGATAACATAACGCCTGTAATTCCCTAAAGCTTAGAAGTCAGATCGATCAATTAAATTCATTTTATGGTGAACATGATAAAAAGTATTCTATTCTATTTTACAGTATACAGGAAAACAAATCGTATCATATGTTATTGAGTAACTGTTTTAATACCTATGAATTTACTGTCTTTGATTCTGACCTAGATTCATCATTAATATCATCACAATTATTGCAGCTACAGTTTTTGTAAAGTTGAGAGAGTAATAAAATAAAACTTCAACAGCAAGGACACTCTTTAATAGTACCAGGATTATAGAAATGCAAACTGTAATAGCACAACAGTGTAGTGAGTAAGAAGAGCCATTAGACGTAATAGTAATACCTGGGAACTTTCTAGTTACGGACATATTGGGGGTCAAAGCTCCAACTTTTTCACAAGCTTTTACAAAATACAAGTTTGTTTTAAATACCTCCTCCTCCCTGTACTATTGCATCAGCACAATGTTTTAAGTGCGTTACATTGTGGCCTATCGTAAAACGTGATTTTTCACCACAAATAAAAAGTCATATAACTTTTGCGTAGAGTTAGGGTGGTACCCTTATTTAGTTTGTTGTACATAATGCTTGGTTGACGGCTTAGTGAAGGGTTTATTTACAACCTATATAGCTAAACTAACATCAATTTATTTCCTGGCTTTTATTGTCGTTGCATGAAGCGATAATGTTGAAATGGTCATTAATACTAACCAAAAACACGGAATTCAATCATGACTTGAACGTTGATCAGGCAACGGAAGAAAGTCTGGATAGTTTGATAAAGAACCTGAAATAAATTAATCTCATTATTGAAACAAAGCAATACCTCATCAGGTAAACAAACGTAAGTTCTGACAATTTGACTGAAATAGGTAGGTATGCAAACATTAGTTTAAAATATGAAAAAACATAAAATTTTACTTTTTTCTTAAATTTGCCCTATATTATCACTTCCTAGAATTTGACCCCTATTAGCGACACTATCGAATGGTGCAATAATACCGTGTGTTTTTTTTTTCAAAATCAACGGATTCGATTGCTGGCAGCTTTATTTTTCATCAAAATCGGGCTCGAAACTCCTTTGAGAATTTTTCGCTATTCCTCATAGTTTCGGATTTGGCCATCCACGCCCACTTCAAAAATTTACCCTGTATACTTTCATAATATTATTATTATCAGCCATTTGTGTCCCACTGCAGGGTAAAGGCCTTCCTTCCCTCTTTCCACTTATCCCTGTCCAGTACTGTTGTTTCATAATATGCATTCAGTAAAAAGCTGTTATTTGGACAAACAGTCACTTCATTTTATTTATTTGTATAGATGTTTAGATTTTAATCACAAAGTCAGGGTGGACATAATGCCACAGGCAACTGACAATTTCATAAACATAACATCACGCCTGTAATCTGCGAAGAGTAAGACAGAGGTGTACCTGATAGTACACCCACATTTCGCCAGTTATGTTTAAGTCCCATTCAATTGGGAGCGAGCCTATTGCCATTAACCGGGCTGATCGCGACGATAGGCCGTGGTGGAGCAGAATGAAACGTGTAGTGGACTGTATACAAGATATATTACAAAAAAAGGAAATAAATTACAAAAATCCAGACTCCGCTGGATGCGAGTCGCACGGGGCTGGTCAATGTGGCGACACTTGGGGGAGGCCTATGTCCAGCAGTGGACGTCTTTCGGCTGAAATGATGATGATGATGATGAATAGCATAAATTAGATTAGTATCGAGACTTGAAATCACCAATAAGTTGAATACAATATGCCATGAAAATAAAAGTAAAAATATAGAATCCCCACAATAAAGAGACATGAATCCAGGTTCTTATAACAGACCACTTAATACAGTCCGCATTGTTGATAAATCTATGTACTTCTTGAAATATAAAAACGAATTTGACCATCTTCTTTGTTAATCTGATGTTGATGATACAGTTAATAACGAACCCCGTACAATAGAAGATGAAATCAAAGTAAGATACGGAATACAAGAAAGTAATCGTGCCATATCGTCTCAAATTTGAATCTAGCGTTATTTCCAGTGCACGGTACACGTAACCTGCCAGAAATGCTATCGTCGCGCACAATATCGTTAACTTATTGAAACCACTATTCGGACTTAAGAAATTGTTCTTGATGCAATATTTTGGATTTAACACTAGCGTTTGCATCAAATTCAGAGGAAATAACAAAGACTGCACGTCTTTATCAACTTTTTCACTGAATACGGTTTCAAAGGGATCATTTCTTGCAGTTTCACACCCGATATTTCTTTCCATGGTCCTCATTTTATAGTAGCTTTTCGAACGCAAATGATGAAGCAAAAATAATTTTAACACAAGGAAATGTACTAGAATATTAATTTATTTGATAACACTTAAGAAAATTGTGATTTTGTCCGAAAAAATAATTAATTAACGAAATTAAAAAATAATAATGGTACGTTAAAGCAAACAGGCCTACTCTAAACCCTCATTGACATAGCAACAGTAATTAAAATGAAATATAGTTTGAGATTTCGGTATAAATGTGTGAACGGCTGTAGATAAGATTGGAACACGGATGACCGTTGAGATGATTGTATCAAAAATTGGAATCGATTCATAGGATAGTAATAAGGAGTTACTTTTTAAGGTCTATGACACTGGCGCGAACACACGTGCGTGAAAATACTTTTGCGCGAATACTTTTGCGCGATTGATGATATCCAAGTCGAAAAAAAATATATATTTGTAGATTGTGTCTGTTTTGTTAATTTCTTAATTGAGAAGCGGCGTTAGGATTTTCCGATAGCAAGTATTTTTACACAGCCGCTCATGTCGATCTTTAGGTTAAGCCGCGCTTGCCAAAGTTGGTCCGTGGATTGGTGACCACCCATTACATACCGAGTTTCCTCCATGCTTCGGAAAGCATGTTAAGCCGTTGGTTCCGGCTGTCATTTGTAAAACTTTGAGAGTCGATACAGGTAGTCAGTGGCCCGAAAGTCTGGCAACCAGTCTTACTTAAGGGTATCGTATTACCCAGTACTAACCTGGTTGTGGCGGTCATATAGGCAGTCGCTCTATGTAAAACACTGGTATTCAGCTGCATCCAGTTAAACTGGAAGCCAACCGCAACATACTTGGTGAAAGGCTCGGCAGATGGTACTCTCATTCATCATGACAAGTCGACATCATTCGATACACACAGTTATGAATTTGGAGATTACAAACTTTTGACGAATGGTAATGACTTTGTTGTGATGTGTTATCATCAGAAATATCAGACTTACCTGTAGCCCTTGGTCTACATGTACTTTTTAGACAATCTTTTCAGTTTTTGCTAAGCTTTCCTATCTCTCTTCATTCATCAATAATGACGGAAGTAAAATTGATTACTTCTTCATTCAGTTCAATCATATCTACCAAAACTATGATAATACAACTATTGTTTTCTTCATTAGTATTAGTACTTACGAGTTGTGACGACGCAACCGATGTCTTTTATAGTTAATTAAAATGTAAACAAACAAGTATACAAGTTGACGAAATGTTCCTTAAAATTAATGACAGTTCAGTTCTATTACGCACTTGTTCGGTTGTTCAATTAGATATGAAGACACAGATCAATATAAACCCTATTACCAACAATTTCTTGGATAAAAGTTTCCAGAACACTCTCCTTCCTTTTCGGTGTTTACAGCACTTATTATTTATATCAAGGTTCTCTATTAGATACAATTGTATTAGGCCTCATCGTGTGTCGTACTATATCGTGTCTCTCATTGGTACTCTTATATTTATAATTTTTCACATAGTAAATCTCTTATCAAGGGAATTTGAAGGAATAATTAATCAATTCCTTGTTGTCTTTATAAAATTCAATGTCATCTTGGAAGTGATTCCTTTCGTTTTGTTTTTCACACTTAACGTTATACATAGAAAAGAACACGTTCTAATGATTTTAGAGATTCAAAGAGCATTTAGATTAATTAATTATAAAAACTACAAGAAGTCTATCAAAAGGAACTGGTTTGCAATCGTACGCCATTTTATTTTTTATATCATCGGTGTGTCACTGACTCGAAACTTAAAATTAGCGGTATATTTTTATTCTTTGATTTATTTTGATGTGAACCTTAATTATGGTGTTTCTATAATTGCTTTGATAAGAGATGGTATTATTTCGTGGATATCTGAAGTTGAACACTATAGTGTTCTCAGTTTGGAGCTAGAAGACGATAAATATGATGATAAAATAAAAAAGCTTTTCCAAGCATACGTCCATTTAATGGAAACATTCGCTGTTTTTAAAAAAACATTCAAGTTTTCGGTAAGGTTGTTCTTCATTTGTCATATTGTGTGTAGCAAAACTTCGTAAATATGCGTATTGTGTACTTACTAATATTAAAAGTATTTTCAATGTTATCAATTTTCAGGCTTTATTTCAAGCATTAGACACATTTCTCTTAAGTATACTTTACCTTCAAACTTTGGTAGAACTAACACGATCTGGAGCTACTCATTATGGAACGGTAAGCATAACAGTCCCATTTTCTAAATATATTGTTAAGACTTCCCCCTTCCCCCGGACCTCCAACGAGTTTAGACGTGTCCACTTTGTCAATTTTTTTATTTAAAATACAAATTTATTTACGAAAATAAACAGTGAAATATTAACATAAGTACTAGGCGCGCATTACGCTGACGGAGTTTGCAATTGAGCAGTGACGCGGCCCGAGCAGTACTGCGACAGTCGACGTAACAAGCATCCTTTTCTGCGTACGCGGCTTCTTGTTTCATACAGCGGCACCTCACCACTACATGCGCGTTGATGTTTGGCGCAGTTCATAAGCGACAGCGATTTGCGGGTAATTATTTCTCCGTAGCTTAAGGTATAATATTATCGTAGTACCATAACTGTAATTACTGACGTACTATATAAATACTACCAAAAGCTAGAATTAAATACAATGAATGTTCGACGTACCCCACCGAAAAGTAATCCTAAGCTTATTTCTCCCACTAATTTTGGGTCGGATCCTGCGCTCTATACACCTGAAAGTCAGCAGCAAATAGATTTGAACATTACAAAGCGAACCAAACGCCGGTTAAATGATCCGTCAAGCACAGCAGATATCTCACTGTCCGACTTATTGACCAAAATGGACGATATTAAAAATCAGCAAGACATTAAATTTACTACCTTGGAGCTATCTCTGATGGAGTTAATAAACCAAAACGCTGAAATAAATAAATCAATGGTGTTGTTGTCCGAAAAATACGATGACGTTCTTAGTGACCTGAAAACTCTTCAACAGGAAAGCTGTTCATTAAAGAGCCATATAAAGACTTTGGATGCAAAAATTGAACTTTTTGAAAAAAACGCAAGGTCTACTATGATCGAGCTAAGAACTGTATCTGAGAACAAAGAACAGCTAGTTGAGATAGCAAAAAAGATTGGAAATGTTATTAATGTTCCAATCCTAGATTCCGATATTCGAGATGTGTCTCGTCTAAAGCTGAAAGACAAACCCATAGGCCCTATAATCGTAGACTTCACATCAACCATAAAGAAAGAACAGTCTATAAAGGCTACGGGGCCATATAATAAGACAAATCGTGAAAATCGTTTGAGTACTACTAATCTGAATATGGTTGGACCAGCAAAGCCAATATACGTAGCTGAATCTCTGACTGCTTCAATCAGACGTCTGCACTACATGACCAGATTATTTGCTAAAAAACATAATTACGAGCACTGCTGGACTTCTTTTGGCAAGGTGTTTCTGAAACAAAAGGAAGGCCGACCCCGTCTACGCATTTATTGCGAAGAAGATCTTCTAAATATGGAAAAAAATATTTGACTAGTCTTCCTCTCTGAACGGCTGGTATACATGCCAACTGCATGCATTATTTTTTACGTAACTTATTTAATAAGCGCCTACCACTATACTGTTCACGTACACCGCATACACAACAATAAAACAATAACTCTCACATTAGAACTAATTAATATTACTCAACACCATATTCTATCAAAATATACTCATAACACACTCACGCCTTCAAAGTGTCACACAGTCCCTAAAATATTATGTCGTAGCTAATACTAGTTTTAATACTTTTCTCAACCATTTAACAATATTGGAATTCGTATGTAATAGTATAGTTTTACATAAAAATATATCAGCACATAATACTATGCCCAAATTAACCCACAAATATGATCCTGCTAAATTGTTACTTGGACGAAATTCAACGAGCTAACGCAATTACAAAGTGAAATTGACTCTTTTAACGTTGCTGATTCTGTCATCTGTGATGCGGAGGACTGCTCGGGTCTGTTACCAAACTCCAAAAAATGTCTTAAAATGTTTCAACGAAATATTCGGAGTGTTAAATGTAACCTACCTGGATTATTACCGATAATAGCCAGAACTGCGGTGGATTGGGATTGCATTGTTTTGACGGAGTGCTGGTTGTCTTCGACTGTGTTCTTACCCTCCTTGGATGGATATGACAGTTTTGCCACCACTAACAACCTTACGCAGAATGAAGGTGTTGTTGTGTACTACAAGAACGATTTGTTTATCTCAGTTGCAGAACCTGTAATTGAGGATGCAAACTGTCTTGTTATTACCCTAAACAAGGATACAGTAGCCTTGGCCATTTATAGGCCACCTGGATACAGAAATATTGATAACTTTTTGCAATCTCTTAATCAGGTACTACTAAAATATTCGTTTATGCAAAATGTCATATTATTGGGGGACATTAATATTAACATTACCGAGCACAGTGCGGACAGCAACCTTTCTGCATATCTAGAAATGATGGCATTCCACGGTTTGATGCCTGCATATACATCTCCTAAGCACAATAAAACATGTTTGGATCACACGTTCCTAAAGACCAAACTAACGGCTCGTTGTCTTATACTCCAAACATCAATTACAGATCATAATAGCGTTGCTTTGTACGTAGCTAGTCTTCCTAAACAAAAATCTGCCAAAATTATAAATTACTTAGATCACAACTCTCTAAATGCGGAACTTAAAAGTGTCGACTTTAGTCCACTATACACAATTAAAAACGCCAACGAGGCTGCTAATTTCTTTCACAATATCCTATATACGGCTATCAAAAACAACACTAAAGAAGTCAAAATATCAAACAAGAAAAAAAATCTAAAACCGTGGATTACCCCTGGCATTCTGAAGTGCATTAGAAACCGCGATAATCTATATAAAAAAGTAAAGAAACATCCAGACAATGAGATACATAAAACTACATACAAACGATACCGAAATATTTGTTCGTCTTTATTAAAAAAACTTAAAAGAGAATTTGAGCAGCTACAATTCCAAAACGCAGGGAAAAATAGTAAAAAAAATTGGAAAATAGTTAAAGAGATTACATACTCAACTAAAGCCAAAGACAGCCCTATTGAACTTATTAGCACCAATGACCCCCAAAATTCAGCAAACAATGTTAATCAATACTTTGCAAATGTTGGTAAAACGCTAGCAGAAAAAATCATTAAGAATAATCTACAAACGGGACCCATCACCTTAAATTCGTGTAGCCATTCTTTTTGTCTGCTCCCTACGGACGAAGATGAGGTTAGGTCTTTAATAACAGGGTTAAAGAGTGATTGTTCGGTGGGCCTTGATTTGATATCTAGTGACATCTTGAAATCTAATATGTATATTTTAACAATACCTATAACATACATCTGTAACTTGTCGCTCACAACCGGTATATTTCCGAAGATCTATAAGAAGTCAAGGGTTCACCCGATACATAAGAGAGACAGAGACTGTGTCAATAATTATAGGCCAATTTCAATTCTCCCTACCCTATCAAAAATTTTAGAGCGCATCATTAACAAAAGACTTGTTAACTACTTGGAAAAAAAAAATCTTCTCTCACAAGCACAATTTGGTTTCAGAGCCAAGAGATCCACCGCCGACGCTGTGTCAGAACTAACAAATTATATAGTTAACAACATAGATTCGAAGAGGAAAACCATTGGAATATTTTTAGACTTAGCAAAGGCCTTTGACACCGTCTCTGTCCCTATTCTGTTAACGAAACTCGAAAGCCTAGGTATCCGGGGTCTTCAACTAAAACTTTTTAAAGATTACCTTACCGACAGAACACAATGTGTTAAAATAGGTAACATAACTAGTGAAGAGGTCCCAGTGACTTTTGGAGTTCCACAGGGCAGCATTCTTGGACCGACGCTTTTCCTAGTCTATATAAATGATATATGTCAGTTAAAGTTTCCAGACTCGAAAATTGTTGCGTTTGCTGATGATACGGCTTTACTTTTCAGTGGTAACTTCTGGCATGAAGTTTTTGCCAAAGCTCAGATAGGCATGAACACTGTGATCAGATGGTTAAATAAGAATTTACTTACATTAAATGTAGATAAAACAACCTTCATCACGTTTTCCATCCAAACTAATGACAAACCGGATTCCTCTTTGAGTATTGTCTCCCATTCGTACCTAAATGCAAATGACACAAATTGTAAGTGTCCTAATCTTAAAAACACTGAATCTACGAAGTACTTAGGAGTAATTATTGACAGAAATCTTAAATTTCATGATCATATTAACCTCCTATCAGCGAGAGTGCGTAGACTTATAGTAATATTTAAAGCCTTAAGAAACACTGCACCAAAATCTGTTTTAAAATCGGTCTACTATGCTCTCTGTCAGTCTCAGCTTGAATACTGTATCACCACGTGGGGTGGCACATGTAAAACTCATATCTTAAAAGTTGAGAGAGCACAAAGAGCACTCCTAAAGGTTAGTTTGTTTCTACCTTTTTACCACCCAACTACTGATCTCTACTCGAAATGGGAGGTACTTACTGTGAGGCAGCTATTCATCTTGAGAACGGTTATGAAACAACATGCTCTAACAACCTTTGAACCATAAAAAATCTTAGACAAACGTCGCAAACATGCAGTCTGTTCTTCATCGTCATTCAAAGCTATGTTTGCACGTCGGTTTTTCTGCTACCAAGGTTCAAATCTATACAATAAGGTAAATCGAGCCTTAATGCTATATCCCTTGCCAAAAACCAAATGCAAGTCTTTGGTTTCGGACTGGTTAAAAAATTTGGATTATAATTTTACAGAAAGTCTACTTCAGTCAAATTAAATTAGTATGAAATAAGTTTATAACTTGCACCAAAACCTTCTCACGTACACATCGGCACACTTCACCTGACACTCAACACCACGCACTAACATTATACACTCTCGTAGACACACACATACACACAAACACAGGCGCTCTGATTAACTTTTTGTTTATAGCTTCTTTTTAACTTCTACCCCCAAAATTATAATAAGTTTTAGTCTTAAATCTTCGTATCTGTAACATTGGATTGTAATATCATATTTTTTAAGTAAAACTTCTGTTTTTCCGTGGGGTGGGGACCTGGTGATTTGTAATACAGGCATTTTACGCCTAACTCAAACACCAGCTCTTCACATTACTAAAAAAGACAATTAATATGTGAAACCCAGAATAAGCTTGACATTGTGAGGAGAAATAAAGAACTTATTATTATTATTTCCTTTATTTATTTTCCTACATACTAATTACATTTTTAAATATTTCTTAACAAAAACCATATAAAAAAAACATTTAAAAATATAAAAAATAGTAGCCCACCGGTATCGGGAACAGGGTCCAAGCTACCGGCGCGGTCAGGGCTCCAGAGAGAGGAACCTCCTAACAATACGAGCCGTGTCTAGGAGTACCGCTTTCTGAATCAAGCCCTTGATCCAGCTGCCTAACGTGAGCCTCCTCAGGTATTGGTCGAGGCTCTTGGCAATTAAGCCATGGGCTGAGACGACTATCGGCACAATGATCGCTGAGTCCACATCCCACATGTCGACAACCTCGCGAGCCAAGTCAAGATACTTGATTTTCTTATCTTTCTCGGCTTTCACGAGGTTCTCATCATGCGGGACCGTTGTGTTTGTAATCATTGTGCGCCGCTCTGATCGATCCACCACCACTATATCAGGCTTATTGGCTACAATAGTCCTGTCAGTGATGATGGATTGATCCCAGTACAATGTGATACTGCCATTTTCGAGAACTGGGTCGGGCACATACTTATAGTACGGCACTTCCGATTCCACAAGGTTGTATTTTAGAGCAAGTTGCTGATGGATAATCCTGGCTACAAGGTTGTGTCTATGCAAGTACTCTCCGTTAGCCAAACGAGAACACCCGGAGATAATGTGACGGATTGATTCACCTGGACGGTGGCATGCCCGACATATGTCAACCGTACCGTCCTTCACAATAAATCTCCGGTAGTTATTCGTCATCATAACTTCATCCATAATTGCACAGACAAAACCTTCGGTTTCTCCGAAAAGGTCCCCGGAACGTAGCCAGGCTACGGACGCTGATAGGTCTACATCGGGCCCATGCAGGGCCCGGAAAAAGCGTCCGTGAAGCTCCTTACTCTGCCATACCTCCATGCGGTCGTTAGTGTCAAACACTACAGGTTTGCGCCAGTTCTCTTTAGCCAAGGAGAGCGGGGTGAGGCCCTTGTCCACCGCGACCACATCTCGATGCATCCCCACGTCGGTTTCAAGGAAATATTCCCTGAGACTGCATATCTCGCGATTGTGGAGAGTCTTAGCGTTTAAAAAGCCTCGACCCCCACACTTCCGCGGGATATACAGTCTCATAACAGAAGAACGCGGGTGATGCATTCGATATGCCGTCAACAATGTACGGACCCTCCTATCCAGAGCGTCTAGTTCTGTTTGAGTCCATTTGAGTATGCCGAAAGAGTACATCAGAACCGGCATGACCCAACCGTTGAAGGCACGTACCTTATTGCCGCCTGATAAAAGACTATTAAATACTTTTTTCAGGCGGCCAAAGAAGCGCTCCTTCAACGATTGCTTCATGTCAGCAACATTGATGCCCAGCGCTTCCGACATACCCAAATACTTATAGGTTTCGGTTGCTGAGAGGGATCTAAGATTTATGGAATCCGAGAGCTGGGTTCCCACAGATTCCACAATCTCACCTCGCTTTACATGCATGACCGCACATTTGTCCACACCAAATTCCATCCTGATGGCGCTACTGAAAGTTTCAGTTACCTTCAGTAGCTCCATCAGTTGCAAATCGTTGGGGGCAAAGAGTTTCAGGTCATCCATGTAAAGGAGGTGAGATATAACTTGACCACTTCTCCTCAACCGATAACCTAGACCTGAATCCTCCAGCAGCGTGCTAAGAGGATTCAAGGCTAAGCAGAATCAAACTATCGCCCTGAAATATACCTCGCTCTATCCTTATCGGCTCGCTATTCCTCTGGATTTGCCGACATCCTGGATAGCGAAGGACTGTCCTCCATTGCCCCATACATGACATCAGGAAGGTGCGCAGAGTTGCGTCAACTTTATACAACTCTAGCACCCTCATGAGCCATGTATGTGGCACCGAGTCATAGGCCTTCTTATAGTCTATCCAACATGTTGACAGATCCCTTCGGGAACGGCGAACTTGTTGACTAATGGCCATATCAATGAGGAGTAGCTCCTTAGTACCGCGGGACCCGTTCCTACATCCATTTTGAGAAGCGGACATGATAGAATTGTCATCAATGTGTTTGTTAATTTTTGCTCTCAAAATGGATGTAAGAACTTTATAGACCGTCGGAAGACAGGTAATCGGTCTATAATTTTTGGGCTCCGCAGTACTACCCGATTTATGGAGCAGGTGGGTTATACCTGTTGTCAGGAACTCTGGTAGCGACCCTGACTCTAAGGCTGACTGGAACAGGATCGCCAGGCGAGCGTGCGATCTTGTGAACCATTTAATCCAAAAGTTGTGCAGCCCATCCGGCCCTGGAGATTTCCAGTTAGGCAACGGACGGACTGCACGAACTACGTCTTGGGGGCTGATAGTGATTGCCCCCATTTCTGGCACTAGATCGCACGCTCGCTCAACCTCCCGAGTCCATTCACCCTCGGTATGGCTAACAGGCACCGACCAGATGCTGCGCCAGAACGTTATCGCGATTAGTTATTGTGCTAGACTGTGGTAGTACCACAGCCTGCGCCGACGGAGTAATGACATGGCTGCTCTGCATTTCAGTTCGCAGGCGATCAAGTACAGTGTCATCCAACATACGGTTACGCTGGATGACTCGCACCTGATCCGATAGTCGTTGTGCCGACACGTTGACAGCTGGCTCAAGCACCTGAAACAGAGAGAGCATCCGAACACGGTACGCGGTCAGGTTGTTTCCTCCCTCTGTAGCCCCTTAGTATGAGCGCATGACGTTTTCATTGATGGATTGCGTCCATCACATGCGCTGCACACTCCCGCCGGGAGCTGGGACCCTATCAGAGGCCGGTGGGCCTCGAGGTCCTAAACCGTCCGGCGGCCGGCGTCCTCCCCGTCGACGAACAGGTGGTGGCGACGTCGGCGGAGAGAAACACTCATCGCTCGAGCTCGACGCAACTGCCACGGCCGGTGTCACAGCACTCACGATGGGGCTGGATTCCGGCGGCGGCGAGGCGGAGCTGAGCGACGGGTCCGGAGGCAATAGGCGTGCGCTTCGTGCAGCTGATCTCGTCAACATTTTCTTGATTTCATGTGTTTTTCAAATTTTATGTGGTGACATACGTCATTATTGTTCATTCTTTTTTCTTTTATGTTTGATTTTATAAATTAAATTGGCTTCATTGTACTATTACTCTAGTAAAAAATTGAGAAATTATTGTATATAAAAAGGGAGATTAGTTTCAAAACTGTTTAAAAATAATTATTTAACGAAAATAAAATTGAACGAAATAACAAGACGTCTGTTGACGTTTAGTGTTGCCAGCTTATTATTATTATTATTACTTCCAGATCAGGAAGCCAAACACTTCCCAAAAAAGTCGGATTCGGCGGTAAATTATTAGCGTTGCCGTACATTTTTATCAAAGTCACTCATCATCTACTCAGCCCTGTCCCTACTATTTTAGACGCGGATGTCTTTTTTTTTTCGGATGGGAAATCATCAAATGACCCCCCGCTCTGAGCAGAGCGGAAGGCCCACAACCCTGTAACTGGATACCAAGCTGTGCAAATCCCAGCTGATTGAGATTGTTTTAACCAGACTTGAGAGCTTCTGACTACCTAGAAAGAAGTCTTTGACAGTTGTTATGACAGGTGGAACCATTTAATCAAGAAAATGTCTGGTCTTTGAAAGAGACTGTGACTTCTGAGGTTGCTTTGGCTGTGTCTTTTCAGAGTCGTCAGGTTCGAAACACCGGCCTTATCTAGTTTAAAAATATATATTTTGACGTGTAAAAACCAATTTTCAAAATAAACCACTTTTACTAATTTAAAATGTCCTTCAAGGTACGAATTAGTCTCGGTGTTAAATGAATGATCTACATAGGCAGTCGCTCTATGTAAAATACTGGTATTCAGCTGCACCCGGTTAGACTGGAAGCCGACCCCAACATAGTTGGGAAAAGCCTAGGCAGATGATGATGATGGTAGAATGAATGATCGAAGCGTAGCTTCCCTGCAAAAGATGGAATTGCATTTTCGTTTTTGTTATTTGCAGTATGACGTCCAGACATTTGCACAGATGATGGTTCTTTGGGCACTGAAGAATGTTGGTTTCGTCGGTATGTTCAGTAGGTATTGCGAGAAATTCTACGCCTCAGTATCTGAGGCAGATGCTGCTTGCTGCCGATTGCTGAAGAGTCGTCAAAGTACAAGTAAGACCAGATCCTTAATTTTTACATTACGTCAGCATAGATTTATGTATGAGTTTGTATTTTTTAATAGTAGTAGTCTTTTTGTCATAGTAGTTTTTTTCTGAAAGCAGTTGTTTATAAGGCTCATAACTAAGTAGCTTAAACGAAACCCTGAATTTCGTCCTATCAGTACAACGTCACCATATCACCATATCACTACTACGATGAGAAAGATTTTTGTATTTTATGAGCCTAGCAAAAATACTGCCTCGTTGGTCTAGTGGTCGCTGAGCGTTAGGTCCTAGGTTCGATTCCCAGGTCAGGCAGTGTTATTGGGTTTTATCATCACGAATTTCTCAGTAGCAGCTATGGAGTCTGGATTTGTGCCCAGTTGATGGCAAAAGCCTCGGCCCCTTTACATGGGACTTCAACATAACTGGCGAAATGTGGGTGTACTAAGGTGCACCTCTAAATAACCTTTCGGGGATTACAGGCGTGATGTTATGCTATGTCCACACTTCTTTTTTCATTTATCGTTTCGCAGGTCTGCTGTAGAAATTTATTTTGAAGTAAGTAGTACCTACTATTAGTTACTCTAAGTTATGTAATGTAAACTATAAGTTTTCAAACTTGATAAGGGCAATGTGTAATGTTATTTTCTTATGTTCTCTCTTGTGTGTCTGTTAAATGATACAAAGAATGTTCTCCGTTTTCTATTACAGTGGAAGCTAAAAGACTTTGCAAGAACGTGCTGCGCGTGTCCCGAGCAGACTTCCAAAAGATGACTGCTTGTCGGCTCTTCACGGTCGATGGGCGTCTACCCCAAGAATTTAATAATTTGATACTGCAATATTTGTGTCTGACGCTACAAATTGCCATTATATCATTTATAAAATATAATTCTTAAATATTAAAATAAAAACTTAAACTTTTTCAATAACGTTAAAAAGAAGACTCATCGACATGCGCATCATGTCCGTCCTAACCTACGGTGCATAAAGTTGATCACTTACTGTACAGCAGAAGTCGAGACTCAATATTTGTAATGCTGATAAACTAAAAAATAGGCCAGCCCTCTGGTCACGGAAAGAGTCGACCAACCGCTTGGAGATATCCCGAAAGACTAGGTGGGTTCTTGGCCCCATGGCGCTAGTGTTTTATCCCCAAACGGCTCGAACATATACAGCTACCAAGGAGGTTATTGTATTTGCGCCGTTTTAGGTTTTCGGCAGCGGCAGCAGCCACCTCAGCACAGCTCGCCGTGCTAGGCAGATGCGATAGCGCAAGGGTTTCGACACGTGTTGCATCCCGCACCCAACTTCCAAGGCATTATTATTATCTATCTATACATCTATACATATGTATAATCTATCTATCTATAAATATAATAAAATCGTGGACTTTCCGTGTCTGTACATTACAGATTTTTGTAAAAAAAACACTGGAAGGTGCGAGAAATAAGTAAAAAAAGGATTTTTTTTTTAAATATATTTTTGTCTGTTTATCGGTTTGTCTGTTCGCTTGTGCGCGCATCACTTATCAACCCCTCATTGTATTCAAAATCAAAATATTACAAAATAAGCATTGTTGTGAGTATTATTTAGCGTTTATTTCATCAAAAGCGACCAACAGACGCAAAAGATATTAATTTTTAAAATTTAGGACCCCAGGGGGGGGGGGGTTTAGGGTTTTTTGGGTAACCTTATACGTGACTTTTATGATAACAATGATTTACGTAAATAGGTTTTAGTCGTAGTGTAGTCGGAATGGCTGAAAATGAATAATGTTTTATTTTTCCTTTTGTCTTTACTCTATGCATGGAAGTAATAAGTACGCACAAGACGGCCAGTCAAGCTTTACAAATCCAGTTTATGCGGATCTTTCATTGTATAGGAAATCTATACAAAGCGAGGCCAAGTTATACTGGAAAATAGCTGTGCCCGCGGCTTCGCTCACGTGAGCGCACATTCTTTTGTCACTCAAAGTTTATGAACGTAAGCAAAATATAGATGCCACTCATGATCTATCCTAGGCCCCAACTGTTAATATCAATAACAATTAAAAAAAAATCTTTCAACTCTAAGAGCTCAATCAACCGATGGAAAAAATGTGATGGACACAAACGATGGAAACAAAATTGTGAATTTGCAAAAACCATGCAATTGAAAAATACTGCAAACGCTTGAATTTAATATTTAGCAATAGAACCAGAAAGACTATGCGCTTCGAGAATCATGAAGATTCCGTTTACCGAATTAACACGAACATCGTTATAAAGCTTCTAAGTTTGGTTTTTCAAGGCATTGTAGTGCATTCTAATAAGGTGACCATTCATTCCACACTTTTAGGACTTTAGTCGTATAATTGTAATATTCTAACAATGGTGATACATAAGGGACCACCCACAAATTACGTCATACGAATTTTATGATTTTTTGACCGGAGGGGTCAAAAAATCCGTCCTTATCAGAAGGTAAATTTTTGTGAGACTCCCGCCTCCCAAGTGTGACGTCACATATTTTGCAATATTACATGCTGCCCGCTGATAGAGTTGGAAATATTTCTTTAATAAGTTTTTCGTTAATAGTTCAAATTTCGTGTTTTAAAACTTAGCAATATTTGTTTTTTAAATGTGACGTCACCAAATTTAGGACCCCTCCCACCCCTTGTCACACAATGTCACACTTTGTTGTCACCTCCTACCTCTTTAACGTATGACGTAATTAAATTACGTCATAAATTTTATAGCTGGCCCCTAATAGACACGTACTTCCATGGTACTTCGTATTTCAATCTCTACTGAAACCGCGATTAACGTAGCCACCTGGGTGCTAATAATGTGATAAATCATCGATACAAAAGAAGAAGAAGAACATGGGAATTATATTAGATCTCATATTTCCGAAGATAGACCATGATTGCCGAAGCGGATACTTTTCCAAGGACTCTGATGAACGGGCAAAAATAAAAAATTGAAGTGTAGACGCAAGTATTACGCAGATCGATGTAACAAATAGTGTTGAAAGCAAGCTATTTGACTATTCACTATATTTATGTTACTACTGACTATTATTAATATTTTGCTCCGAAGTTCAAATGCAAGTTCAGTCACATTTAAACGTTAAAGATATGCCGCGAGTGAAACAATTGCTCTTACGGATATAACTTCTGTTCACTCTGGGGTATTTCTACCATTATAAATAAGCCTGTCTAGTAACAAAAAAAATCCTATGTTTACTGAGTCAAAAATATGTTTAATATACATGAAAAAAGCATCATTAAGTGAAGACTATTGAAAATTGCGACAACCGTGGGGCTTGACCGATTTTACTTAGACAACCGATCGTTATACCATCGTGTTTGTAATAAAATTACTTATCTGTTCTTTTAATACATATTTTAATAAGAAAATAGATGAGTGGACTTAGAGTATCAATTTATCTATTTATACCTTACAACTCTGTAGTAGGGACAAAAAGATAACAATCTAACAGATTCTTGGCTCTTATGCTTTGTAGATACCATTTTGATTTCGTTTGGTTTGAAAAAAAGATTAGTTCCGTTAGTTTTAATAAAGGGTAGCCTTGACTTAACTTTATCAGGCAACCCATTCGCAATGTTAGTTTGTTCATATAAGTATTTTACTCCGTTAACGTAAGTTTTGTTCTGAGGCTTGTCACTGCCGCCGGATTTTAGCATTTCCCCACTCGCACAATGTGGACATGATCATTAATCTACTAAATTATTAGTATTCGAAATCATTTTGGTAGGCACATATAAAAATACGAAATCCTGAAATTCCTGTTTTAATATTCAAACGAAACTATTTTATTTAGTTTGTGTGCGGGCAACATTGGAAAAAGGTGGTCTGGTTGAATTTGACAACGTCATTGTCTTATTTTGGTAGTGTCCCCATAAAGTTTTTATTTTGTGGGATATTGTTTATCTACCTATTATGTAATCTTATTTAATACATCATTTCACTGGTCACCATTAAATATAGTAAAATCCAAATAATAGTAATTTTATTATTTAAATAAACTTCAGGTTTAGTTGCTGTAAATAAAATGGTATACCTAAACCGGAGAGGTGATCTGTACCTCAGGCCCTTCCTACTTCAGACACCTTTCTCTATTTAAGATTGTGCATATACCAGTGCCTGTTACTTCTGATGATGAATGAAATAAAGATTTATGATTATGATTAATTTTTTAATACCTATCTACCGACGCCTAATATATAATAATAGCTTTCTCGTATTACATTTTTTTTTTTAAATTTAATTGCCTCGGAAACGAAAATTGAAAATATATTTTTTAATTTAATTTAATAATGTTATATTATAATGAATTGGGATAAGGACAAGAGAATGATGATGATGAATGTTATATGTAATGCCTTTCCATCATGTTCTACTTTTTACATAAAAGGTCACCTTATTAGAAAGAGATTAAATTAACGTTAACCTCTCTTTTGGTGGGTATTTTTTAATGCAAGTAAGAATTGCAGTTGTACACACGGAGGCACATGAAGCTGAAACTTTCCAGTATAAATTGACCTAGCTTTGTATAGATTTCCTATACAATGAGAGATCCGCATAAACTGGTTTGGTAAAGCTTGCGTACGTAGTACTTATTACTTCCGTGCAAAGAGTAAAGACAAAAGGAAAAATAAAACAAAATTAGTTTTCAGCCATTCCGAGTGACTACACTACGACTAAAACCTATTTACCTAAATTATTTATATCATAGAAATCGCGTATGAGGTTACTAACAAAATTTAAAAAATTAATATCTTTTGCGTCTGTTGGTCGATTTTGATGAAATAAACGCTAAATAATACCCACAACATTGCTTCTTATTTTGTAATATTTAGATTTTGAATACAATGAGGGGTTTTTACGTGATGCGCGCACAAACGAACAGACAAACCGACAAACAGACAAAAATTAAAAAAAAGATATTTTTACTTTCTATTACTTATTTCTCGCACCTTCCAGTAACTTTTTTGCAAAAATCTGTAATGTACAGACACGGAAAGTCTACGATTTTATTATATGTATATAGATTTACAGCTTCATGTGCCGCCGTGTGTACAACAGCAATTCTTACTTGCATTAACAATTCACCACCAAAAGAGAGGTTAAAATATGCTAATTTAGTATAGTTCTAATAAGGTGACCATTAATTTTATGTAAAAAGTAGGACATGATGGAAAGGCTGAGAATAAAACATTATTAAATTAAATTTAAAAAATAATTTTCAATTTTCGTTTCCGAGGCAATTAAATAATTAAAAATGTGGTATAAATAAGAGAAAGCAAATCTTTATTTATCTCAACATAAGAAATAACAAGCACTGGTATATGCACAATCTTAAATAGAGAAAGTTGTCTGAAGTAGGAAGGTCCTGAGGTACAGATCACCCCTCCGGCTTAGATATACCATTTAATTTACAGCAATTTACAGCAATTCAACCTGAAGTTTATAAGTAATGAAATTACTATTATTTGGATTTACTATATTTAATGGTAACCAGTGAAATGATTTATTAAATAAGATTAGTTCTTAGATAATAGGTAGATAAACAATATCCCATAAATTAAAAACTTTATGGGGACAATACCAAAATAAGACAATGACGTTTTCAAATTCAACCAGACCACCTTTTTCCAATGTTGCCCGCACACAAACTAATACTTTCGTTTCAATATTAAAACAGGCTAATTAGTCTATAAAAAGGCATCTTTCAGAGAATCAGTAAACATATGGTGAGAGGGCATAGAATTTTTTTTAAACTAGACAGGCTTATTTACAATGGTAGAGATACCCCAGAGTGAACAGGAGTTATATCCGTAAGAGCAAATTATTAGAACCCAGGTGGCTACGTTAATCGCGGTTTCAGTAGCGTTTTTGACAGTAACTCCTCTAAAACGCAGGTGTAGGGATATTTTGGATACTCCAGGAAGTCGGCCATGATCTGGTCGGGAGCCCTGTATTCACAGTTAGCTGCTGCTACCATGGAAGTACATGATATTAGGGGCCAGCCATACAATTGATCACAATTTTGATTACGTCATATGTTAAAGGGGTGGGGGTGTCAACGAAGTGTGACATTGTGTGACAAGGGGTGGGAGGGGTCCTAAATTTGGTGACGTCACTTCTAATATTGCTAAGTTTTAAAACACGAAATTTGAACTATTAACGAAAAACTTATTAAAGAAATATTTCCAACTCTATCGGCGGGAGCATGTCAAATTGCAAAATATGTGATGTCACACTTAAGAGGGGGGAGGCTCACAAAAATTGACCAGCTCTGTTAAGAACGGATTTTTTGAACCCTCCGGTCAAAAAATCATAAAACTCGTATGAAATAATTTATGGATGGTCCCTTATGTATCACCATTGTTAGAATTTTACAGATATACGACTAAAGTCCTAAAAGTGTGGAATGAATGCACTACAATGCATTGAAAAACCAAACTTAGAAGCTTTGTACGAGGAGGGATCAAAAAGTAGTGAGAATGAGATAGAATATAATGACTATTGATAACTTAATAATTTATTTTTCTACATAGTTTCCGAGTCTCTCTACACACCGAGTCCAGCGCTTTTCCAAGGTTTCAATCCCTTTCACAAAAAAAGTTTTGTCTTGGTCCTGCAAAAAGCTCTCCATGACATCCATCACCTCGTTATCGTCTTCGTAAAAGAATATTTTTTAAATTTGGGGAACATATAAAAATCGTTAGCCGCCAGATCTGGTGAATAAGGGGGGTGGTCAACCAATTTAAAGCCAGCTTGCTGAATGGCAGCCATCGCAACTGCCGACCTGTGCGCGGGTGCGTGGTCGTGATGAAACAGCACGCCCCTTCGAAGTTTCCCAATCCTTTTCTCTTTGATGGCATTCCTCAACTTGGGAATTAAAGCTGCATAATATTGGCCTGTAATAGTGGTTCCACGCTCCAGGTAAGTATAGTCGTATACCTACAACCAGAACACTAGTGATACTTGAGCAAGCATGGAGTTTCTTGGCGGCTCTTCTCCATAGGAAACGACCAACCCGAACCGTGTACAATTTTTCGACGTTTTATAAGTTCCCATGTAGGCCTATGTGAAATAACATGTTTAGAATTGAGGAATAGTAGCTTGTGCCCAAGTTCGGTCGTCCAAAGCCACATTTAAAATTGATGAAATAGTAAAAAAATAAAATTAAAAAGAATTTAATCTCCAATTACAAAAAAATGTTACTTCTGCCAAACTGTAAAGCAGTTTGTTGGCAGATGTAGCTCCAATGTACATGTAATATTGCCTATATTTTTATGTAACTACTCGAAGGTACTTTTTCATCTACAACAAGAATAAACATTAACTAGAACTAAACACAAATATTTTACTATAATATCACAAAGGCTGACTAGTTTGTGATGGCCGAATGTATATTAATTTGCAGCAATCTTTCCGAAACAATCATCAATGAAATTTTGAATTTGATCCTCGATAAAATCACCAAGGACCCAAGGAAACAAGGAGACGAAGAGATCTTTTTTCTATAATTTTGATGCCAGGAGCTATTGCGTTAAATTTTGAAAGAGTCAAATCAAATCAAATCAAATCATATTTATTTCTGTAAGTTGGTTTACAAAACTCTTTTACATGTCACAACATGTTGTTTTTTAAAACTAGATGGGGCCGGTGTTTCGTACCTGACTACTCTGAGAAGAAACATCCGAAACAAACTCAGAGGTCACAGTCTCTTTTAAAGTCCAGACATTGCTCAAGTCATATGAGGACCATGTAGATTAATGTCCGAGATGGTATTTTGAAGAAATAACCACACAGATTTGAGTGGACCTGTCCAGACAGTGCAAGCATTTGTCAGTGATCGTGTAGCTCGACTCGTAATCCAAGGAGCTCAACGACACGACGAACAATACCAAAGAAAGGACTTTTGGGTAGGCCGCATAAAGTACTCAAACTGCCAGACAATCGTGAAACTAACTTAACTAAAAAATTAAAATAATAATAATAGTATGACCCACGTAGTCCTCATATTCACAGTAATAAACAAAAAAAAAATATATATATATAATACGACACTTGAAAAAGTAAAATAAAGTCAAGAAAAAAAAAAATAATAATAATAATACCACAGGTACTTGAAAAAGTAAATAATGTCAACTAAATCGAACAATAATTAATAAAAATAAAAAATGTCAAACAGTAATAAAAATAAAATAAAATGGGTACAATTCAGTTTAATATCGATTTCAATTGGAGCAGTTCAATTCCAAGCCTTTTTGTCCTCGATATAATCCTTAACAGAATAGAAGGCTTTCTGGCAAAGTTTACGTTTTATAAAAATTTTGAATTTATTAAGGCTTAGTTCATGTACGTGGCCTGGAAGTTTATTATAAAAGCGTATACATTGGCATCTAAATGATCCACCTATTTTCTTGAGCCTTGTTGTGGGTACAATAAATTGATGTTTATTCCTTGTATTTATATTGTGAATATCAGAATATTTTTTAAACCGCTTTATATTTTTGTGAGCATACAAAAGGTTTTCAGTCAATTGTCTGTGGGTACTGTCCGGTACATATATTTCGTATTTTGAGACGTTGAGGTCGAGGCCAAAGGAATGAAGTTTATTTTTTAAGAAATTTGGATCTTTTAAAACGGAATCTACATCGCCTCCCAAGGTTCCATCATCAAGATACCAAACGATAAATTTTGAATTTAGCTGTCGAACAATAGGGTGGATAGCTAAACTAAAAATCACTGGCCCGAGGGGGTCACCTTGTTGACAGCCAACAGCAGATTCCAAAAGTTTGTCCCGATACAGTAATTTAGATGGGTGTCTGTAACATTGCCAAAGAAAACTATAAATTTGGGGTAATTCTTTTTTAGTTTCTGTCATTCACTGAATTGAAGGCGTTTTTTAGGTCAACCTTCAGGATGACTTCATCTTTGCCAGAAGCCTTTAGAGCCGTATCCAAGTTGCAGGGGCTGAATTTCCGAAACAGCTTCACCATAAAATTTACAGCAAATCTTGGCTACCATACGACGAAAGGTCCTCCGGACGGAAGATCCTTTTTGCGCATGGCACATAAATTGGCCCCGTACAGAACGTCGATGACGGACACGTTCACCTTGCCGGAGAGCATAAGGTTAATCAGAACCGTAAGCTCCTTCAAGAGCAACTCACCAACTTCTGAACATATTAGCCCTAGCATAGGTCCATTAGATGCTGAGGACTTAGACTGTCGAGGCCGCCGGCGGAGCCACTTCGGAAGGAGCAAACGGCTGTGACCAACTCTCGACCTGTAATGGTGAGGGAATGAAAGTCCGAATCAGGAGCGTCGGGAAAGGAAAAGCCATCCGCTGGGGTAGGGTGTTTTTTTCCAGAGCCGCGAGTGTTTCTGGAGAGCACGGTGCCACCACATCGCTTCTGAAGAGAATCCTGGCTGCTCCGCTAATGTCGCCTTCCCCTAACTTCGTTTCCACCAAGTGGCGTATACCTCTTGAGGATGTGTATCTCTGTGCCGGTAATTTTGAATCTAAATCTTGAGCCGAAACGTTGCAATTTTCTTTAATTTGTGCTGTTAAAGTTTTTTGGTTGACAAATTCTTTTGCACATGAAGGATTCGATACGGAAAGGTGAGCAGTTGTTCCCAAGCACTTAGGTATACCGATTAGGTAGACATTTTGCGACAGAGCCAACTTTATTCCTATTGAAATAGATCACTGTTATTTTGTCACTAGACAAGTTATTGTAATGGCTAGATTACTAGAATTATATTAATTTTGCGCTTGTGGTGTTTACCTATAAGTGAGTGTTACACTGTTACCTTAGTTTAAAAATAGTATTAAGTCTAGTTTTAGTGTAAACAGTCGTTGGTGAACCAAATAAATAAATAAATCACTGCGATTTTCACAGATATACAAAGTCAGAGATAGAATAACTGTGACAGGACTGTAATTCTAATACTTATCAATGCAGACGTTACAAATATCAATAAGAAGTTACGCAAGAATCTGAAACGCCTGAATCAAGTGAGATTTGACAAGGTGCATGCCTGTCGGATATTCTTCGTGGACGCTACTTTACTATCCAGAGTGATGGCGTTACTTGTTTATTATACGTTTGTTGGTCTGCAGTTTGCTTTTCTGTAATCCTGCATTCAGTTGTATAAATAAAATTGTGGAGTTTTGATGTAAAATTTTTGATTTTGTTTCTTCTGTTTTGCACCTAACGTAAGTTTGTAAGATCGTTGCTGCATTATAAATTAAAAGGCAAAACATAAAATCACGTTTGTAATCCACGAAGAATTACTCAATTAATTGTACTTTGTAGAACTATGACCCATGTAATAGAGGGCGAGAGCCAAGAACCGGGCATAAATATAAGCTCCATAGCTGCTACCAAAAACATCCTGTCGAAAAAACCCAAAAAAAAATTGCCCGTCCTGGGAACCGAACCCATCATGCTCAGCAGTCGCGTTTAAGACGACACCGACAGGGGAGTCAAGTAATGAAAATATGTCAAGGCCTTCAAAGTAATAACAAATTTGTTCTTCGAAGTAATTGTGAAAGCAATAACGTAATGAACCAGCGAGTGTTTAAATACTGACTACAAGGAACATATAGTCTCGATCTTTCAGCAAGGTAATATTTAAGTAATATTAAGTTCTCAGTCTTACATTGCTTACATGAATAATTTAACTCAAAATGGATACTCTGAACAGAAATATTGACAACGAAATCGGAATAAGTGATGAAACTGATTTAAATAACCAAATTGACAAAGAAGTTCAACGAATTTTTCTGCCTCTGAATTTGATGCAAATTTTAGTGCTTAATCCGAAATATCACATCAAGAATAATTATATAAATCCAAATAATTGGTTAAATAAGTTTATATTAATAGGTGGTACGATAATGTTCATGACTACGTACGTTCATCGTATCGTAGAAATAATTCTTGATGACAATTTTAGACGATACAGTTCTATTGCTTTCCTGAGTTTCGCTTCTTTCTTCGACTTCAGTTTTAAGTGTGTGGGATTCATTATGACCTTTATTGTCAACTACCTTAAGTCTAAAAAAAGTGTTTTGTTTGTTCTAAACTTTCAAGAGGTGCACAGATTCCTCTATAGTGAAGCTAGACTCAAACGCTTCATCATCAGAAGTTGGATGACCGTCGCCTTCATCTTTGGATTTTACATATTCATAGTTTCTTATGTGTACTTTTGCTTTCTCAAGCCTCCTTTGAATGTTCTTTTTTACATAGCGTTAATGGTAACTCTTGATTCAAATTTAGTTTACGCCATAAGATTAACTAGGTTGTTGCTGGACAAAGTTGAGATATGGAATGTTCAGTTATTGTTCATACGGAACAATGGTTGCAGTAAACAAGAGATTGCGCGAATGTTTGAAGCTTATGTCCGAATATTGAAGTGCTATAAGATTATTACCAACGTTTATCAACTACCAGTAAGTAAAACGTGATATTTTTGAACTTACATAGGATTTGTGTTCATAATTTTCATCATCTCTTTCTGCACTTTTATCTACTATATTACGCGGGGACGATGCAAAATTTTACTTTTCATCCATTCGCCCTCGTAGCGCAAAATCATGACCGTTGGAAGGAATGGATTGACTGCTGAGAAAAGGCTTCCCCTTTTCCCGTGAGAAAATTATGGGCTAGCAACAATTATTATATCAATCTCCCTTGGAAACGATTATTATTTGTCATAAGTACCAAAAAGGAAAGGAATTTTATTGGCAAAATGCACCAACACAAAAAGCATTTTTTATGGAAAGCAGTCTACTTGGCAACACTCAATTTTAAATTATGTAGTTGGATTTGCACTGTCAGCCTGTACGAGATTAGGATGGCTCTTAAACAGCTTAAAAACAAGAAGGCACCGGGTGATGACGGAGTTACGGCTGAACTCCTGAAGGCGGGTGGAAAATCGGTACATAAGGCCATTCAGAAGCTGTTTGATTCCGTCATACTCGAGGGGAAAACGCCGCAGGCATGGTGCAGGGTTGGGTGTGGTGGTACTCTTCTTTAAAAAAGGCGACAATGCCCGGCTGAAGAACTATAGGCCCATCTCACTTCTAAGCCATGTCTACAAGTTGTTCTCAAGAGTCATCATGAATCGTCTCGCGCGCAGGTTTGACGATTTTCAGCCTCTCGAAGGAGCCGGATTCCGAAAAGGCTTTAGCACCGTAAACCTCATATATACGCTGCGGCAGGTTATACAGAAGACCGAAGAGTATAACCTGCCTCTCTGCTTGGCGTTTGTGGACTACGAGAAAGCCTTCGATTCGATCGAGACTTGGGCTGTACTGCAGTCTCTCCAACGGTGCCAAATCAACTATCGATACATCGAGGTGTTGAAGTGTTTGTACAAAAACGCCACCATGTCAGTCCGACTTCAGGACCAGACCTCGGAACCTATCCTTCTGCAGCGAGGTGTGAGACAGGGAGACGTCATATCTCCGAAACTGTTCACCGCTGCACTGGAGGATGTCTTCAAGGTTCTGGACTGGAGAGGGTTAGGCATCAACGTCAATGGCGAGTCCATCTCTTACCTTCCGTTTGCCGACGATATACTCATGGTCATGGCTGAGACCATGGAGGACCTCAGTACAATGCTCGATGACCTTAGTAGAGCTTCCGAAAGAGTGGGTCTTAAAATGAACATGGACAAAACCAAAATCATGTTGAATAACCATGTAACACCCACTCCTATCAAGATCGGAGACCCTACACTCGAAGTTGTAGACGATTATGTCTACCTCGGACAAACGATCCAGTTAGGTAGGTCTAACTTCGAGAAAGAGGTCAATCGTCGAATCCGACTCGGCTGGGCAGCGTTCGGGAAGTTGCGTGGTATCTTCCCGTCCAACTTACCGCAGTGTCTCAAAACGAAAGTCTATGACCAGTATGTGTTGCTAGTGATTACATACGGGACCGAAACGTGGTCGCTCACAATGTGCCTTATCAGAAGGCTTAAAATTGCCCAAAGGGCAATGGAGAGGACTGTGCTCGGAGTTTTCTTGCCATGATCAAATCAGAAATGAGGACATCCGCAAGAGAACCAAGGTAACTGACGTAGCCCGAAAAATAGCCAAAGTTTAGTGGCAGTGAGCAGGGCACATTGCTCGCAGAAGGGATGGCCGATGGGGCCGAAAAGTTTTGGAGAGGCGACCGCGAACCGGAAGACGCGTTGGAAGGCCTCCCACTAGGTGGACCGATGACCTTGTGACGGTTGCAGGGATCCGCTGGATGCGAGTCCCACGGGACCGGTCAATGTGGCGACACTTGGGAGAGGCCTATGTCCAGCAGTGGACGTCTTTCGGCTGAAATTATGATGATGATGACTAAGCCTACGAAGAACTTCCTGTGTTGACTAGAGATGAAAGTGGGCCATTCTAGCTTGGAAATGCGTTGTACGGATACGGGCGAAACGGCTAAGAAATTATAATTATCATCATTCTCTTGCCCTTATCCCAATTTATTTGGGGTCGGCGCAGCATGTATAATAAAAAAAAAAAAAAGTTTATTGTCACAAAAGCCTTTGTGTACCATTACATTTCAACATAGGTACATTTAATTTTAGTAGAAGGCTGTACAAATAGTGAAAAACCCTGCCTCCTAAACTAGAGGGACCCTGTGACCTAGGAGTCAGTGTTCTACTGTAACTTTGTGTACAAAATAAACCTTTATTTGTGTGTTTATAAAAAAAAAAAAAAGTATTTTATTACCTTAAATAATTGTACAAGAAACACTTATCTAAGCACTATGCAGTGTTACAGCTAGGGAAAAGAGTGGTTTCGATGGGCTCTGGCACCCAATGTAAGATTTAACTTGTGTTTAGGGTGCCAGCGTCCTCGCCTATGGTTTGAACATGTAACATTAGTTATAAGTCGAACATAGTTTATCATCATTAAATTACAATATTATTTAAAAACTAGCTAATGCAACCAAGATGTGGCCTATTTACATATCTCTGTGTGGCTGTGTATATGTGTGTGAGGGATAGATAGATATTGTGAAAACTTGTGTTTTTGTGTATAAATATAATTATAAACAAACATATTGACTACATTAGTTTAAGCAATCGATATTTGTAGTAAATCTTCAGTTTTTTTGTAAGACACTGTCAAAAGCCACTTCGTCACCCTGGTTTTGCATCCATTTAGACACATGGGAGCAATGTAGCAAAGTTTATTAATTTTATTATATAAATGGTTTGACAGTATACCAAGATGACGCTGAGCAAGGGCCGTTCTACAATGACCTTGTTTAACTATGCTTATGGATGTGTGAGAGTGTGGGTAAGGGGGGATGGCTGTGTGTGTGGTCTTCTTCTTCCATACATTTCTATTGCTCGTCATCTCATCCGACACCTCATTTTCTGCCATATTATCCTTCACACAGTCCGTTCATCGCTTCTTTGGTGTTTCTCTACTCTTATACCAATACAGATTCAAAACTCAACGGCACAGTATTTTATTAATTGCAAAAAAATATATATTTCTTTAGATTTCTTTCTTGTTGTTGGTAAGACTATACTCAATCTTTGATTTTCCAGATCCTGTATAACACCGTAGAATCCTTCTGTCAAGGTTTGATTAATATTCAAATTATGATCGAGTTCTCCAAATATGAGCTGCAGAATAAAGCAGTAAGTCAATCGTTCAGAGAAATGAGACCAAATCGGAAAACAGTTGATAGAATATTTCAATGAATGAACGGCGTCTTACTCTATGCACAATTTTTTTGTTAAAGTTCGTCTCTCTGACTTACATGAATGCCGCCTCCCACGCGCCTCTTAAGTTACTTCAATGACGTCGATAAGCACTGCAAGAGATCAGTGTTACCAGACCTCGAGCCAGGATTCTTTCTATAAAACTGCAACACTCACTTATGAGCACACAATTGTGACACAATTTTTTAAAATAATTCTCACACACACACAGACGCATTTTTAAACATGAGTATTCTCTTTGTCCACCAACTCCACCATAACTGGTTGACAAACCGGTGGTGGATATCGGGAATCATCGCTTTGCGGAGGTTTAAGATCATCATCATCGCCATTGGCAACCTTGTTCTACCCATAGTTCAGTATAGGTCCTCTCCATTTTGTCCCATTCTCACCAGGTCTCACCCGTAATCTTCTGAATGTCATACGTTCATCCATATGGAATATGTTTATGTTTACAATATTTACCATGTTTCTTTTACTGTTTCTAGCTTGAAAACCCCTCCATATCAATATTCATTATATTATGGATACTAAGAAACGATATTTTGCAAATCTCACTCAGTCTGCAGTTCGAGGCATTCTATGAGGCTGTCAAGAGTGCACAAGATTCATGTGAATTCGTTTTGGCATCTAACTGTACAGGTAACATTTTTTTCACTTTGCAGTCTTTTCTCTGGTTGAAGTGCTTAACTTCATGTGTATAAAATTCAGTTTTGAATGCCATACTACAGTCATCATCATCATCATCATTTCAGCCAAAAGACGTCCACTGCTGGACATAGGCCTCCCCAAGGGGGGTTTTGCCATAATCGCCACGCTTGGCAGGCGGGTTGGCGATCGCAGTATGTTTGTTATAAAAAAAAAAATCACAGAGAACGCTGCTGCCCATTCTCTGGTAAGTCCCTTAGTCGCCTCTTACGACACCCACGGGAGGATATGGGATGGTGCTATTCTTTACGTCTGGACACCATACAGAACATACACACCATACTACAGTGCTTACCTTGAATAAAGTCAAAAATCATCATCATTGTTTTCTTTACCAGAAAAGTGTGGAAGGTTGAGAGTGTGATACAGGCCAGACTGAATAACTTTCTCCATGGGACCACGTTAATGCGAAAAATGAGTCAGTAATCCGTTGTCCCATAAAAAAATTGAATACCTACTGGACCCAAATGTGTATATCAGCTGATTTTTGTTTTGGCAATTGCGATCTTCTTCGTCGTGTCGCTGAATCCCTTTTTTAAAATTAAATTAGTTTTGACCAGAACTCTGCCACTTCGACGTCGTTGGTGTTGACCTCGGACAGGTCTCTCAAAGTGCTGGTGGAGCCGCACATAGTGCAGGACAGGAGGTAAGCCATAGTTTGCGTTGAAGCACCGTAGTCACACACGGCTTCATCGGAATATGCCCACCGGACCAAGTTGTATCTGCACCAGCCCAGCTGGCTTCGCAATCGGTTCAGGATCTTTCAGGTGGGCCATGCAGCAGGGAGCTTTCCTGTAACTTTGAAATAATGTGTTGGAGGAGGATGTCGGAGGAGCCATAATTTTTTTTTTGCTTCACTGGCCCTGTTCTTGTCGACGATTCAATTGCCATGTTCGTCCCCTAGATAAAGATGTCCAGTTTGATGGTCTGTACCAGAATACCTTTAAATATAACCACACTTTTCTATTTCTCGTTGTAATTATTACACTCTTATTTATTTGTCGACAGGTGACCAAAATAAATTATGTAAGAATATCCTGCGGTTGCATCGTGCGTCATTCAGCAAGATGAGTGTTTGTGGCCTGTTCTGCATAGATGTTTGTCATCCATTACGTCTGATGGTACTTCTCACTCACTACGCTGTTGTGCTGTTGCAATTTGCTTTTCTGTAAACTTGTTCTTGTTACAATACTTAATGATGTTATTGTTTATAAATTTGGGTCAGAGTGTCAGCTAAGGTTGAGTTTTTGCCTGGATGGACACTTGGCCAGGACTAAAATATATTTTCTAAGTTCTTTGCTTGATGTTTATTGTTAGTTCACTTACATATTTAAGTTATACAGTATAGACTAATGATGTAAAGTTCCTTATGGTATTATTAGTACCTATGAAAATACCTACAGCTTTTTATTTTAATAAAATGAAATAAGAATAAGCCATTGGTTTCAAACAAAATAACGTGTTGTGCACGGTTTTTTTTTCCATTCCGCTGCATCGAAATCAAAAACAAAAATATTTTAATTCACATAGCTCTAGATGGGCACTTATAAAACGTCGAAAAAAAGGTGCACGGTTCGGGTTGGTCGTTTCCTATGGAGAAGAACCGGCAAGAAACTCCATGGTTACTCTTTTCAAATCATTTGGTGTTACAATATTATCATGGATACAGCATTTGTACTTAAGTATGGGGGGAAAGCGTAGGCCCGACAATAAGTCGTTGCATACTACACAAAAAATGTAGAACAAAATAAAAAGTTAACAAGCAGCTGGGAATCTACAAAGCCTTCAATGTTCACACATTCACAAACAATCAATAAAAAAGAATCTATACAAAGGTAAATAAAAAAGAATTGTAAAGTACTAAATTAAACAAGTGACACAAATAATGTTATCAGTGCTGTAACTATTCTGAGCAAAAGATGTATAAATGATTTGAAAACTATTGTAAAAATCTGATTCAAAAGAAGACAAAAAGTCATGTCAGCCGTCACTCCGTTTTTTTTCGTACTATCCCCATACAAGTCATGCATCTTTTCTTTAGAGTTTAAAATTATAAACTTGTATAAAAAATGTGAGAAATTTGAACTTTGACACCCAATATCTCCGTAACTAGAAAGTCTAGAACACTCTAGATCAAAAAAAATATTTTAATGTAATAATATTTAAATAAAATTAGAACAACCGTCTCTCGGCTTCGATAATGAATCAACTAATTCAGTATGAATCGCTGGAGCAGCAACGTCTGTAGTGATACTCATAGATGTTGTAGCATTCAAACTGCGATGAAACCACAACTTCTATCACAGACCCTTCCAATCTCTGAATTTCTTCTATACATCATTTGTGTCGTAGTGCGAGTACACGGTGACACACTTGGTTTACATAGAAAGTGTTGACAATAGTGCCTCTAGAGGCCATCAATCTGCCTTGGCTTTTCTTTACTATGTTAGGGTCGGTTTCCAGTCAAACAAAATTCCGCTGAATAACAGTATTTTACATAAGGCGTCGACATAGCTAACACACACACACGCAGAATAAGTAAGCTGAAGTGGTATATTAGAAAGTGTATATTAGAGTGTTGTTACTGTGTGAGTGTATATTATTGAGTGGTATATGAGCCTTAAAATCTGAAATCGTAGCATACCTATTTGCATAATGATGTTTATGTTAAAACTTTTAATAAATTTTCAGTGTCATCGTAATTGAGTTCTTGGAGCCAACTGTATAGTTCCATTTTGCACTTTATCTTATTCAGTTCATAGATAGGTATGATCCTATTTATTTTATTGTAGAGATACCGACCGAAGTGATAGAAGAAACGTTTTGAACAACAGGATTAAATCTTCTCTTAGTTCGAGGCAGTAAAGGATTGTAGGTTAGTAGTCTATGTTGTCTTAGGGTGGTTTGTTGTATAAACAGTTGACGCACCGACAAGACTTTCGCTTCTTGGTATAGTAGTGCTGTAGGGTAGCGATAAGGTAAGGACAAAGAAACCTTCAGTTTGGCTCTCTGTGCTCTTTCCAGTTCCAGTAGGGTAGTTTTTGGAGCACCACCCCAAGAGGTGATGCAGTATGTTATTAAAGACTGAACAGCAAGAGCATAGTATACCATTTTTTTATTTTATCACCAGTCACATTTCTTAGGGTCTTAAAAACATATATCAGTTTTCTCAGTCGGTTACTTAAGGTGTTGATATGTTCCTGAAATTTGAGTGTGCTGTCTATAGTTAAACCCAGGTATTTAATACAATCGGCTTTGTTAATTTGAACACACGTGCATGTAGTGAAGTGAGGAAATGCACACGTGTGGGCTAGGACAGTATAGGCCATCCAAGAAAAAAAATAAAAAAAAAACGCCCTCTCGAGAAATTCACCCTGTATAGATAGTAAATAGTTTGCTATGTACTAAGTTTATAGAAATGCAAACTGCAGCAGGACAAAAGTATAATTAGTAAGAAAAGCTATCAATTTCAAGGGTAAAGTAGCACCAACGTTGAATATCCGACAGGCGTACATCTTGCTGAATCTCGCTCGATGTTGACGTTTAACGTTCTTGCATAACCTCTTCTCAGCATCTGCAAGGTTTTTAGAGGTTTTTATACATTATCCCCTAGTATCATGGACTAGATTATTTAAAACGTTCCCGTGAAATAATTTAGGTACTAATACTACGCGGGCTAAGGCTAGTATTAAATTAAACAGCTCAGCAATACCTGTACGATTTGAAGCCAAAATAAGTACGTTTGTGTCCTGAAGACTACTCAGTGACATGTAAAATTTCTCGCAATGTTTTTTCAATGCAACTTGCAATGCAAAAGTTTTCGTTATCCAAAAGCCTAGCCATAATGTTATCACGCAAACATAAAACTGTAAAAAAAACATGTAGTATTGATTTCCCTCTAATTAACAGCTTTATTTCGGAACTTGAAAATTTGTCTGGGATTACTTGTTTGAAGTTAACGCAAATAAACTATAACAATTACAATCTCTGGTAATAAATAAATAACATTAAGGTCAGAACTCTAAACATAAACGATCTATTGTCAAAACGAACTGAGCAGTGTTCACAAGGTACTTACATAAAATCGAGCACTCGAAGCAATTAAATTTATAATAGAAAGCAACGTATGAATTTGAATGAGGAATTCGTTAAAAAAACCTATAGTATGAAATACGACCTGCAAAATAAAGTAATGATTTTTATTAATAAAAATTTATTATGTTTATTAAATACAGACTACACAGAATTAAGGTGATAATAAAAATAAGACTAAGTAAGAAAATATAAACATCAATAGGACACTTGGTGTCAAAGTATTCCTCCGCATCGCTGTCATCTGAAAACGTGGCCAGAAGACTGGCAGCATTGCCACTCTGTCAATGCTAATTCTGCTGCAGCAGCAGCACCTGCACAGCCCGCTGTGCTTGCATGGTGAGATGGTGTCGACACAGGTTGCGTCCCACACCAAAGGCCTACCCACCTCCCAAGGCACCAACACCATGCCGTCTGGTCTCTTGCCATCGTCACGTACCAAGCCGTTTGGGTCTAAAACCGCTGGTACGCCAGCGCTGGCAAGGGCTCGACGAATAATGTCGTTAAAGCTGGCGTGCTGTGCAATGCGACCTGCGCTCCTGTAGCAGGACAGGCCATAGTGTCCGAGGCTGTCGACAGCTTCACCGCAGTGACACCGATGCGGGGCAACACAAGGTGCTCCTAATCGTAGACTCGTAGCGACCCGGAACGATGCGTCATCCATCATATTGCCAATGGTGGATGACGGAAGTGCCTGAAGCCACAACCCCGACTCCCATTCTCCCACGGCCAGCAGACGGGCACGCTCCACAGTATTGAATGATGTGTTTAAAAGGGTATTCCGTACAAAACTGCAGAGTGGCGGGTCCCACTGTCTCTGGGAGGACAGGTTGTCGGGCAAATCCGTATTGGGACAAGCCATTTTCCAAGCGTTCAACGCAACGGTCAAATACGGCACCTCAAAATCAACCAGTGAGTAAGACAAAATATCCCTGTTTAAATAAAAATGAATTTCAATCAGTTTACGCTACACGCACAAAACATGTTTACCAATCATTTACCAACAAGGTAAAAACCGATTTTTTTGCTCACCATTTGTTGAAACAAAGACTTGTAGATGTCATAGCAGTCCAATATATTAACATAAGCCTGAAACGTTTTTTTACAATGATCCTCTCTGTCCCTAACCTCCATGCGTTGAGATTGAAGAGCTTTAACATTCCATAGATCGACTTTATCTTTTAATAGCTGAATAAGTCTGATGGCATAAATCATGTTTGCATAAAAACTTAATAAAATGATGCCACTCAATATGCTGAAGAACGATAAATTGACAACCATGGTATAAACACTGATAGCAATAATGCTCAATGTTAGAAAACAGATAACAGTAATCCAGTTAACGATAGTAAAGCGTTTAAAAGTCGTCTTATCATTGAAAACTCTGTGAATGTCTTGAAATTTTAAAACAAACAGAACGTTTTCATCCGTTTCGGCAACACAATGCGCTAATTTCATAAAAAAAACCCACACTAAATAAAATGCATTTTAAGTAGTTTGTAAAACACGTCAAATTACAAGAGATCCAGTGATTGTCCGTTGACAAGGCAATGTCGTGCAGTACTATGAATATAAATAATACTGTGGCACAAAATGACAAGAAATTCGTTATACGGCTGTTTGAAGTTATAAAATTATCCTTGATACAATATTTTGGATATAAAAGAATAGATTGCATCAGATTCAAATGCAGAATCATCGACTGCACATCTTTGTCAACGAAGTTATTCAATAAAACTTCAACACGGTGGCTTCTCAGATTACACTTGTTTTTTCTATTCCTTGACTGCATTTTGCTTTGGGCTTGTTAAACACGAATGAGTTAGATTCTTTCACGGATCTATTCTAGCTAATTCAATTACTGTTGATGAATCTCGAGATAAGGCAATCAATTACGTGTTTCCTACCTACTTATTAAAAATGAATGTAGCCCTTGAATGTGACAGGTTATTAATGACAATTTTAGTTTAAGAAGAAAGCACATCACTTCCTTAAAGTGCTTTCCCATATAGGTTCGTCTTTCAGTCCCGTAAATTTATTTATGAGAAAAAAGAAAAAAGTGAAACCAACTCCCAAGCACCTTGGGAACTTTTAATTTTCCATACATCATACATATACACAATACAATAGCAATGACTTGCCCCCTATTAAACTTAAACATAACTGTCGAAATGTGGGTGTACTATTATTAGGTATGCCTCTGTCTGCTCCGGGGATTACAGGCATGATGTTATGTTACATAAAACTAACGCTTTTTCCCATGCGTGTAGGCAAAAACCACAGAGCGCCACCTGTTACGATCTTTACATACTCCTTTTGCCTCGTCCACGTTCATACACAGGTCATACAGACACGCCGGTTGCTAGTACTAAACACCTGACCTTTCTGAAGAACCTTACCAATAAGATCAGTGTACAGGCATTGGTACTGGTACCTATATTCTTAATAGACAAAACATATTAAATGTTGTCCACCTTATTTGTTTGGTAAAATAAATTTCTGTAGATTTATTCAATTATCTCCGCATAGTCCAAACGAATTGAATCCTATTTGAGGAAGAAAATATTACAATAAGAGTGTTGTCGTGCGGTATTTCCGCTGAGCAGTATGATTGGCAATTTATTAAACCACATGCAGAAAATTTTGTTTTGTCCAAAGTCTCATAGTACCCCAGTCACGGCCTAACCTTCGTCGAAAATTCATTCTCTCTTTTTAACGCGGGTGCCATTAACTGTGTTGTCGTTAGTCAACTCTGTGCTTGTTAGACTCTCTAGAGACGCAGTCGTGTTCGGCCGGTTAGTGCAGTATTTTTGAAGTTATCACCAAACTACTCGTCGTTTCGGCGAATGGTTAGGTATACTTTTTGATAACAAGATGTGGTATTTGTTTGCAGTTTTTTACAATGATTTTGAAACGTTATTCGTCGTGTGTTTATTGATGGAACAGGAAGACACTAGTGCATTAGAGGAATTATCTGATAGCGAAAATGAAGAAAATTATGAGTTTTATGACTCTGAAAGCGACTCTCAAGACAAACCGTCCAGCTTGATTCAACGTTCAACCAAGTCATCATCTGCCGAGCCTTTTTCCTTTTTTCAAGTGTGTTAGAGTTGGCTTTCAGTTTAACTAGATGCAGCTGAATACCAGTATTCTACATCGGGCGACTGCCTATCTTACTTCCCTTAGTAGGACTGGTTACCAGATTTTTTTTTAGATTAGATACAGGACATTATTTTTCATTTTTTGCATTTTGTACATGATTTACCTGTTAATTAGCTAGCATCTACAGGTTAACGACCCCAATGAAATGAGCCACTTTTCTTTGTTTTATTTTAAATTTGATGTAGCCAGTGACACTCGCGCTACCATAATGCCGTATAATATATCCAAAATGGTTCATCTGTTTAGGAGTAACGAGGTTATTATCGAACTGACACACATACATTTGCGCGAAAAATATAACCCTCCTTTTGGGTTAGTCGGTAAGTATCTGCCTCCCAATTAATAGGTCGAGGAAAAAGTCTTCGTATTATATGTTGGGGTTGTCTTCCAGTCTAACCAGATGCAGCTGTATACCAGTATCATACACAGAGCGACTGCCTATCAGACCTCAACAACCCAGTTAGCACTGGGTAATACGATACCCCTTTGTAAGACTGGTTGACAGACTTTCGGGCCATTGACTAATTAATGACTGTCAAAGATCTTCAACTGACAGCCAGGACCATCGGCTTAACGTGCTCTCCGAGGCACGGAGGAAACTCGTTATGTGGTTAGGTGATCACCCATCGACGGACCAATCTAGGCGAGAGCGGCTGTTATTATTTAACAACAATCTCCTGGGTCAGTCGGTAATAAGGATCAATTACAATTAAGACTTAGAAATACTTTTGTATATGGCAGTCACCGCTTTCAGAAAATAATACTCTTATTTAATAATTAGGTCCACGTACAGAACGACCCAATCGAACTTCAACGTTGTGTATTATTCTAATAGAAGTTATTACAGACTATTTTAATGGACTTTTACTTTTATCATTACGTATTGACCATGAAACTCGAATTTATTGTTGCGTCCGAAAAAAATGATATATAGTAATGAAAACAATTACTCATTTGTGTTAGCGTAGCTTTAGTATAATGAAGTCTCTAAGAATAAAATTTAAATGTCCGTTAAACAACTTGGTCAACAAAGATATTCAATCGATGCTTCTACCTTTAAATCTCACGCAATACTTTTTGGTTGAGTCCGAAATATCGTATTATGAATGACATGATACACCCAAATAACCTAACATTGAATTTAGTATCATTGTGTGGCATGATAATGGCCATATGTGTATTCCTTGGTCATGTCTACGAGATTTTTTTTGACAAATATATTAGAGATCATTTAAATTTAGTGTACTTATTTTCTTACTGCGATTTGTGCTTGTATTCCATCGGATTCGTCATAAATTATATCGACAGCGTGATGCATTCAAAAAAACATGTCTCGTTTGTCTTGAAAATTCAAGACGTTCACAGATTTCTTAATGAATAGACCGCATCAAAAGACTTCATAATGCATAATTGGTTCAGTGTCCTCTCAATTATTGGTTTCTATATTTCAATTATCGCTTATTCTTTAATTTAATTTAATGTTAGCATAAACTATTGCTTTTGTGGTATAACGGTTGTGTGTTTTGACATGAACATTGTTTATGTTATCAGAATTTTGAAACTGTTAAATAGTAAAACTGATTTATGGAACGTTCAAGCTCAACTTTTGCAACAGATGGACCATAGTGATAATTCAACTTACTGCAAAAGAATGTATCAAGCTTACGTTAATAATTTTGGAGTGTTATGACATATGCAGGACTACTTTTCAGTATAAGGTACCAGTTTAATGTAATAATTATTAACAAAAAATTAAGTTGAAGTTTCTGTAATTTAAAAATAGCAGCTTTTTACTGAATGCATATGAAAGTATAAAGAGTGTAAAAAGACCCTAAACGAAGTCGAAAGGTACTTGTTCTCCTCGTCATTGCGATCACTTTTTGCTCTGGACCATACCTGGGAACCTTCTAGTTACGGAGATATTGGAGGCCAAAGTTTCAACCATTTCACAACTTTTTTTATATACTTGTTTTTAAAATTATAACTTTTTTTTCATATGTCCATGACCCGTTCACTATTCAATGCATCCATCAGCACAATGTTTAGAGAGCGTTACATTGAGTTTCTACGTAAAACGTGATTTTTCACCCCAAAAAAAGAAGTCGTTTTCCAGCAATATTTTTTGCTTCGGGTTACTTGGTTTGTACAGAATGCTTGGTTGACGGCTTCGTGAAGGGTCTGTTTACTCCCTGTATACAGTACAAATATCATTTTTTTTTGTCATTTTTGTCTGTCTGTTTGTTCCGGCTAATCTCCTAAATGGCTGGACCGATTTTGACGGGACTTTTTCTGGCAGCTAGCTGGTATTATATGAAATAACTTGGGCTATTTTTTATTTAAAAAAAAGGATGAGTGTTGCGTGCAAAAAAAATGAAACCCTTGAAATTGTTAATAAAATCCGATTCAAAATTGGGAAGTATATTATTATAATAATTTCACGCGGATAAAGGTCGCGGGGCACAACTAGTGAAAAATACAGACAAACTTAATAAAATTTCAGATAGTTTTTCACAAAGTGGAGTTTTTTCTTCGCTTTTTAATGAGACTGCAAATGACAATTGGTTTTCTAAATTTAACCGGTACAGAAGAAGACTTTATTTTTGTGAGTTTAAGTGTAATTAATATTATTTTAATCATATTTATTATCGTTTTAAATAAGAATTTCATTCATCTAAATAAAAGACTTAGAGTTTGTGTTTTTTTTTGTGCAGATGGCAGTGTGGCTCTCAATGGTATTTTTGTACGTCTGGGTGATAAAGAGCTTCATATTTGAAATCATTTTGAACTCGTACTGTGAATAGTTTTACATAGCGATTCATAAAGTTCAAAATTCATATGCACAAATTTTGAAATCTGATTGTACAGGTACTTAATTTTATTCAAGTAATAAATGAAAATTGTGAACGACAATTTTGTTTTTAGAAAAATACAGTGCATATTATCCACGTCACTATTACACATTTACTTTGAAAAATTAGCTTCGAAAGCGGAATTTTAAGAAAAAATCGTATATGAACTTTATAGCGGCGCTTAATTCCCAACGGTATGGATATTGTTTTTTTTTTTTTAATTTGTTTTCAACAGATTTATTTATTCATGAGCTATTAGAAAAGTATTAATTTATCGTCCTGATGGCGTAGATTTTGTTAATTAGCAGTTTATGGTAAAGAGATGGAAAATTTTAAAAAAAGGATTATGTTCCGTTTCTCCAAGGCAACCCAGTTTGAACCATAACTTATCGGGTAAAAACTGTCGCAAATTAGGTATCTAGTATCAACTACTTCGAGAAATGCTCCCAATTACTACTCACATATATTTTTTTCTGTTTGTAAATCATCAAATGGTCTCGCTCTGGGCGGAGCGGAAGGGAGTGTCAGAGTTGTTCTGACTAAAAGCCACCGATGTTCCTTCTTAGCCCTTTGTGTTCCAGCACCGCGGTATCTCTTTCGAACAGTTCCGCAGCCCCGAAAGGCAATTACTAATCACCTTATTTAATAAATAATCTTTCTAATTTACAGATATTTACAGATGCTGAGAGGAAGTTGTGCAGGAATATCCAACGGCTACATCGAGCGTCATTCGACAAGATGAATGTCTGTGGGATGTTCTACGTAGATGCTTCTTTTCCCTTAAAACTGATGGCTTTACTGACTAACTATACTTTCGTACTGCTCGAGTTTGGGTTTTTATAATCCTGGGTAGAATGCGCCTTTAGATGAATGTAAGGATCGTAGCACGTGGCGTTCTGTAGTTTCTACCTAACCCATGAGAAAGGCGTGAGTCATTTCATTGAAGATACCCTAGAGCAAGCGATTAAGAAAACAAAATGGCCGCCATTTGCGGGGTGTAAGGTTAGGAGTATTTATAAACGTGTATTTGTTGATAGAAATGAGTAATCGGTAGCCAAACACACTTTATAGATAAGCTTTGTAATACTTATACAACACTGGTACGACTAGTTCAAAAGAATATTTTTAAACTATCAAATAAATCTTGACATCGAAATTAAAAGAGGCTTCTTTTTCGAATTAACTAAAAAGAATAAACAGCACTGCTTATCGAACTAGAACACCGTTTATAAACATTGGTTCACTAATCTCAAGTATAACGAGCACTAATTCGCAATTAGAAAAATGTAAGCAAAAATTTGAAAAGGTTTTTGTAGTAGCGAGTAGGCAACTTGTGTTTAATGTTAATACCGATGCGAGGGTCGTTAACCTGTCGGTGCTAGCGTAGCAACATAATTATGTAGAAAATGATTAAAATGAAAAATAATGTCCTTTCTAAACTACTGGATATATTCGGTTGATTTTTTGCATGCAGACTGGGAACTTCATGACATGAGATATACGCAGTTTAATTTAGTGTCGCCACCCTGTTTAAGTATTCAAAGCTTATCTATACAGTGTGTTTGGCTACCGGTTATCGTACGCTCACTTCACTCGCTCACTAGATCCCCCCATCCCCTTCGAACCTAACCTGTATGAGTCGGGGTGCCACAAGTTCCGAGCTCGCTTCGCTCGCTCTTGCATCCTATGTTGTTTTTGCCGCAATGCCTTTTTTACTATGAAAACATGTTACATAAATGTTTATTTTGTTATGTGTAAGTATTACATTTGTACGCCCTGGTAAATTTGTTAAGCAATCAGTATATTTGATATGAAAATAACATTTATTCGATGTAAATAAATTGACGGGTGACAAGTTTTTTGGTGTGCATTTAAAAATAAGTCTTTTCTAATAGCCTGTTCTGCCCCACTGCACTGCATAATCTGGTGTTTCCTACAAAAAAGCAATACCTATACGGTGAAAGTGTTGTATTGAACAGCAGATTTTTAATTACCGATGAAATATTTATATGTGGAGGTTCATCATAATGTACAGGGGGCTTAGACAAAGTAACAATTTAAAAACGTTAACGAAGTTAGAAAAGCCTAAAATGTTTGGGATTGACATAAGCCGCGTTAAGTCACGTGGTCAATCGACATCGTTATCGCAAGTTGGTAGACAATGTTATAAATTCGTAAAGAAACCATAAAGTAACGAATTGTTCTCGTGTTTATCCCATAAAAATGCGTAGACAAGCAGCGCTTTCAGTGTTCGCCTTCGCTTCGATAGTCATCGCCAAAAAAGATAACCAAATGAATGTTAAAACGTTGTCGTTATTGAAACAATAAATATAAAAAATCATAAATCTGCTGCTGAATGAAATCCGGCCGGGATTGCATTCAGCAGCAGATTTATGATTTTTTAATGTCTAATATAAAAAATCATAAATCTGCTGCTGAATGAAATCCGGCCGGGATTGCATTCAGCAGCAGATTTATGATTTTTTTTAGATATCGTTTCGCTACGAAGCTATGTTACATTGTATAAGGACCCTGAATACGTGATAAGCATTTGTACGTCGGAGGCCCTCCCACCCTGTATAGATAGATAGAAATATAGAGAAAACATTTTATATTCAGGTTACGGGGGGTGGGGGGGGTAGGTACATTCGAATTAGGAGTATACTGACTTGTAGATATAAAAAGGCAAGATGGTTAATGTCGATGTCATCAGATTATGACCGACTAAAGCTTTCATACCTGACATTTATCTTCTCACTAGCTGTTGCCCACGACCTTCGTCCGCGTGAAATTTAGCCTATAACCTTCCTCGACAAATGGGCTATCCAACACTAAAATATTTTTTCAAATCGAACCAGTAGTTCCTGAGATTAGCGCGTTCAAGCAAACAAACAAACTCTTCAGCTTTATAATATTAGTATAGATCAGTCCATTCCTTAAAAAAATATTTCAAATTACTGGTAATCAACAAGTAACATGGGATATTAATATTCTTGATGGACTACTATTTAAAATTAAATAATTATCGTCTTATTTGAACTAGACTACATTTATAAAATCGATTAATAGAGTTTCAATCAATTAATTTCATTTTTGTTCGCATACCCAAATCGAAATGACGTCTATAATAAGAGGAAAAAAACGTCTGAACAAAGGAACAGGCTATCGTGCACCAGTTCTGTTAGATAACTTTGTTGACAAAGATATTCAGTCGATGCTTTTACCTTTAAACTTCATGCAAAATATTTTGCTCTGTCCCAAATATCGTATTACAGATAACTTGATACACCCAAACGGCATTGCTATGAAGTTGGTGTCATTGTGTGTTATGATATTATTCATTATTTTGTACAGCTACCGTATCTATGAGTTGCATTTCACCGAAGCTCTAAGAAATTATTTAAATTTTGTGTACATCATTTCCTACGTCAGTCTATTCCTGTATTCAGTCGGATTTGTCATAACTTATAGAATCAATGTCTTGCAAACGAAAACAAATATTTCGTTTGTCTTAAAAATTCAAAATGTTCACAGATTTCTTAACGAAAGTAATCTTTTCAAGAGCTTTACTATTTGGAATTGGATCAGTGTCATTTTTATCCTCGGCAGCTTCATTGTCAGTGCTATTAATTATTTTTCAAGTTTTGACCTTTCTTTCACCCATTTTTTGTGTTGGATTCCTCTCCTTTGTTTTGATTTAAACTATACTTGCGCTATAAGACTTATAAAGCTTCTATGTAAGAAAGTTGATTTATGGAACATTCAAACTCAATATTTGCAACATATTGATCATAGCGAAAAGGAAAGTCACTGCAAAAGAATGTTTCAAGCTTACGTTAATATTTTGGAGTGTTATCAGATATACAAGAATTCTTTCCAGTACACGGTATGACTGATTAGATCATTGGTCGTTAGCTAATAATTGATGGCCAATATATGGAAAACTATATTATGTTAAATTTATTTTAGATCGTCTTTCAAAGCATTGAGCTTTTTTGTCATGCTTTAATCAGGTTGCAAGCTTCAATAGAATTATTTAAACTAGCTGCACTTGCACATGGATTTGAAACCGTATATGTGAGTATTCGTTCTTTAATATTAAACTAATTATCATTTTTAATATAAAACTTAATGGAACGTGTTGTTTGCATTTGTAAGCGTTAAAAATCAATCTTTGTTGCAGTCATCAGCACGGTTTTCTATCATTGGCTTGTACATGTGGCTGCTAGAATCTTTGATATTTGAAATTATTCTGAGCGTATATTTTGAAAAGTTCTACTTTTCAATGAATAATGTTCTCATGTCGTGCACATTTATTCTGAAATCGGATTGTTCAGGTAATTTTAACGATGTTTCACAGGTTATTTTTTGCCTCTGTAGTATTTTCGTATTTTTATGTAAGAGTAGCTCATATTATGGTAATTATGGTAATTTATTTATTTGCTCAAATTAGGAAATAGAATAACCCACCTCATGTCCTGCAACATCACTTTTGAGACCGCTATACAAAGTAATTGCTTACGCTGCAAAGTTCATTGAACTTAATTATGAAAATCATCGATACGACAAATTAGAGGACCAAACGAACGAAGAAAACAAAATTCTGAAATTAGCAATTAGTTATCAAAAACGATTTGATTTATCTCACTATTGTAACAAGCTGGTTTAGATGGAATTATATTACAGATGCTGAGAAAAAAATGTGTAAGAATATTAAACGGCTACATCGAGCGACGTTCGAGAAGATGAACGCGTGCAGAATGTTCTACGTCGATGCAACTTTTCCATTAACAATGACTTCTTTATTAACTACTTACACTGTCGTTATCCTGCAATTCGCATTTTTATAGATTTTGGTTTTGGATGTAATGATCTCGAAATTACGACGATATATAAATCAACTTAATTATCTTTTGTATCTATCATTGCGGAAGAACAAACTTGAGGAAGACCTCAGGTTTGTTCTTCCAAATGTCAATTTTGTCTAAGAAGACAAAATTGACATTTAAGCATTGTTTTAGTAATAACTAGAGACCGGATTATATGCAATTTAATATCGTAGAAATATGCACAATAATAATGCTAGAAATGTGCTCAATAAATTCTCGAAATTTGCATATTAAAATAAATGCTCGAAATATGCAATAAAAGTGCCTTAAAATGCAATATAAAAATTGCAATAAGCACTGTAAAATAGTGTTTTTTTTAATTTACTACATTATCATTGAAAATATGAACTCAATCGATCATGTTTTTAACTGACAGCGTTCCAATATTGATTCTTTAATTGTACACTTGTCAATTAAAGTTTATGATGAATTAATTGTACGTTAGAACTAACGTGGCCAACGTGACTATGGTAGGCCTTAAACAACAATAATACAAGCTGGCCTCATATTCTGCTAGGCCACAGCATCTACTGTGCAAAGCGGCCCACGTAAATTTTACTTTATTACAAACTACGAGTATGTATGCATTACAGTGTAACGATCTTAAAAAAATACTATACTTACAGCATCTGGATTTTTTTAATAAAAATGTAGAAAGTCAATCAATACTTGAACTTTTATCAAGTCAAGTAAAAAAGTCTCAGCTTTGTGGAATAGTAACTGGAAATTATAACCGTACTACGATCGCCAACCCGCCTGCCAAGCGTGGCCATTATGGCAAAACCCTCTTAATGATGAGCGCAATCCAAAAATGGCCCCGGCAGCCCGTCTACCCTCAATTATGGTAGCGGTCGAGGTTACGGCGTGGCAAGGGGTGCGAAGAATCTCCGGAAGGGATCAGGCTGCCTATACCGACGACTTGACCTGGCAACATACAACACGCGTAAACTCCGGACCGAAAAGAAGATAACGGAACTCGGAGAGCAATTGAGCAGGCTGCGATGAAGTATTGTGGGATTATCTGAAGTCCGAAGAGAGGGGGAGGACTCGATAATCCTGAAATCTGGCAACCTGCTCTATTGCGCAGAGGGTGACCGGCAGTCCCAGGGTGGTGTTGGGTTTATCGTCCACAAGTCCCTCGTGAATAAAGTGGTGAAGATCGAGAGTGTGTCGACCAGGGTGGCGTACCTTATACTCAAGATATTCGCTGAACGTCATACAGGTCTGCGCCCCGACCTCAACACACCCCGACGACGAAGTGGAGACCATGTATGAGGATATTTCTAAAGCCCTGCATGGTTTCAAAACTCATCGCATCCAGCGGATCCTTGCAACCTTCACCAGGTCATCGGTCCACCTTGTGGGAGGCCTTCCAACGCAGCATCTTCCGGTCCGGGGTCGCCACTCCAAAACTTTTCGGCCCCATCGGCCATCCGTTCTGCGAGCAATGTGCCCTGCCCACTGCCACTTAAGTTTGGCTATTCTTCGGGCTACGTCGGTAACCGACGGATGGCCGATGGGGCCTGTAGTATACAGCGAAAAGTGGGGGGCATTCAGCACCCAACCGTCATAGCGTGCGGACGTGTTTCTATACCTGTTGTGTATACATAGTGATAGCAGGGAGTGTATTATCGAGCATTCTACAAGTGGCGACGAGGAAAAATGTAAGTCCTAATGCACAAATACTTTGTTAAAAAGAAAGAGGAAAAGGACAGTTAAAGTAATAACATAATGTGGTTGGGGGTAAACAAAAAATAAAATAAAAAAAAAAAACAGACGAATCTAATTGGTCAATATTTAACAATATTACTCGTTAACGTAAATAAGATGGCAATAAGATGGAATCCTTCTTATTTCTTTAGTAATTACGTGCGGTGACCTACTTACTGGTCAACCGCGCTGAGTCATGTTGTTTACCAAATTGCATCGTGCATTCCTAATGAGGTTAACTAATATTATAATAACAAGTTTAAATAAATGAATGAATGCGTAAATTGACGAACGTATTCAATAGAAAACATAATGTATCCAATTTTATCTATCCTATCAGTACAATTGAATCGTTATGATTTATTATAATAAAATCGAACCTTAACAGGAAGTTTTGTGCCGATTTGTACATACTAAATATATCTATTTCGATTATATATGTACATTAAAAGTGTTAGTGTATTTGATAAGTATGTTGGCAGCGATTTAGATGCAATAAATATCGTAATCACAATTATGCATTAGGCACGAATGTAAACACGTAATTATATGAGGGAGTATCAAAATAAAAGGAAAGTTCGGTATATGGTTTTTTTTTTCCTTTCTTTCTTTTTCTCTTTCTCGAAAGACCAATATGACAGGTCACTAGCAAATATAAGTGTTATGAAAGTCGATAAAGGACTGTGATTGTGAGGTCAATATGAGAATGGCCCTGTGTGGAAGGCAGTCAATGAGACAGACTTGCAACGAAGTGTTAAAAGATTATTGGTGAAAGGTCAATATGAGAGACATTGTCGTGAATAAATAGTCAATAAGAAAGGCTACGATATTGTATAATTGAAGGATCTTTAAAAGATCGTTTTGGTTAATATAGTCAAATATGAGAGACTGAGACGGTCAATAAGATAGATCGTACTGGTTGAGCGAAAAGGTTGTATGGTTGGGTTATGTGAGCCTTAATGTAACTAACCAAACAAGTTGTAAGCAGTTATGCGATTGTTACAGATCGCCCCATTATGGCTCAGATAACATCAGCGCTTCCAGGTCTTGAGCACTTCGATTGCGAAGGTGACCCAGTTTCAGTAGGAGTCAGATGGGAAAAATGGAAAAGAGCCCTTGAGATATATTTCCTAGCGGCTAACATTGACACAGGTGTGAAAAAGAGAGCAACCCTCTTGCATATTGGGGGCCTTGCCCTACAAGAAGTATACTACAATCTTCCCGGAGCTCATGTAGATGAAATTGATGACGTAGATATTTATAAAATTGCAATAGAGAAATTAGACCAATACTTCTCTCCTAAACAAAGCCGATATTTTGAAAGATATATGTTTCGACTGATGAAGCAGGAGGAAGGGGAAAGATTTGAAGCATTTTTATTAAGACTGCGAAACCAAGCTGATAAATGCCAATATGCTGATAAAGATGAAAATCTAATAGATCAAATCGTCGAAAAAAGCCGGAGTGCAGAACTAAGGAAGAAAATTTTATCAGCGGGCGACAGTGTAACTCTTCAGCAGGTTATTACGATCGCTATTACGCTTGAAACCGTCAACAGGCAACTTGACACATTTGACAAACCAGGTTCAAGTAAAATAAGTGAAACAATTAAATCAGATATTAATAAATTGGATACTCGGAAATCTACCCCTACAAACCAGAGCTTTTCAAAGACTTGCTACAGGTGTGGCAGTAGTAAACACCTGTCCTTTGACGACAAGTGTCCAGCCAGAGAGAAGAAATGCGCAAGATGTGGGATTATCGGACATTATAAAGATTATTGTAGGACTAAATTACAGAAAAGGAAAATACAATCAAAGAACGATGAGAAGACGGATAGAATAAAGAGACATAGAATTGACAAATCACATAAAAATATAGAGAAAGTGGATTACATATTTCATTTAGATGAGGATGAAACTGTTAACTGCAAAGTCGGTGGTGTTGTTATTGAAATGTTGATTGACTCGGGCAGTAAATGCAACATTATCACAGATAGGACGTGGGAATACCTGAAAAATCATAAAGTAAAGGTCACTAATCAAATAAAGAATCCTGACAAAATATTATTGCCTTACGGGAGCCAAAAGCCTTTGGATGTTTTAGGTGCATTTGACGCCAATATAACTATTAATGATGTAATTATTAAAACGGCAACTTTTTACGTAATTCGAAATGGTACCCGTAATCTTCTAGGTAAAGTCAGTGCGATACAACTTAATGCGCTTCGAATTGGTATCCCCGTCAATAATATCAGCACCTTCCCGAAATTTAAAGATGTCACTATTCGGATTCCTATTAACAAAGAAGTACAACCAGTTATCCAGCCCTATAGGAGAATACCGATTCCCTTAGAAGAGAAAGTAAACAGAAAGCTTGTCGAACTTAAAGAAGCTGACATTATTGAAGAGGTTAAAGGACCATCACCATGGGTATCTCCAATGGTACCAGTGTTAAAAGATAATGGTGAGATTCGGATTTGTATCGACATGAGACGCGCAAATGAGGCAATAATTAGGGAGAATCATCCGCTCCCTACAATGGACGAACTCTTACCAAATTTTAGGCATGCTAAGTACTTTTCTCGACTCGATATAAAAAACGCTTTTTATCAATTGGAAATTGACGAAAGCAGCAGATATATAACCACCTTTAGCACCAGTAAAGGACTATTTCGTTATAAACGACTAATGTTTGGGGTGTCGTGCGCACCTGAAATGTTTCAAAAAGTACTAGAGAGATTATTGTTGGGTTGCGAAGGTACTGCGAACTTCATAGATGATATCATCATCTATGGGTCTGATGGACAGGAACACGACAAACGGCTTAATAAAGTCCTACAAGTACTTAAAGATAATTATGTTCTCCTTAATGAAGATAAGTGCATTTATAAAACGGATAAAATAGAATTTCTTGGACATGAATTAACAGCTGAAGGGATAAAACCATTAGCTAAATATATCCAGGCAATTCGATCTGCGCGAAGGCCATCCACTGTCGAGGAAATACAGAGCTTTCTTGGTTTGGTCAATTACGTAGGGAAATGGATTCCCAAGCTGGCATCGCTTACGGAACCCCTTCGACAATTAATCCGACTAAAATTGAACAAATCTGCTAATATTCAAAAGTATTGGACAAATATTCAAGAAAGATCTTTTGAAAGTCTTAAGCAACAGCTGTTGGAGATAAAGACATTGGGCTATTACAATCCAGCGGATAAGACACAAGTCATAGCAGACGCTTCTCCAGTTGGATTAGGGGCGGTGCTCATACAAATTGATAGCAAAGGTCCTCGTGTGATAGCGTTTGGAAATAAGAGCCTTACAAACTGTGAGAAAAGATATTGCCAAACCGAGAAGGAGGCATTGGCACTAGTATGGGCTGTGGAACACTTTAAGATATACCTGTTAGGTAAAGAGTTTGATCTTATTAGTGACCACAAACCCTTGGAGATCATCTTTGGACCCCGATCTAAGCCTTGTGCGCGAATTGAGCGCTGGGTACTTCGGATGCAGGCTTACAAGTACAAAGTTGTCTACCGCCCAGGTAAAGATAATATCGCAGACTCAATTTCTCGGCTTTGCCAGTCAAATCAACCGGTACCATTTGACAGTGAAAACTATATAAACTCAATTATTGAATATAGCAGGCCGGTTGCAGTACCCCTGAATGAGATCGATTCAGCCAGTGCACTAGACGTTGAGATTACAGCATTAAAAAACGGAATTTTTGATAATAAGTGGGACGAATCTGTCAATGCTTATAAACCCTTTCAAACAGAGATTTGTTTCCAAGGCAATATAGCACTGAGGGGTAATAAGCTTATTGTTCCGGAAAAACTTCGTGCTCGAGTTCTCGAAGCTGCACATCAAGGACATCCCGGCATAGTGGCGATGAAGACACGCCTTAGAACCAAAGTATGGTGGCCAAAGATTGACAGGGATGCTGAAAAAAGGGTTAAAGCTTGCAAAGGATGTACACTTGTTTCGGCACCAAATCCACCTCATCCCATTAAAAGAAGAGCTCTCCCAGCTGAGCCATGGATTGACGTGGCGATCGATTTCTTAGGACCCTTACCCTCAAATGATTATTTACTTGTCATTGTAGACTACTTTAGTCGGTATAAGGAGATAAAAATCATGAAGAATATAACAGCCACAGGAACGATTAACGTACTTAAAGAAATATTTTCTCGTCTTGGATACCCCACGACACTGACATGTGACAACGGGAACCAATTCACTAGTGAGAATTTTAAGGAATTTTGTAAGGAATGTGGTATTACAATAAATAATACCATACCCTATTTTCCACAAATGAATGGGGAAGTCGAACGTCAAAATAGGGATGTACTTAAGCGATTAAGAATTAGCCAGCTAGAAAAGAAAGATTGGAAAGAAGAACTATTAGAATATATGATTATGTACAATAGTACACCGCATACCACAACTGGGAAAACACCAGCAGAATTATTCTTTCGTCGACAATTTCGTGATAAAATACCAGGAGCAACTGATATTGAACATAAAATAGCAGATTCAGAAGTAAGAGATAGAGATAAAGAGAAGAAAGATAAAGGAAAGGAATATGCGAATATGAAAAGGAAAGCCGTGGACAGCAATTTGGAAATCGGTGAAAAGGTTTATATAAAAAACATGGCCAAGGAAAATAAACTTACACCAAACTTTAACCCAGAAGCGCATACGGTAACTGATGTATATGGCGGAGACGTGAGAGTGAGGAACGATCTAACGGGGAAAGAATATCGTAGAAATATTATTCATTTAAAAAGGGTAGAAAATAATAATTGGAAAGTTGTTAATAATCAAGACGAGAATAGTGAAACGAACCCTGAAGTTAAAGATTGATTGTTCTTTGGTACTGGCATGAAAATAATTGTTGATTATAATTTCAATCTGATTAATTACAATTAGTTGTTTTCTTAAAACAAGGAAGGGATGTAGTATACAGCGAAAAGTGGGGGGCATTCAGCACCCAACCGTCATAGCGTGCGGACGTGTTTCTATACCTGTTGTGTATACATAGTGATAGCAGGGAGTGTATTATCGAGCATTCTACAGGGCCGAAAAGTTCTGGAGTGGCGACCGCGAACCGGAAGACGCTGCGTTGGAAGGCCTCCCACAAGGTGGACCGATGATCTGGTGAAGGTTGCAAAGATCCGGATGTGAGTCGCACGGGACCGGTCAATGTGAGGAGGCCTATGTCCAGCAGTGGACATTTTTCGACTGAAATGATGATGATGATGATATTGCATAGAACTTACAAATAATTGGTGAAATGGGGATGTATTCAAGGCACACATATGCCTTACCCTACCTGGATTACACGTGGATTTTTAAGTATCTATTAGTGATTTTTTTGAAACGAAAAGAAGCAAATCGGGTATTCTTTTTTATTGCAGACGCTACACATTTTTTTCTTCCTTGCTTCTCTGTCAACCGTCACGCTAAAATTTACTCCTTATAGATGTTACGGCTAAAAGCCGAAGTAACGTCACACCTAGTTCTAGCCGGCTAAACCTAGGTGGCCGGTAACAGTTGTGTATCTTTTTTATTGCTAGGACACACCGACCGAATGGATTAGGTTAGGTTAGAATTGTGACCAAACTACATCCAAATTGGTTGCATGTTCTAACCGAAGATAAGTAGGATACATCTAAGTTTAACCGGCTGCACCAATTTGTACCCAGCTAAAACTAGGTGTAGCCGCATTTCGGCTATTAGCCGTATCATGGATATAAAAAAGTAATCAGTATAAATGTTGATAAATGGAGTGAGAGAGGAAGTCCAATGAAAATATAAACGAATCTTAAGATGAATGGCAAATAAAATAAGTAATTATAGAGTGACGTCTGATAAGACAGAATGGAAAGAGAAAATGATGTGTTACGCAGATCATAAGTAACATTAGACAATGATAGGAAGATTAGATACGAAATATTCATTGCTAGAGTATCTAAGCCTTACAAAATAAATATGGAGGCAACCACCTACCTGAACAATTTAAGTTCAAAATGAGAGCGCATGAGTCTGGCACTTCATTCATCGCTACAGCGAAGTAAAGCCGATTCGGTCGCAATTTGGGTGATTAACTCTTATGCTAAAACAGCTAATGATTTATTTTACTACAACTTTATTAATATTTAAAACTACGATTCAATCGTTTTGCGAACAGTGTTTAAAGCAATGCAAACTGTAGTAACACAATAGTGTAGTAAGAAATTGTCGCTATCATTTTCAACGGATAAGTTGCATCTATGTAAAACATCCCACAAATATTCATCTTGTCGAATGTAGCTCGATGTAGTCGTTTAATGTTCTTACACATCTTCTTTTCAGTATCTGAAAATAACATTTTCGTTAGTTCATTTTCGGGAATATGGCGAAATTAATTTTGGAAAAATATAAAAAGACTAATAGACTCTTTTTGGTCTAGTGGTCGCAACTGGTAAGCATGAGGTCCTGGGTTCTATTCCCGGGTCGGGCAAAGTGATATTGGGTTTTTCCATCAGGCAGCGTCCGGTTGATGGCAATAGGCTCGGCCCCTATTATGTAATAGGGGCCTAAACATAACTAGCGAAATGTGGGTTTTCTATTAGGTACACCTCTGTCTAACCTTCGGGGATTACAGGCGTGATGTTATGTATTTATGTAACTAACAAGATTTTTCCGAGTCCCGCAATGTGATATTGGGTCCTTACATCAGGATTTTCATAGTAGTGTTTTCGGTTGATGGCATTAGACTTGCCCCTAAAATCAAGTTTTTCTACGCATCTCTGCCCAATTCTTTGGAGTATACAGGCATCATGTTATTTAACTTAAGAACTATAATCATTTCTTACCAACCAAAATTCATTGCACCAATAACATTACCTGTAATAATAATAATAATAATAATAATAATATCTTTATTTGCATAAAACATGGTATACATGATGTTACAATTGGAATAATAAAGTGCTTACATGTTTTGCCAGAATTATACTTAGCATGCAAATCTTTCACTTAACACTAAAATGCAAATTTCTTTTCCAGAAATTCCTTTAAACTATAGAAATTATTCGTAGTCAACCAATTAAACAATTTGATTTTAAATAATCTAGAATTTAAGTTTTTTATGTTACTCGGTATCTTATTATATATATGAACACAATTATATAAGCAGCTTTTATTATATTTAGCAAGCTTGGGCAGATCATGTAGAACGAGTCTCTGTGGATCACGCCGGCTCCGAGAAATAACATCATTGGCTGATTTAAACAAAGCCTTATGTTTATTAACGAACATGCATATTTCATAAATATAAAGGCACGGCAACGGTAACAACCCTAGTTTTTTAAATATCGGTTGACAGGATTCCTCCGGAGGCATCCCGTACAATGCCCTAATGCACTTTTTTTGCGCAACAAATGCTCGGTTTATATCTGTGCTATTTCCCCATATTATAAGCCCGTAACGTAGTAGGGATTCTACATATGCGTGATAGGTCATGATAGCTGTTTTATGGCTCGTTACATTTTTGATTTGTTTAAGAGCATATACAAATTTATTTATTCGCTTTGACACATTATCTACATGCTCTTTCCAGTTTAGGTTCTCGTCAATAGTTACGCCTAGAAACTTTGTTTGTGCTACTTCTTTAATTTGTGTTATGTTTAGTTTAATATTATATTTAGGATTATTACATTTATTGAAATTTATATATACGGATTTATTAAGATTTATTTTTAGGTTATTTATGTCAAGCCATTGTATTAATTTATCTATAGTGTTATTAATTTCAGTCTCATGAATATTTATACAATTATTACCTTTTTCTGTCGCTATAATAATCGTAATGTCATCAGCAAATAATATACATTGGTGGTTGGTTATATTAATAATGTCATTAATGTACAGTAAGAATAGGATAGGGCCCAGTACACTCCCTTGTGGAACACCACATTTATTGTGCTTGTATTCTGAAGAAAAAGGCACCATATCCTGATTGCCGTCTATTTTATCAACAATGACTCGTTGTTGTCTGTTACTGAGATATGATGCTATCCACTGAAGTGCAGGACCTCTGATACCGACTGATTCAAGTTTCTCGAGTAATAGACTGTGGGAAACTAAATCGAAGGCTTTTGAAATATCAAAAAATAGCCCCGTGGCCAAATTATTATTATTAATATTAGAAACTACAGCCTTTACAAGAGAAAACACTGCCAACGTAGTGGACTTGTTTTTCTGAAAGCCATACTGCTCTTTGCTAATAATATGAAATTTATCGCAATAGTCAATTAGTCTTCTATACATACATTTTTCGTATATTTTGGACAATATAGGTATTAATGTTATAGGACGATAGTTATTAATGTCAGATTTTTCTCCTTTTTTATACAAGGGCTTAACTATTGAGTATTTCAGGGCATCAGGAAAGGTTCCCGATGCAAATGATATATTAATTAAATGTGTCAGAATAGCAGTTAACTGATTGGTACACTCTTTGATGATTTTGGTGTTGATTTCCTCGTAGCCTACAGAATTGGAATTAGCTAATAACATTATTTCTCTTCTAACCTCGCTTTCCTCCATAGGTTTTAGAAACATCGAGTTAACGGGTGCACTAGTACGGTATTTTTTTATGTATTTCTGAGAACTCGTGTCTGTTGAGTAAATATAATTATTATTAAAGGCAGTGGCAATTTCAGTAGGATCTGTTAGAGTTGTGTTGTTAACTATGATTTTTTCCATGTTTCCTACGCAATTTGTATCGTGCATTTCACTTTTAATGACTGCCCACGTAGCCCTACATTTGTTTCCGTTTTTATTAATATATTTAATGTTTGCAAATTTTTTTGAATTTATTATACATTTTTTTAGAATATTAGAATATGTCGTATATTTAATTTTATTACTTGTATTTTTATTTTTATAGTATTTATATCTTAGTGCACGTTTTTTTTGACAACTTTTTTTTAAGCCTTTGCTTATCCAATTTTGTTTATTTTTATTATTGTTATTGATTTTTACTTTAACTTTAGGGAAGCAAAGATTGTAGAATAAGCATAGAATGTCATGAAACTCACTGAAAACATTTGCATCATTTTTAATGTATATGTGTGACCAAGACATATTATTTAAACATTCCTTGAACTTCCGAATGTTATCCGAATTATAATCTCTTTTATATATATAGTAAGATGTACGTTTTTGCATCTGTTCATTTACAGGAAAACTCAACATTTGAGCTGTGTCATGGTCAGAGAGATAAAGAGGCATAACTGACGTGGTAGCATCTGGAATATTGCTTAGAATATGGTCTATGCAAGAAGACTTGCGCGTAGGCACATCAATGTGGATTTTCATGTTATAGTTGTAGGATATGTCTTGTAAGTGATTCGTAACATTGCCTTTTTTTAAGGTGTTTATATTAAAATCACCCGTTATTACAATACGCAATTTGGATTTACATTTATTAGTTAAGTTGTTCAAAAGATTATTTAATTTACACAAGAACTGAGTGGGATCAGAGTTTGGCGTTCTGTAGACGCAAATAACTAACAATTTATAACACTCGATTTCTATGCCACAAGCTTCAAATGTGTTTTGGGTAGCATAATTATTTAAATATGGTAAATCATTGAAAGGAATGCCTTTTTTTACTAAGATGCAGGTTCCTCCTCTATGCTTTTCTCTACAAAAACTTGACGCTAATTGATAGTTATAAATTTTAATATAGCTCTCATGGCCTTTTTTTACGAAAGTTTCCGACAAGCATATTACGTCAGGCTCTTTATGTGCTACTTGTAACTCCTGAATTGTTATTTCCAATAGTTCCCGTTTTGGTAAGACACTAGCAATATTTTGATGGAGAACATTAAATATATGGGCTTTAGGCACGAAAAAGATCACCTTTGCTTTTTTTTAGTACGGGGAAGTAAAAAGGTATTGTACCTTTGTTTGTATTTTCTATAGATACAGCTGGATTTACTGCTTTTTTATCTTTGACGTTATTTTGGATATTAAAATAGAAAGGAATTGTTCCTTTTTTAGGCATATTGTTATTAATGGCTTTATTGTTACTTGGTTGATTACGCATTACAAAATTCCGAATATTTCTGGGGTACAAATAGTTTTCATCGTAATCGATGCAATCTATTACATAGTTTATAGACTTACAAATCTCTCCTATATTTTGATATCCACAATCAAGATAGTGACATTTTTTAAATTTTTTACATACATTTTTTATGCCATCATTTAATTTTGAGACATTTAAGGAGTAACTATTAACAACATTTAGTACAATTATCCTATTGTTGTAAAAAGTGTCCAGGAAACCCTCTAATTGTGACAAAACTTGTCTCAGGTTACGATCATTTTCTCCGATACATAACACTAGTTTATCATTAGGATTTAATGTTGTTTTTATACAGCTTTGAATTATGTCGTAACATTTCGCATTTGGTTTCGTTTCCGCAAAGACTCCGTACTTCTCGTACTTGGTGTTAGTTCTTGACTGCAATAAGGCTGAAGCCAAGCCGACACATTGTTGGGTACCGAATATAAATATTCTTCTTTCGGGTTTGCGTTCGGGTTTTCGTTGTGGAATAGAATAGTTGCAGGTATTGAGGGTAGGAGTCATTGTTAGGTTCAGGACCCCACTTTTATTTTCTAAGTACTGTGACAGTGTCTCTATTTGTTTTGTTAGCATAGAAATTTCAAGGTTAGCGCTGTCCAACTGCTGTTGTAGATCTTCAATGGTTTTTTTTAGGGTTATTGTTTTTTCTTCATTAAGGCGGTCAGTGTTTAAAGAAGATCTAGGTGAAGAAGGGGTGCATGTGTGTGATAAGGATTGCCGCTTTTTTTTAATACTGCTACGAGAAATAGTGTCTGGAAATGAAGAAGATTGACATAACGATTTTAACATGTTAATTTCTGCAGTTAACTTATTGACTTGTCTTTGAAGATCATTGTTTTCCAATATTGTTTTATCAAGCTCAAATTGCGTGGAGTCCAGTTTACTAGTTAATTGGTATATAGTATCTTTCATTTCTGACAAAGAAACTAAATCTGAAATCGGTTCTGATATTGTTCCATCCAAACTTTTTGACATTTTTGTAGGTGTACAATCCGATTCAGAGGACGTATTGTAGTCCGTTAGTATATGGGAATCCAGGATCAATGACGTTTCTAAGGGTTGGTGTTTTTTTATTACATTAGCCTGTTCCGTTGGTGGTGTTTTAACTGGTTTATTTTTATTTCTCAGGGTAATGTTCGATGGATTAGAGCTAGCTATATTTTTATTTTTAATACAAGTTACGCATTTCCAATTTTTCTTTGATTCCTGATCCATCATTTTATATGTTTTTTCTGGATATCCAATACAATCTGGTTCATATCTATTGTTACATACTGAGCATAATGCAGTCGTTTTTATATCTACATGTTTTTTGCATTTGTAGCATACTACAAGTGCTGACATCTTGCGGCCACTGGTCGTAATCTTTGAACTAATCTTCGATGACATTTTTGTGTTTGATATGCAGGGGCAGATACAAATTACTTGACACAAAATGTTACAATCAGTCGGGCGCTTCAAGCGGTGCCAAGAGTAATTGGTGATTATTCAAGGAATTTCATTATGATAAATCGATATTAGAATTCAAAAACAAATATTACTAATTACTAATTATCTTCGTTTATTATCTTCTTGGTAGCCGACAACCACTTCGCAAAGGCAAATTAAATGACGGGAACTGTTGATAAGGATCGGCACAGAGCGACACAGAACGCGATCCTTTCCAGCAGCCGTTCACTGTGCGACACAGTGTTAGGTGGGCGGAGCTTATCGCTGCGGTCGTCCGTCGCGGTGACACGCTGAGACACAGATCGGCACAGAACGCGATCTTTTCCAACCACGCGACACTGTGTTTTTTCTCAATAGTTCGTTATTGAAATTTTTTTTTGAAATTTTTTTGATTTGTTTTTGTGAATAATTTGTTTTTGTGTATGTTGTGGTGGTCTTGCCCCACGTCGGAAACAATCTAGATGAATCACGATTTTAAAACATTCAAAAAGAGCACCGATCGCTGGGATCGAACTCACTACCAGTCCGACACACCAGGCGTGCCACTTACGTTCCAAGCCAAACGGACCGTTAGCGTAGCAGGCGAAAATATTGCTTAGTTATTTCGATAGTTTTTATTTTTTAAAGTTATGATTAAAATGTCGGTATAAGATTTTTTTTTTGTCAATGTTCTTTGTTTGTTCACTTGCACTTTCTCGAATTTTGGTTTTCTTTTGCACTTTTTGTCTTCTATATTAAACTTTACGCAGAGTTTTTCATGTTTCATTATATTAAGTTTATGGTTTTGTCTTAAATTGCATTGGCGTCACTCAAAACAGAGTTTTTACAGTTTATGGATCACGTACTGTAACACATTGATATCTCTGTTGATCACTTTTTTTTGGCTCAGATAACACTTGCACAGTCAGTTCTCACTTAATATTACACTTTCCCAACGTCATTGAGAATATACTAAACAGGTAAACATTTTTTTTAACAAAATATGTACAGAGCTCGATGTTTACATGACGGGCAGCGCCATCTACCGTACAATTTGAATTCAGAATGAGTGCGCATGAGTTTTGAACATCATTCATCACTATGTAGAACTTTTCACAGCATGAGCTCAAAATAATTTCGAGTATCCAACTTTTGGTCGTAATGGTGGGTAATCGTCAAATATGCCTTGTCCTGAAAAAAAAAAACAAATCACTATAATAAAAAACTGAAACTGTTCCTCTTTCTCATTATTTAACTGAATACCGATTATTGTTGATTTCCTGATTATATTTTTGTTTGGTCATCATTGCTTAGCTATAATGGAGTCAGGTTCTAGTTTAACCAGATTTAGCTGAATATCGCTACTTATATTTTATAATTGATTGCCTCGTTAGTCTAGTGGTTGCAAGCGCGAATGCTACACACGAGGTCCTGGGTTCGATTTCCAGGTCTGGCAAAGTGTCATTGGGTTTGTAATTTTTCAGTAGCAGCCACGGAATCTGGATTTATGCCCGGTTGATGGCAAAAGGCTTGCTCTCTATTACATGGGACTTAAACATAACTGACGAAATATGGTTGTGCTATTAGGTACACCTCTGCCTAACGCTTCTGGGAGGCGCGATGTTATGTTAGATTTTGTTTTATTTTATAATTTTGAGAAGCACAGTACCGGGCAATGTGATGACGTTTGGTGGTAAGGCTAACAGTAATTTAGAGCTAGATTTGTTAGGTTTTGATAAAGTTCGAAAATACTCACATACGAGCCAATACGGGCTGCAAGTTTAAAAGTTTCAAGCGCTATTTGGAACTTGAGCACATTGTGGCAAAAAAACTCAAAAGTATGACAGGCGATCTGAAAATATCGAAAACTGTTAGATCTACCTGTCGAACTTGTTAACCACCAAATTTCGACAAAAAGGAATACATACAAAATACTGGAAAGAAGTCCTGTAGATCTCATAACATTCCAAAATATTAACGTAAGCTTGAAACATACTTTTGCAACAAAGTTCTTTGCTGGTTTGATCCATCTGATGCAAATGCTGAGCTTGAATTTTCCATAAATCAACTTTCCTTTTTAAGAGCTTAGTAAGTCTGATAGCGTACAGAAAATTTAATTCAAGACCCAATAAAGACATACCACATAAGAATTCGTAGATAGGAAGCTGAAGCGTTACGTGGTTGAAGATGATAAGGTTCACAAAAGAAACTGTAGTTAAGATGATACTGATCCAATTCCAAATGATAAAACGCTTAGTGTAGAACTTCTCGTTAAGAAATCGGTGTACTTCTTGAATGTACAAGACGATAAAAATGTTTCTTTTTGTTTGAAGCACATTGACGACATAATTTATAACGAATGCCATCCCCAACGAGACAAAATCGAAGTAAGAGGCAATACACACCAAGTTAAAATCTTTTCTTAAATATTCGTCAAAACACAGGTTGTAGATACGGTAGGAGAACAGAAATAGAAATATCACCATGGCGCAAAATGATACCAGTTGCGATGTAAAACTGTTAGGGCGTATTAAGTTATCCTTAATGCGATACTTGGGGCAGAAATAAAGGTTTTGCATCAGGTTCAAAGGCAAAAACATCGATTGAATATCTTTGTCAACCACATTGTTAAATGGGACGGTAATTAAATAATTATTCATTTTCTGATAATTCTGTTGTCCTCCTATATAATAGACATCTTTTTGTATAAATTACGCAGACACGAATTAATGTAAATTATACGCATATAGATTAGTTTTATCATACAAATAAACTGTCAAGGTACCTTGAAATTATTGATATGTGTATTATTTTAAGTTACGTTAATTGAAAATGTTGTTGTTGTAACACATAACCATGTTGTTGAAGGTGTTGAGTATAAATTGTGTTATTTGGATGGAAGTTAACGGCTATATAAGAAACGATGAAAGGATTTTGATGATGATAATATCAATAGAAAGAATGTTTAACATGTTATCACTACACGGCATTCTACTGGACATACACTACCAACAAGTGAATCAAACTGTTTAGACCACTTCATGATTAAAATAAACAAAAATAAAGGTATCAGCATCTATTGCTATTCTACACTCGACTATTACCGACCAACACACTACATTTTTATCATTATCAAAGCTTAAAACCAAACAAAATAATAATAAAACTACCTCATCTATTGACTTCGAACAGGCCCTAATACATCTCAGAGAAAATAACATTGCTGAGCTGCTGTTCTGTAACGACCCGGACCGACTAACTGACCTACTATTATATAAACTGACTGAATCCATAAATCAAATTAATACCCAGTAGCAACTGTACCATTAAACCCTGGTATACTAAGATGCATCAAGAATCGAAATAAACTTTAAAAACAAACCCGCAATGATCCTAATAATGAAGTTCTAATATTAACGTAACGGCGGTACCGCAACAATTAAAAAATTAAAAGGAAATTTGAAAGGGAACTACTTGCTAATACAGTCACAAACAATAAATGATTATGGAAAAATATTAAAACATTGACCCACACAAATAATTCAAAAAAAATAAACACGGAACTACTACACATTAGACCAAGTCCAGCTGGATCTGTAAATTTCCTAAATGATTATTTTGCAAACATTGGTAAAGAGCTAGCATAAAAAATTAAACCTTCAGCACACAGTAATTATAATATTTTCCCTTAAGAAAATTTACCTACACAGGTGAACTCTTTTGCTCTTTTAAATACTGATCCCGGTGAAATGGGCAGGATTTTGATGAGCTTAAAATCTGACAGTGCACCTGGCTGGGACAATGTATCAGCTAGATTCTTGAAATACATAGGCCAAGAAGTTGTTCCAATCACAGCCCACTTAACTAAACTTTGTTTCACGAAGGGTATCTTCCCTGCGCCTTTCAAGCAATCCATCATCGTTCCGGTTCACAAGGGGTTCACGATGTCAACAACTACAGGCCCATATCCATTTTACCACCTATATCTAAAATAATAGAAAAACTAATAAATAATAGACTCTTAAAATATCTACACAAATTTAAAACCCTAAAGTAGCACACAATTTTGATTTAGACAGGGTATGGCAACTGAAGATGCGGTTGCTGCTCTTAGCTCTCTAGTAGCTTATAATCTGGATAGAGGCAGTAAATGTCTGACTTTGTTTCTGCAAATTGGAAACTGCAGGGTTTGAGATTACCTCTCAAACAGGAAGGAAAGGATTAAAGTGGGAGAACATGTAAGCCTCGACGCAGATGTCACATTCGGAGTCCCCAGGAAAGTGTGCTGGAACCTACGCTGTTCCTGCTCTATATCAATGACTTCTGCAACCTCAAAATCGATAATACAAAAGTGTTTTTTTTATGCCGACGACACTGCTGTCGTCTTTACTGGGAATACCTTGTGTGAGCTTGCCTTAAGTGCTGAAACTGGTATTATCCAAATAGCTAGATTTATAGACAAATTATATTTTTATAGACAAGTTACATATACTTCAGTATATCAAATCGTACACAACCAAGTGCAGATAACAGTATAAGAGTGCATACGTGTGATGATGCAAATAATTGTTTATGTCCAACACTAGACAGAATATCACAAACCAAATATTTGGGTGTTATTGTTGACCTTAGACTATCCTGGCACCCCCAGCTTGAGCAAGTTACAAAAATCTGAATATTGTACCAAAAAATGTTCCCACAAACAAAAATCTCCCAGACATCTCCTTAAGGAAAAATACTTGGCTTTGGCACAATCTGTCTTAGTGTACTGCATTCCATTATGGGGAGGATCCGCTAAAACTAAATTTATTAACCTTGAGCGGGCACAACGTGCTCTGATAAAACTAATGTATTTTAAGAAGATTAGATATCCTACCCAAAGTCTTTTCCAAATTAGTGCAGTGCTTGTTAAATTAGTGTTAGTTAGTTAGTCTCTCGGTGAGAAAATTATATATATTCAAGTCTATTCTAAAGATACACAATCCCTACCTTATGTCACTGGTCTAACCTTGAAAAGAAGATTAGACATAATAGCAGAAGTTCCCCAAACTAAAATCAAATTCGCCAGCATACAATATAAAAAGTTGTTGTTCTGTATGGTGTCCGGACGTAAAGAATAGCACCATCCCATATCTTCCCGTGGGTGTCGTAAGAGGCGACTAAGGGACTTACCAGTGAATGGGCAGCAGCGTTCTCTGTGATTTTTTATAACAAACATACTGCAATCGCCAACCCGCCTGCCAAGCGTGGCGATTATGGCAAAACCCCCCTTGGGGAGGCCTATGTCCAGCAGTGGACGTCTTTCGGCTGAAATGATGATGATGACAATATAAAACGTTCAGCTCAGCTGTAAAATAGATTTAACGGAGAGATTTATGTACTTAACAAGAAACAACATGAATTTAAAAAAATACTAACTAGTTGGATAAACCACTCACCTACGAGGACACGGAGGCGCTGCTAAAATAAAATACAAACCGCAACGCAGCCACAAGCACACGATGCCACTCACGCTTTAATTTTCAACACTCCCTCACTCATCCACTCATCCTACCTCATTCATCTATACACCCCCAAACACCGTCTTAGTGACAAGCATATTCACTTTTTTATTTTCATTTCTTTTATGTTAATTTTGTATTTTTTCTAATTTTATTTTCTCTGTAATAATTGTTAAAAATAACAAGTTTGCTAACTTAAAGTTATGGAAGAGTGGAGTCTCCTAACACAGGCTTTAGACGCCTAAAAGGAAACTCCAATCACTAGTTTGTAAATCATTAAAAAAAATGTTTCATCGAAGATGGAATGGAAGTTAGAAGGAAGAAGAAGAAACAAAATGGAATAAAGACAGGAGGATAACGTCTTTTTAATAACATAAAATAACATACGCCTGTAATCCCCGAAGGGGTTGGCAGAAGCGTACCCAGTAGGACACCCACATTTCGACAGTTATGTATTTTTAAGTCCCATGTAATAGGGGCGAGTCTATTGCCATCAACCGGGCACAAATCCAGACTCCGTGGCTGGACTAAGAAAATTTTCTGATGGAAAATCCCAATAACAATTTCTCCGACCTGCATCAAGCCAGCCCCTTTATAGTGCGTTAGGGATAGCTGTAGTTCTGACAGATTAAATTACAAAAAATCGACGAGATCGACGTTTCGTATTTCCCTTTTCTCCTCGAAAACTGAGCCGATTAAATTATTTTTAATATTAAAATTAAAAAAAATAAAGAATATGTTTAGGTTCCTATCAATTCTGTGGTGTCAAGGTAAAAGGGGATGAGTCAGAAATTTTCAAAAATGAGTTTTTTACACAGTTGGATAAAATATATTACTAAGTTTTACGGTAAAAAGGAGATGAGTCAATACAATGTATTTTTATTTCGTGAATCTCAAATAACAAATAGAGTCTAGTCTTAAACAGCAAAACCTAAAAAGTAAAAATGAGTTATGTGTAGTCATCTTTTTATTACATACGTAATTCTTTACTTATAAAATTAAGCATAGTGAGATAAGTCGACTCGTGCCTAAATTCGTATTCGTCGTTCCGCGTTAGTTGCATTTCGCGCGCGAAGTTGACGTGTTTTGACCTGTGTAAAAAACCCAAAATTTTGGTTTACGTGTGTATTTGAGTGTTGAAACTCATAGAAATGAATAGGATTAACAAGATAATGCCACTGGCTCTAAATGAAATACAAATGAAAATAAAAAAGAAATCTGTAAGAGTAACAGGGTTAACAACCCTGATAAACATGGATCACATGCACCTTCTAATAAGATAGGGGATGATACAGTACAGGCAATTAAGGATCACATTAATTCTTATTAATTATACGAAATGACTCTACACTCGAGGTTGTAGACGATTATGTCTACCTGGGACAAACGATTCAGTTAGGAGACTAACTGGATCGACTGTGACTGTAACTTCGAGAAAGAGGTCAATCGTCGAATCTGACTCGGCTGGGCAGCGTTCGGGAAGTTGCGTGGTATCTTCCCGTCTAATTTACCGCAGTGTCTCAAGACGAAAGTCTATGACCAATGTGTGTTGACAGTGATTACATACGGGACCGAAACGTGGTAACAGTGGGCCTTATCAGAAGGCTCGGATTTTCCTTGCGTGATCAAATCAGAAATGAGGACATTCGCAAGAGAACTAAGGTTACCGACGGAGCCCGAAGAATAGCCAAACTTAAGTGGCAGTGGGCAGGGCACATTGCTCGCAGAACGGATGGCCGATGGGGCCGAAAAGTTCTGGAGTGGCGACCGCAAACCGGAAGACGCTGCGTTGGAAGACCTCCCACTAGGTGGACCGATGACCTGGTGAAGCTACCAGGGATCCACTGGATGCGAGTCGCACGGGACCGGTCAATGTGGCGACACATGGGGGAGCCTTATGTTCAGCAGTGGACGTCTTTCGGCTGAAATGATGATGGTGATGATTATACGAATCGCATTACAGCCGAAGTCATACAAACAAACGCTATTTACCGGCAAGGCTGTCACTAACAATAATGTACCAAACATACAAAGATAAAGTCAGCAATCCCATATCATATACCTATTTTGGAAATGTTTTTCGTACCATGCGTCTATCTTTTAATAAACCTTCTTTGGACACCTGCAATACATGTGACGCATACAAAATGAACATTAAATTGGCTTTGCCGCCAGATTCATAAATTTTAAAGAAGGAACTTGAAGTCCACCAATCAGAAGCTGATTCAGGTTGTTTTATTAAAAAAATGGACAAAGAAAAGTCGAGCGATGATAAAAGAGTTTATTGTTTTGACCTCCAGCAATGTCTTCCAACCCCTTTTTTAAAGACAAATATCGTTTTTTACAAACGGCTGAAGGCAAACGGCAAAAAAAGCATTTGCTACATGTGGAGCGAAGCTGACGGAGGACGTGGAGCTTATCAAACAGCAAAATAGCCACGCCACAAAATTAAACCAGGTTTGCTAATAAATCACAAATTTTTAGTTCCCGGGCATACGCACATGGAGTGTTATGAATCCCGAAAAATGTTATGAATGTCAAGTGCTTATAAACCAGGAAAAAAACGAGATCTTCCTAGTATTCTTCATTTAATTGATAGTAGATGCCATGACTTCTATAACAAATTAGAAACTAGTACAAACACGCGAGATATATCCCGATATCGAGGAGTTCATCGAAGCTTAAGGTTACAGTATGATTGGTATTTTGCATTCATGGTTCTTTAATTTCATTTATTTTTTATTTTAATTAAAAGCGTTCATGCATGAAGAGGTTGATGAATGATGAAGCAAAAAGCTTTGCTTGGAATGATACAATTGACGTGCTATAGTCTCTGCCTACCTCAGTGGGAGTCAGGTGTGACGATTTATGTATATATAATTAAAAACTGACAATATTAAATACTTAAATAAATAACACATAAAGAGACGAGTCAATAAAAGGATTTTTTTATTTTTTTTCTTGTTATGGAAAAAGGAGTTATGTCAATTATTTTAATAATTAATAGTAAAAAATATTTTTTGGGTACATATAAAAGACGACTAAATTGTTAAATGAAAATTAAAACAATTTTGTATTAAGTATTTTTATATATTTTTGATTAAACTGCATTTATCTTACAAAACAAACAAGCGTTTTCTTTATTTGCCCCTGGTGAAAAGTAGTGTTTTTAGACTCATCCCCCTTTACCTTGACACCACAGAATTTATATTTATGTTAAAAAGTTCTCTTTGTCTGGTAGATCTCTAAACACGGTGGTAAAAATGGGGCATTTCATGTCATTTTCGGAGGGTCGTATTATTTAATTTAATTATTATTTGCTGAAAAAAAGGAAATAACAGGGACGTCTACGGTAGACCTTGATTTTATGAAAAAAAGTGATTGCTCTAAAGGTTCAGGAAGAAAAAAGGGGAATGTACTTGTTTAGAGAATCGCAGCCCCTGTTCCCTCTTAATAATGTAAGAAAAAAAAAAAATAACCAAACCTTGAACGGATTCTAGTAAATAAAACCTAAAAAAATGACGTTTAGAAGCCTTAAGCAATTTCAGTTTAATGAAAAATGTTATAATTATTAATAAGAAAATAATAAAATCTTTATTAACAGGTGATTGTTCAAACATCAGTGTAGCCCTATTAACTGTAGTATCATTTTCTTTTTCCTGTTTCTAAAACTAAAGAACCGCAAACGCCAGCAACACAATAGTGTAGTGAGATATTAAACCTATCATTGTTAATGGAAAAGTAGCATCTACGAAGAACATTCCACAGACTTTCATCTTCTCGAATTGCGCTCGATGCAAGCGTTGAATATTCTTGCACAATTTCTTCTCAGCATCTGTAATATTTGCATGAGTGACTTATTTAAGTTCATACTAGTTTTGCCTGGCAGTTTTTTTATCTGTTCAGTAGTTTAGAAGTATGTAAGGTATGAACGAGCGAACGAACAGACATTGATTTTACATTTATTTATATATTATGTCGCAGTAAGTAGTTTCAGCTGTGATATAGTTTTATCCGTAGGAATATAGCTATACCACGGAAGATACTAATGTGAAAACGATTTATAACTATATTACTAGACTAATCTAGTGAAAAAATAATAAAATGACTTTTGTATAGTGTCAAATGATCATCATAATTAAAAAAAAATACATTCTGTTATGCTATTAAAGCAAATGTCTCCGAACTAAGGCGTAGTCGACGTAACCATGCTCAGTGGGCTCTTATTTCTGTCTGCATGGTTAAAAGTCACCTAACATAAAGAATATGGCGGGGTATTAGTTCACTCGCTTCGCTCGCTCTCTAGACCCCGCCATCCCCTTTGAATCTAACCTATCCGTGTTGGGATGCTCCAAGTCCCGAGCTCGCTTCGCTAGCTTTTGCATCAAATGAAATACTTATAATTAAACTTGTTACAACAAGTCTAAACTTGTCGTACTGTATGGATCGGCATGCTGGGCTGTTAAGATGGATGAAAAAAGACTGCATGTAGCGGAGATGAGAATGTTGACGTGGATGTGTGATGTGACAAGAATGGATAAAGTAAAGAATGAGTATATTAGGCGAAGTTTGAAAGTAGCACCAGTTACAGAAAAGTTTAATGGGAATCGACTGTCTTGGTCGATATGTGATACGAAGGAACGAATTTCATGTGACTAAAAGAATGATGAATATAAATGTTGATGGATGGAGAGGAAAGGGAAGACCAAGGAAACAATGGATAGATTGTGCGAGGAATGATATGAAAGAAAAAGGAGTAATTGATAGCGTGACAGCTGACAGGGGAGAATGGAAGCAAAAAAAGTGTTGCGCCGACCCCAAGTAACATGGGACAGGGGCAGGAAGATGATAAAATGACCGAGGACATCAATAAGCAGCCATAAGATGTCACAAAGAAATTGGAAACTAAAATTACCTGTACAATTTGTTTCCAAAATACACGCACATGATTCCTGCACATTGCACATTTCTATGTAGAACTTTTCCATGTACAAGCCTAAAATAACTTCGAATATCCAACTTTTTGTCGTCCATAAAAAATAAAATAGAGACGCTAAGTATGTTGTTAGCTAAAAACAAAATTCCTTATAAATTTGATCAATAAGGATGACAAGATTATAATAATAATATATATAATAATAATAATATATGTTTATTCAAAAAATGTCACAGAATTTTACAAATATCTTACAGGCTATATTTTTCATCATGCAAAAGAATTTAACATCTGTAGCCGAACTAGGCAAAAGCCTGTATTTCGGCTATCAGCGCCAATCCCCTCAAAATAATTAATAATTTATGGCAGCCATCAAGCAGAAATGTTAACCTTTTTATAAAATCTTACCAATAAATAATCATAAAAAATAAAATCATTAAAATCTAGTTTCTAAGAATAATAAAATCATTACAATTAAATAATTTAAATATAATCACTAAATTAAATTACAACCATTAAAATAAATTAATACAATAATTACAATTTAAGCATTTAAATAAAGTCAATAAAATAAAACCTACGAAATAAATTAACAAAATCATTACAATAAAATCGGTGATACAAAATAATCAAGATTTTCAATGGTATTGTATTACTAGCTGGCCCGACAGCCATTGTCCTGTCACAATTTTTTATGGAGGTTGACAACAGCGCCACTTCACGGGTCCTACTGTAGCTAAAACCGTCTAGGTGATTTGATAAGTAATAAAAAACAATCGAAATCATTCAAGCCGTATAAGAGGAGAACGATTACGCACACCGGAATTTCTTATAAAATTCCTGTAATATTCTACATATTTAAAGTCCATGTACTTTATCTACCAGTCCATCGTTGCGTTAAATATTGCGATAAAGAACAAAAATGGATGATTTTATTTTCAAAAACGGGCTTATACAGAAAAGTCTACGTCCAAACTCATCATCATCATCCACAGCCCGACTTCACCCACTGCTGGGTATAGGCCTCTCTTTGCTTGTGCTAAGCTCCACGTTCTTGTGCCAGCCTCATCCATGATATTCCCGCAAGGGCAACAATGTCATCCAAACTAGTTTGATTTAATTCTAATACTTACATCAACCTCATCAGGTACTTTTGTCTTTAAAATCTCAATTAATGTTTGAGTTCTAATTAATTCGTTTGAAAATAACTCAAAAGTGTGATACACGATCTAGAACAAAAATGTTTGATAAAGTTACATCAGTCTTATTATTCTTCTTCTTCTGAAGAAGATCATATTTATTGATTAGGTTATAGTGTGAACAAAAAAGAAAGCAGATGTACCATTTGTTGGAAAGAAGAGCGGTAGACGTCATAGCAATCCAAAATCTTTCCGAAAGACTGAAACATTATTTTGCAATACGCTTTATTCTCACTAAGATCCATCTGTTGCAAACGTTTAGCTTGAATGTTCCATAAATCAACTTTATTGCCTAACAGCTTGATAAGCCTGATGGTATACAAAAAGTTCAAATCAAAGGACATCAAAGTTATGCAACAAATTATTTCGTGAAAGGGAACCTCAAATAATAAGCAACAACACATGGTAAAGAAAATGGACGATATTAAGGTTAAGGTGCTACTGATCCAATTCCAAATAATGAAACTCTTGAAATATATATTGTCATTGAGGAATCTGTGAATCTCTTGGATTTTCAAGATAAACGTTATGTTTCTTTTCGTATACAATACATTGATGACGTAATTTAAAAGATATCCTGAAGAATACGAGACGAAGTCAAAATAAGAGCAGATGTATAGCGTATTAACAAATTTTCTCGCAAATTCTTCATAGTGCAGATAGTAAATGCGATGAAAGAATAGAAGAGAAACGGCCATCACGACACACAGTGATACTATTTTCGATGCCAGGCTATTTGGATTTATTAAGTCATCTTTGATATTGTACTTGGGACAGAAAAACATGATTTGGAAAATATTTAATGGCAAAAGCATTGATTGCACATCTTTGTCGACCATGTTGTCTACTGTGGTTGTCACCCGGCTGGAGCTTTTTCTTTCGATGAACTGGTTTCTTCTAAAAGACTCCATTTTATCCATGTTAGTGAAAACACTAGCACACCACAGTGAGTCATTACAAATTCGTTTTATTTAAGTATAGAAGGTATGTGAATTTCAATTATATTAAAAGGCCATTAGTGATATTAATTTAAAATAACAGTTCAGCTTCATCATTCTTATAAAACCTGTTCAATTTAAAACGGGTTTTAAACCGTCGATTTTGGTTTAAAACGGTTTATTTACAATTATACCCACAATACAGGAAAAAATTCTAGTGTGGGACATTTTTTTTAAACAAAAAAGCAACAAAACCCAAATCTTATTATTTAAACTGTCTTTTGAGACATAATTCTATCTTAGTACCGTGTAAACCCCAATAGATATGCAGATAAACTTGAATTTCAAGCTGATAAAAACCCGACAAGAGACGATCTCGGGTCGAGTTGTTTTTTATAAGAATAAAAAACATTAATTTGGTATTAAGGAGGAGCCTAAGGAATTGATCGTAATAATCAGGCTCAAATGCTTGTGATTCTGTTACAACTAAATTAAAACTATAGGAGTTGAAACTCGGAGGTGAAAACGAACGAGAGCTGTCAAAGTCGGGTAATTAATTTTCAGTTATTAATTTTTATACACTATCCTATACTATTATCCTACAATATTAAATAAGCAATATTTGTATATATTTTTTTTGTAATCATGTTCTCGAAAACGGCTCTAACGATTTCGATGAAAGTTGCATTAAGGGGGTTTACGGGGCCGAAAAATCGATCTAGCTAGATCTCATATATGGCAAAATCCGTTTTCTCTGTTCCACCAGAGCAGAGCTCGTTCGCCACAGTACTTATTTTTATTTTCATTGCTTAAAAATATCATTATAAGTTACATGGAGATTAAAGTGGCAAAGCTGCCAGTCTTTTGGACACCTTTCCGGTTGACAGCAGTCCTATTGTTTACGTAGCTTATAACATTTAGTTTATTTTGTATAAATAAGTCCTTTTTTGTAAATATTTAATTCAAATTATTAATTCGTTATAAGAATGATGAAGCAAAATATTTTTTTAAAATTAATATCACTAATGGCCTTTTAATATAATTGAAATTCACATTCCTTCTATACTTAAATAAAACGAAATTGAAATGACTCACTGCGGTGTGCTAGTAACATGGATAAAATGGAGTCTTTTAGAAGAAACCACTTCAACGAAAGAAAACGATCCAGCCGGGTGACAACCACAGTAGACAACATGGTTGACAAGGATGTGCAATCAATGCTTTTGCCATTAAATATTGTGCAAATAATGTTTTTCTGTCCCAAGTACAATATCAAAGATGACTTAATAAATCCAAATAGCCTGGCATCGAAACTAGTATCACTGTGTGTCGTGATGACCGTTTCTCTTCTATTCTTACATCGCATCTACTTTCTGCACTATGAAGAATTTACAAGAAAATTTGTTAATACGCTATACATCTGCTCTTATTTTGACTTCGTCTCGTATTCTTCAGGATATCTTTTAAACTATGTCATCAATGTGTTGTATACGAAAAGAAACATAACGTTTATCTTGAAAATCCAAGAGATTCACAGATTCCTCAATGACAAGATATATTTCAAGCGTTTCATTATTTGGAATAAAATGAATTGAATATGATGAATTTTTCCAGATCAACTGAAGATAGCTAAAATAATACCTGTACACAAAAAAGGCTCTAAAACAGACCCAAAGATGTACAGACCAATCTCATTACTACCTACTCATTCAAAAATTCTCGAAAAGCTAATTAAAACTAGATTACTCAGACATTTCAACCAAAATGGGGTGTTACGTAGAAAACAATTTGGTTATCAAAAAAACGTTGGAACACAAGACGCAATATCGACTTTGATCAAAGACGTAGTGAGCAGATTGGATGACAAACAGAAAGTAGCTGGGCTTTTCTTAGATTTGAGTTCAGCGTTTGATACGGTGGATCATAAACTACTGCTGGAAAAACTTGAGCACTACGGTGTCAGGGGTAAAGTATTGGCACTTCTCTTATCATATTTAAAGAACAGGAAGATGTTCGTGGAGATTAACGCAGTAATGTCACGGACATATTACTCAGGTAAAAACTGTCCAACTGAAGAAACATACAAGTCCCAATTGTCTCCTGTTCACACTGGCGTGCCACAAGGCTCCATACTGGGTCCGATATTCTTTATCGTGTTTGTAAATGACCTTTTACAACATATGGTGGAAAAAGCTGCGGGATCTATCCAGCTTGTAGTGTTTGCTGATGATACCAACGCCATTACATTGTTAATCAAGCCTTAGATATCTTCCACAGTTGGTTTACCGTCAACGGTCTTAAAGTTAATGCCAGTAAAACTAACGTAATGCTTTTTCGATCCACTTCCAATAATAAAGATAACATTAACTGTGCCATAAATGGAGAAAAAGTAAACGTTGTCCAGGTGGTTAAGTTTCTGGGAGTTTATATCGATAGCCAGTTAAAGTGGAAAGAAGAGCTAGCATACCTGGAGAAAGCGATTAGCTCTGCCTGTTACGTACTTAGAAGTCTCAGAAACGACGTAACCTTAAAACATTTGAAAATGGTCTATTACGCATTAGTTGAGTCAAGACTGAGGTACAGCATACTTTTCTGGGGAGGAAGTTATGGCTACAATACTCAGAAAGCTTTTGTGATTCAGAAAAGAGCAGTCAGGACCATAGTTAGAATACAACAGCAAGAATCATGTAAGCCTCATTTCACTGACTTAAATATATTGACAGTCCCAAGCTTGTACATTTTGGTCCTACTTACTCATTTATCCAAGTACATATTTGAATATGAGACTGAGGATGAAAGACAAAAAAGGGAGAGTACAAGAAGGAAAGATCTCCAGTTGAAGCAAATGACTCACCTGAACGTTGCAAAACATAGTCCCTACCACAAGTCATTAAAACTGTTTAATAAACTGCCGACAGAAATAAAAGGTCTTGTGTATAAAGTTCTGTATGGTGTCCGGACGTAAAGAATAGCACCATCCCATATCTTCCCGTGGGTGTCGTAAGAGGCGACTAAGGGACTTACCAGTGAATGGGCAGCAGCGTTCTCTGTGATTTTTATAACAAACATACTGCGATCGCCAACCCGCCTGCCAAGCGTGGCGATTATGGCAAAACCCCCCTTGGGGAGGCCTATGTCCAGCAGTGGACGTCTTTCGGCTGAAATGATGTGTATAAAATAATTTAATAGAAATGGTTTTTGTTTTAGTTGTTGTTTTATATATCATTCTTATTATTATTGATATTCTGATTGTAATTTAATATGGATAATTTAGATTTTTTAAATATGGATTGACATTTAATTTGGATAATTTAGGTTTTTTAATATGGATGGACATTTAATTTGCATAATTTAGATTTTTTAAATATGGATTGACATTTAATTTGGATAATTGTGATGATTTAAATACAGATTGCATGTATACTTTTAGGATATATTTCATCATCATCATCATTTCAGCCGAAAGACGTCCACTGCTGGACATAGGCCTCCCCCAAGAAGGGGGGTTTTGCCATAATCGCCACGCTTGGCAGGCGGGTTGGCGATCGCAGTATGGTTGTTATAAAACACAGAGAACGCTGCTGCCCATTCTCTGGTAAGTCCCTTAGTCGCCTCTTACGACACCCACGGGAAGATATGGGATGGTGCTATTATTTACGTCCGGTCACCATACAGAACATATATAGCTGGAGAGGAGAGGATATATTTAGCTGTAGAAATTCAGACACAATGTGAAAATTGTTATTGAATAAATGAATTGAATTGAATTGAATTGGAATTGGATCAGTTGCACCTTCGCCTTAATATCCTCCATTTTCGTTATCTTGTATTGTTGCTTATTATTTGAGGTTGCCTTTCACGAAATAATTTGTTACATGACTTTGATGTCCTTTGATTTGAACTTTTTGTATGCCATCAGGCGTATCAAGCATTTAAATAATAAAGTTGATTTATAGAACATTCAAGCTAAACGTTTGCAACAGATGGATCTTAGTGAGAATAAAGCATATTGCAAAAGAATTTTTCAGTCTTTCGTGAAGATTTTGGATTGCTATGACGTCTACCGCTCTTCTTTCCAACAAATGGTACATCTGCTTTCTTTTTTGTTCACACTATAACCTATTCAATAAAGATGTTCATATGATTCAGAAGAAGAATAATAATAAAACTGATGTAACTTTATCAAACATTTTTGTTCTAGATCATGTATCACACTTTCGGGTCATTTTTAAACGAATTAATTAGAACTCAAACATTAATTGAGATTTTAAAGACAATAGTGCCTGATAAGGTAGATGTAAGTATTAGAATTAAATCAAACTAGTTTGGACGACATTGTTGCTATTGCGGGAATATCCTGGATGAGGGGGGCACAAGAACGTGGAGCTTGAAACAAACAAAGAGAGGCCTATACCCAGCAGTGGGTGATGTCGGGCTGTGGATGATGATCATGAGTTTGGACGTAGACTTTTCTTTATAAGCCCGTGTTTGAAAATAGAATCATTCATTTTTGTTCTTTATCACAATATTTAACGCAACGACAGACTGGTAGAGAAATTACATGGACTTTAAATATGTAGAATATTACAGGAATTTTATAAGAAATTCCGGTGTGCGTAATTGTTCTCCTCATATACGGCTTGAATGATTTCGATTGTTTTTTATTACTTATCGGATCACCTAGATGGTTTTAGCTATAGTTAGACCCGTGAAATGGCGCCAACCTACATTAAATATTGTAACAGGACAATGTCTGTCGGGTCAGCTAGTAACACAAAACATTGAAAACCTTGTCATTCTTATTTATCAAATTTAATTTACAAGGAATTTTGTTTTTAGCTAACAACATACTTAGCGTCTCTATTTTGTTACTTATGGACAGTTAAAAGTTGGATATTAGAAGTAATTTTAGGCTTGTACATGGAAAAGTTCTACATAGAAATGTGTAAAGTGCTGGACTCATGCGCGTGTATTTTGGAAACAAATTGTACAGGTAATTTTAGTTTCCAATTTTTTTGTGAGATCTTATGCCTGGTTATTGAGGTCCTCGATCATTTATCATCTTCCTGCCCTTGTATTATATTATTTGGGGTCGGCGTAACACGTTTTTCCATTCATTCTCCCCTGTCAACTGTCACGCTATGAATTACTCCTTTTTCTTTCGTATCATTCCTTACACAATCCATCCATTGTTCCCTTGGTCCTCCTCTTCCTCTCCATCCATCAGCATATATATTCATCATTCTTTTAGTCACTTGCTATTCTTCCCTCCTCATCACATATCGACCAAGACGGATGATTCCCTTTTAACTTTTCAGTAACTGGTGCTACTTTAAAACTTCGTCTAATATACTCATTCCTTACTTTATCCATTCTTGTCACACCACACATCCACCTCAACATTCTCATCTCCTCTAAATGCAATCTTTTTTCATAGATTTTATTCATAGCCCAGCATTCCGATCCATACAATACGACAAGTTTAATTATAAGAAGCGAGATCAGGACTCGGAGCACACTTTTTTTTTTTTTTTTTTTTTAGGATGGGAAATCATCAAATGACCCCCACCGCTCTGGGCGGAGCGGAAGGGAGTGTCAGACTTGTACTGACTAAAACCCATCCATGTTCCTTCTTTGCCCTTTGTGTTCCAGGGCCGCGGTATCTCTTTCGAACAGTCCCGCAGCCCTGGCAGGCATCGGCCCGTGCGGACCCCTACGTGGTTGCTGACATCTCTTTGAGGCGCGTGTTGGATTAATTTTATTGTATTAATATGTATTTCTGATTGTATTCTGAAACGAATTAAGCAAATATTGTATATATTATATTCTATTCTATTTCTAAATATTATATTCTATTTTGTTACTTTACGTAAAGTAACAAAATAGAAATACCCACATAGTTTTTGTTTTGACTCGCAAATAGCGTCACGTGTTGTCTGTTTGAAACGGAGTGGGGGTTCGCCTTATAAAGGCGGTCCGACCAGTAACAGCGGGACTTTTGCTCGAGGCACGAACGGCGACGGATTACTTGCCACTACTACTTACAACTAAAGCTAAGTAACTCTCATTATTGTGTTATGGATGAATTATAGATATATAGGAATATAGATAAATTATAGATTAAGATCATTATAGATTATAGATAAACATGATTAATAAATATGTTTATTAAATATTATATTACTTAAATTAAATTAAATAATAAGGAAATGTGATTATGTCAGATTAGTAAAATATGAATTTCCGATTGATAAAAATGAATTGTTTTTTTTTATAGAGCCTATTTCTTACACACTTTATTTTAGGGTTTAAATAAGACTAAATACATAATTTTGGGATTAGATACTTAATCTATTGCTATAGAAAAAAGGAATATATGGTATAATATAATAAGTTATGGCTTTTCTTTTACATAGTCCTATATATAAATATTATTTTATTTCAATTGTCTAGACTAAATACATACACACATCTATACTTACATCAAAATCTAACATCAGAAGTGGGATCGCTCTAGTTCACAATTATTAACATTTCTTATGTTTTAGGATGGACGCTGAAGTTGTCGCTAGTCTTCTCGCAGCAATACGGGATGCTGTCTCCAAGCCTCACTCAAACGATGATGACATCGCGCTACCAGTATTCGTCCCTGACAAAAATGACTGCGGAGCAGCGAGCTGGTGTGACAGCATTGAGACTCTCGCCAAGGACCTCAAGTGGAGCAGCATTAAAACTGCAGCAAAAGCAGGTAAAGCCCTGAAGGGTTCTGCAATATCTTGGTTTGAATCGTGGGAACCACTCGAAGGTAGATCTTCGGAAAATTTTCGAAGGGATATAATTGACACGTACCCAGAAAAGAAAAACCTCTCTGCAAAACTTACAAAGGCCGTATTGTACACAACTGATACATCCGAATCATATGGTGAATATGTCAGAGAAAAATTAAGATTATTTCGCAACACTAAAATCTCTTTCACTGAGACTCAGCTTATATAATTAGTCTGCGGAGGTGTTGACGATCATCATCATCATCATTTCAGCCGAAAGACGTCCACTGCTGGACATAGGCCTCCCCAAGGGGGGTTTTGCCATAATCGCCACGCTTGGCAGGCGGGTTGGCGATCGCAGTATGTTTGTTATAAAAATCACAGAGAACGCTGCTGCCCATTCACTGGTAAGTCCCTTAGTCGCCTCTTACGACACCCACGGGAAGATATGGGATGGTGCTATTCTTTACGTCCGGACACCATACAGAACGTTCGTGTTGACGATATTGGTGTAAAAATGGCGTCCTTAAATAGCGAAGTCAAAACAACTTCTGCTCTAATCACATTGCTGTCTACTTATACGAAGTCTAAGAAACGTTCATTAGAAAATAGTGATAAGAATAATGGTTCAGGATTCAGTGGGGTTAAACGAGCCAGATTTAGTACCGAAAAGAAATGTTATCTTTGCGATCAGGTTGGGCATGTGCAAGCACAATGTCCTAAAAATAAACAATCTCAGTCCCAGGAATCTCCGATAACTAATCAAACCCCACAGACTCCTAAGCAAAATAAGCCACAAATAAAAATTTGTACTTACTGTAAAAAACTGGGCCATACAGAATCTGTGTGTTATCATAAACTAAGAAAAGAATCTTCTTCTTTAATTACAGTTCCTACTAAAGAAGTAAATTTTTTAGAAAAACCTAACTAAATCTCACCCCAGTTTGTGTCAACGGGGTAGCGATAAGTTCTTTGATTGACACAGGAGCAAATTGCAGTTTAATCAAAGAATCAATTGCTAAAAAAATAGGCTGCCATCTTTCACCAATATCTATGTATGTAGGTGGTTTGGGACAAAACAAAATACATGTTTGCTTTAATTTCTGTAATCGTTCAATTTGAGGATATATGTTTAGAGCTTGATTTTAATGTGGTCAGGGACAACGCAATCCGTTACGATCTTCTTATAGGTAGAAACGCTGTAAATTATCCAGATATAGAAATCGTTACCGATTCATCCGGTTGTCGGTTATCAAGAAAGTCGTGCGAAGTAGTGACCGAAGTAAATTTAGTAACCTCGTCACCTGAATTATGTGGGTTAACTTCGAAAATAGAACACGGTTCGACAATTCATGGGTCTCGCTAGCTATTTTCGAAAGTTCATCCCAAATTTTTCTTCTAGAACAGCATGTATCAGTAAATTAACAAAAAACGGGCAGAGATGGGAATGGGGTCTTGAACAAATCGAAGCTAGAAATTATGTTATAAAACAATTATCAAGCAAACCTTTATTATCTGTTTTTGATCATAAACTACCTACGGAACTCTATACAGATGCCAGCTCCTTGGGCTATGGTGCCATGTTAATACAGATAGTTGACGGTAATAAGAGGGTTGTTGCTTATTATAGCAAAAGAACTACTCCGGTAGAATCAAAATACTGTTCCTATGATTTAGAAACATTAGCGATATATAATGCTTTAAAGCATTTTAGAGTGTATCTTTTAGGTATTCGATTTAAAATTTTTACAGACTGTAATTCCATCAAATCCACCATGAGTAAAAAAGATCTGTCCCCACGAGTTGCCCGTTGGTGGGCATTTATGCAGGACTTTGACTTTGAAATTATCTATAAAAAGGGGAAATACATTGGGCACGTTGATTTTCTTAGCCGAAATCCTATCGATACATTAGTTTCTAACGATAATGAAAACAGACTCGATTCCTCCTCCCTCGTAATTTCTTCAACTTTGAGCAATATTAACTTTTCACACAAAAATTCTCTTAATGTGGTTAATTTAATTGATGATCCTCAATCATGGCTGGAGGTAGCTCAACAGAATGATCCCGAAACTCAAAACTTGATAAGTCAACTAGTAGCTGGAAATTTAGATGAAAACCGATATATTTTGCAAAAAAATTTTTGTATTACAAAACTCAACCCGACAAGCCCAAGCTTTATGTACCTAAGGGATGTAGATTTGGTTTACTGCAGCTCTTTCATGATCAGAACTGTCATACAGGATTCGATAAAACATTGTCCAAACTTCAGGAACACTTTTGGTTTCCTCGTATAGCAGCTTACGTTCGGAAATATCTCAAACATTGTCTAATCTGTATAGAGAGGAAGGGGCATTCAGGTCCGAAACAAGGTTTCCTACACCCAATTGAAAAGATTCCAGTACCTTTCCATACAATTCACTTAGATTGCACCGGTCCTTTTTCTCAAACGTCCGAGGGATATAAATATATATTACTTGTAGTAGACGGTTTTACCAAATTCACTCTATTAAAACCCTTAAAAAGTCAAACAGCTCAAGAATTGGTACCCCTAATCCGGGACACTGTCACTTTATTTGGTACACCTAGAAAAATAATCACTGACAGAGGTACTAACTTTAATTCACGTCAAGTAATATCCCTATTAAGGGAAATGGAAATTGAGCATCACATGATTGCTACGGGCACACCAAGGGGAAACGGCCAGGTAGAACGTTATGTAGCTACCGTCATTGATATGCTTAACACCACTTGTAATGGTTCGTCAGATTGGCCAAGCGGTTTGTGGAAGGTTCAGCAGTCTATCAATACCACTATCCAAAAATCGACTGGTTTCTCTCCGATTCATTTACTCATCGGTTGTAATGCCAACATACCAAGCATCCAAGCCCATTTAGATGAAATTAATGTTTCTGAACCGAATATTGATTTAAGGGCAGATCGAGAATCAGCATATCAACGACTACTACATGAATCGGGTAAATTTAAAAGCAGATTTGATTCGGTAAGACGGGATACTAAATCTTTTGAAGTAGGCAATGTAGTTTACGTAAACCAGGAACATAGGCGTCATGATAAGCTGAGTCCCCGATTTAAGGGTCCATATGAAATAAGTTGTGTACTTCCACACGATAGATACGCTCTCAGAGGAAGAGGTAATTTCAGAAGAGGTAATTTCAGAAATATAATAGTATCTAAAGATAAATTAAGACTATGGCCAGGTGTATGGACAGATGAACTTTCTAACAATGTGTCAATGAATTAATTAAAATAATATATCAAATAATGTTTAACTTTTTATGTAAGTTTTTGCTTAAGTCTATGTATTGTATACACTTAATGTGAAAAGTGGTCCATTGTACATTATATTATAATTAGATAATAAATGTCTACTTAATGTGAGAAGTGAGACATACTTTGATTAAGCGAATGATATTAGAATCAATGTTCACTGTGAAGAAATAAGACTATGTATGGGTGCTCACAATGTCTGCTTAATGTTAAAAGTGAGACTGTGATGCCGAATAAGAGTTTTACTGTTATGTATGGGTGTTCACAATGTCTACTTAATGTTAGAAGTGAGACTGTGATGCCGAATAAAAGTTCTAATGTTAAATGAAGTAATTTACTTAGTTTTAAGAATTAACGTTTGTATGATTTATGTACTGGTATATATCAATCTAGGTACTTCAGGGAACGAAGTACATATCAGAATGGCCGTGTTGGATTAATTTTATTGTATTAATATGTATTTCTGATTGTATTGTGAAACGAATTAAGCAAATATTGTATATATTATATTCTATTCTATTTCTAAATATTATATTCTATTTTGTTACTTTACGTAAAGTAACAAAATAGAAATACCCACATAGTTTTTGTTTTGACTCGCAAATAGCGTCACGTGTTGTCTGTTTGAAACGGAGTGGGGGTTCGCCTTATAAAGGCGGTCCGACCAGTAACAGCGGGACTTTTGCTCGAGGCACGAACGGCGACGGATTACTTGCCACTACTACTTACAACTAAAGCTAAGTAACTCTCATTATTGTGTTATGGATGAATTATAGATATATAGGAATATAGATAAATTATAGATTAAGATCATTATAGATTATAGATAAACATGATTAATAAATATGTTTGTAGCATCAGGGTCCGACATTATTTAAAAAAAACACAAAAGTCTTCACTCAATCACTTAATTTATTTCGATTAAATAAACCTTATTAATTTTCACAATATTTTTCGTAATTAGAATAACTAAATTAGTCTGCACCGATTATATAAACTACTCTGCAAACTTGTGCACCGGGCAACGGTCGACGAACGACTGAACCGCGTCGTGCGCGCGCGCTGCCTTATATATCGCTCGGCGTGGGGGTTGGAAATGACGTCGGTCAGTTGTTTGTTCACTGCTTGCCCGTTGTACTCGCAGTTTACAAAATAATGACGGTGGCGCCGTCACGGCCATACTGACGTACGCTCGTCCTCGAGCGTCTACTGTGCATCTGTGGGAACAAAACAATAACCTGTTCGTTCATCCTGGCATTATTTGTTCTCTATCTAGTATGATCTTTAACAAAAGGTTTCAAAAATGTGCTGGCCCGGTTAACCCTTCAGCTTACCACAACTACTACGTTATCTCATCAGTATTAAAACTGGAGACGATTGTGCTAGACCAGACAAATATCCCTTTAGCGAATGCTAGACCGGATACTAGTCCCTATAGCCAAACATGCTAGACCGGATTGCAATCCCTATAGCCGGAGGGCTAGGCCGGATCGCAACCCCTTTAGCAGAGTCATTGGACCGGATTTTCCCTTCAATGACTCTTTCCTAAATTTTTTGATTACTTCTCTCATTTTTTTGTCCTACATTTTTTGAACAATTTTTTTTTTTTTTTTTTAATTAGTTACGATTGTCGTGGTGTACAATGGCATCAGTTACAACATTTATTGACTCTGGTAAATCTGATGATGAACTTTCTATATTATGACTACTAGCGCTCAAGGTACGTGAACTAGCCGATACAGTGCTACTATTAACAGATATTGTGTCGCCATCGGAAAGTTCATCCTCAGCATCACCAATCACAGCTACGTTATCATTATCACGATCAGTTTCATGGACAACATTACGCTGGCTAACATCCGCCGTCACGTCATCATCATTATAGTTTTCAGTTACTTCTATAAAACCTAATGGACCGCGGGGTACTTCGCGTAAGTTCTCGTGGGCGACCTTGTACGTTCGACTAGACCCGTTAACAAGTTTTAGTTCGTACCTATCGTTTTCTAAGACCGCAGTGATTTTATAGGGGCCTTTATACTTTGGGTCCAACTTAGTTTGGTGTCTTTCTTCACTTTTTACGAAAACAAAGTCTCCAATAGAAAAGGGTTTTATCTTAGCCTTACCCCGGTTAAAGCGAATGACGTCAGACTGAGCCAGTCTGTTTATATTGTCTGACGCACTAGACCGCGCCGCTTCCAAATCTAGTCTACTAGGATTATCGGGATTCGTAGCTATTCTAGAAATACCTAACGAGTTACCTTGAACTCCAAACATCAGTTCGATTGGGGTGAAGCCTGTAACTCTGCATCGGGTACTATTAAGGGCTAGTTGGATCTCGCCTAACTGTTCCTGCCATGACCTATCGGAGTTACCTTCAGCTACTGTGAGCAAGCTCTTAAGAGTTCGCATCACGCGCTCCACTTGTCCGTTGGCTCTGCAGGCACCCGTAGCGATAAGGTGTAACTCAATATTGTTGTCTTTACAAAAGTTTCTAAAATCTATATTGTCGTAAGAGCGCCCACGATCGGCTATTATTCTTTTTGGCGCTCCGAATAAATGTACTGAGTCTTTTACTGCTTTAATAGCGTCAACGGAATTTAATGTCAATGTGTGTTTCAGTAAGACATATTTTGTAAAGGCATCAATAGTGACGGAACAATATTCTTTGCGGTCACTCTTACCGCTGAGTTTCCCTGTAAGATCCAAGTGCAGAGTGTGCCACGGAAGTGGTACCTTGGGGATTGGATGCAGGCGTACTTGTTGCGCACCCGATGGGCCCTTTGAAGACTTGCAGACTACACAGGAATCTACAAACTTCTTTACATATTTGGACATGTTACCGAACCAGTAAAGATCGTACAACTTATCTAGTGTTTTTTCATAACCTAAATGTTTTATATCATTATGAACGTGGCTAATAAGCGACCATATCAAGGAGTGAGGAAGGATTGGTACCCATTTAGTAGTTTTGGCTCGTTCTATTTTACGGTACAGTATGCCTTGCCTAATATCGTAAGTGTGTGCGATTTCAGAGGGTAATTGATTTGATTGTATTTTAGAAATCAAGTCCGTGATTTCAGAGTCTCGTTGTTGTTCTACGGATAGCCATCCCTTATCAAGCTCTGAAAAGTTAACGACTTTCGAAGTTAGAGGTTTCTGAACTATTACTTTAGAATCTGCTACGTTATCTTGAATATCTAGAGGGGAGTTACGGGATAAAAAGTCTGCGTGAGCCATGTTTCTACCTTCTTTATAGATAATATCAAAATTATAGGATTGTAGAATAGCCCACCATCTATGGACTCTGTGTGTAAGGTCCCTTTTTGAATGAGAGGCTTTTAAAGCATTACAATCCGTATACACGGTAAAATGTCGGCCATAGAGATAGCGTCTAAAGTGTTCCACAGATTTTACAACTGCTAACGTTTCCAACTCGTATGAGTGGTAGCGGCTTTCTGCACTAGTGGTCCTATGACTAAAATAAGCTACAACATTTGGAAGAGAGTCATACTTCTGAATTAGGACAGCCCCGTATCCGTCACTGCTGGCATCGGTATGTAACTCGATGGGCAAAGAGGGATCAAAGATTTTGAGTACTGGTTCTGTGGTCAAGTATCTGACTATTTCGCTATGAATCTTATTATGTTCAGTAGTCCAAATGATGCGGCCTTTGCCAGAAGTAAGTGGATACAGGGGTTTGAGTAACTTTGAGAAATTTGGGATAAATTGTCTGAAATATGTTGCTAACCCAATAAACTGCCTAACCTGTTTAACTGTGGATGGCTTTGGGGCATTTTGTAAGGCTTGAACTTTGCGCGGATTAGGTTTGAGAGCTCCTGAGGATACAACATAGCCTAAATACTCGATCTCCTTTTTCATAAAAGAGCATTTCTTAAAGTTAAATGAGAATCCAGCAATAGATAAAGTCTCTAGCAATTTATCTAGTCGAGAAAGGCCTTCATCAACGGTTACCGATGCTGCAAGGACATCATCCATGTAGACCAGGATTCTGTCATCTTTTAACGGTTTTAACGCGGAATTAATAGCCCTTTGAAACACCTGTGGAGCATTTCTAAGACCAAATGGCATCGTTAAAAATTCGTATTGGCCTGTTGGTGTTACAAAAGCAGTCTTCTCCACTGTATCCTCATGAACCCTCACCTGGTGGAAACCAGAGGCCATGTCCACAATACTGTAATAATAAGCTCCATGTAATTTATTAATTTGGTCACTGATCAAAGGAAGAGGGTAACTATCCGGGCGAGTATTGCTGTTGAGCTCTCTGTAATCTACACACAAACGATCGCTACCGTCTCTCTTTTTCACTAATAGGATGGGGCTTGAAAACGGGGACGAACTTTCTCGAATTATATTGGCATCTAACATTTTTTGAATCTTTTCGTGAACGATATCAAGTTCTAGAGGAGACAAACTATATGGTCTTCTGTGAACTATTTTAGCAGGATCAATAAGATCAATTTTTAGTTCACCGGTTTTAATGCGAGTCGTTGGTAAACTCTGTACAAAATTGATGGAATATTTTTTGAGTATGCCTAACAACCGCTCTCTATCATTTCCTACGAGGTCGGTGTCTATCGTATCTTCGTGAAAATGCGAGAGCGCGCAAGAGTTGGATATCTTTTTCTTAATAAAAGTTAAATGATCATCACTAATCTGAACGGAAATTCCTAGTTCTAAAACGTCACGGCCTAATAAAACTTCTTCACTAAGAAAATCGTCTGACAAAGCGTGATAAGTGATGTCGAAATTAAGATTTTGAACTACAGTGGGACATCTAATTTGTAGCATAGAAATCACATTATTATTGCCTACGCCCTTTAAAACTATTTGTTCATGAAACTGCTCGCCCTTAAGAAATTTACAATAGCTCTGTTTGATTAAACTACACTCCGACCCAGAATCGAAAACAAAAGGTAATTTGATACCACTTATCTCAACCACTCCATGTGCAGCTCGGCGACACACGTTGACCTGCTTGCTGGAGCTGGCGGTAGCGCCCGCAGTATCTTCCTTTTTCTTGTATCGCATGGGACAAGCGGAGGCTACGTGGCCGGGGTCGGCACACACGTAGCAGGCGACAGATGGACGAGGATTCCGCGGAGGGGGGGCTGAAGAACACGGCAGCTCCGCCCTGACTGCCACTGAAGAGTTCTTTGAGATGAATCTGTTTCTGTCGCGGCAATCTTGACCCCGGTGACCGTGTCTACCACAAAAGTGGCAGTTGCCGCGAAACGGAATATTGTTTTTAAAGCGTTTTGCGTCCGGATCAGTCGAACTGATGTCTTCGTTACGTCTCTTTAATGTGAAACCGCGTAACGTGCGAAATAACTGGCTTTTGTCGTTTATAATCACTGAATTTAGCTCTCGACGAATCTTGTCATCGCACTGCGACAGTACCGAAATGGCAAAGCCTGTGATCACTTTCTCTGGCATATTCACTTCTGGAATCTTCTCGATTAATTGCCATAATCGCATTCCCGCTTCAGCAGGGCTCTCTTTGCCGTCTAACTGAAATTTGATGATGTGGTCGAAATGGTCTTGCATCATCAAAGGCTTCGCAAATCTTGATATCAGCATCTCTTTGATCACAGGCCATGATATTTGGTCAAATTTGATATTCGTTAGACACGTTGCCGCACGCCCCTTAAGAGAGTGTGTTAGGGCTAGGATTAAGTCGATTCCTTTTATTTTCTTCTGCTCAATTATCAATTCACTGAGTGTGCACCAATTAACGACGTCGGATTCAGGTTCATCCGGGTCATAATTTACTAATTTTGTCGGTGCATGCTGAACAGGCTGACAAGATGTCATATTGTCAGCGATTTTTTTGAAGATCGCTTCCATACCAGTCGAGAATAACATCATTTGCTCCATGACTGGATTACTCGGCGCATTTGACTGCGATGATTGTGGGGGTAGATCCGTAACTTCTGATGTAGCATCAGGGTCCGACATTATTTAAAAAAAACACAAAAGTCTTCACTCAATCACTTAATTTATTTCGATTAAATAAACCTTATTAATTTTCACAATATTTTTCGTAATTAGAATAACTAAATTAGTCTGCACCGATTATATAAACTACTCTGCAAACTTGTGCACCGGGCAACGGTCGACGAACGACTGAACCGCGTCGTGCGCGCGCGCTGCCTTATATATCGCTCGGCGTGGGGGTTGGAAATGACGTCGGTCAGTTGTTTGTTCACTGCTTGCCCGTTGTACTCGCAGTTTACAAAATAATGACGGTGGCGCCGTCATGTTTATTAAATATTATATTACTTAAATTAAATTAAATAATAAGGAAATGTGATTATGTCAGATTAGTAAAATATGAATTTCCGATTGATAAAAATGAATTGTTTTTTTTTATAGAGCCTATTTCTTACACACTTTATTTTAGGGTTTAAATAAGACTAAATACATAATTTTGGGATTAGATACTTAATCTATTGCTATAGAAAAAAGGAATATATGGTATAATATAATAAGTTATGGCTTTTCTTTTACATAGTCCTATATATAAATATTATTTTATTTCAATTGTCTAGACTAAATACATACACACATCTATACTTACATCAAAATCTAACACGCGCGTGGAACACGAACGCGCCGTCGACACGGCCTGTCGTCTTAAGACGGCTGGACGGCGAGCTAGCCCATAACTCGCCGTCCACAGGCCCGCGCCTACGGTGGCCGGGGGCCACCACGTGACCCCCGACGCCCAGGACGTCTCCCGCGGCGGCTGGGACGTGAGGCTCTTTCCCTCTCACGTTCCGCCACCTCCTTCACTAGCATGACTGCTTCGCAGAGGGAGGTGACGGCTTCCCATTCCCTCTCGCTCCGGACCATGGCTTGAACCAGGGCCGGGCGCGAGAGGTCGCCGCCGCCAATCGCCTCTACGAGGACACGGCGCTGCTCCGCCCAAGCAGGGCAGGCCTCCACAGTGTGCTGCACCGTGTCCTCCGGACGATCCTCACAATTGAAACACCCGGGCGTTTCCTCCCGCCCGATTCGGTGCAGGAACCTCCCGAAACTCGGAACACCCTGACACGGATAGGTTAGATTCTCTTCGTGTACTTTAAACCCTGCAGACCATAGGAACCCCGCTGAGCGTGGCTACGTCGACTTCGCTTTAGTTCGGAGTCATTTGCTTTAATAGGATAGATTTTTTTTTTTTTTTAATTTTGCTTATCATTTGACACTGTAAAAAAGTTATTTTATTATTTTTTCACTAGATTCGTCTAGTAAGATAAATCGTTTTCGTATAACTTTCTTCTGGGGTATTGCTATTCCTAGGGATATAACTATATCGCGGCTAAAACTACATACTTCTTAACTACTGCACAGAAAAAAAAACTGAAAAAGGGCATGGCAACTTATGCCAGGCATAACTAGTATGAATATGAATAAGTCACTCATGCAAATATTACAGATGCTGAGAAGGAATTGTGCAAGAATACTCAACGCTTGCATCGAGCGCAATTCGAGAAGATGAAAGTCTGTGGAATGTTCTACGTGGATGCTAGTTTTCCATTAACAATGATAGCGTTAATATCTCACTATACTATTGTGTTACTGGTGTTTGCGTTACTTTAGTTTTAGAAACAGGAATAAGTAAAAAATAATAATTTGGTACTAAAGTAATAATTGGAATTGATCAAGGCTTGTAAACGTAATTTTTAATAATATTTTTTTCAATAAAAATAGCTAGCAACATTTCTGGTTTTATTTACTAGAATCCGTTTATGTACGAAGATGGAATTATGTCTCTTAGGACAGTTTGAATAATAATATTTGAGTTTAAGTTTAAAAAAAACCTCCCACACTAGGATTTTTTCCTATATCGTGGCCTCGTAGGTGCATTGATAAACTTTTAAACTCACATACACAAACAACCAGACTCGGAACAATTACCTGTAGGCAATACAAATATTTGTTCCGTGCGGGAATCGAACCCGCGACATGCAGCGCAGCAACCAATTGCTCAGCCAATGCGTCAACCGCCGATTGTACCTCAATAACACGCGTCCTATTTATATCGTTAAAAATATAACGTAGAAGTATAGCAGTATTTTGCTCTAAAATAATATTGGCAAGAAGGCTGCTAGGCTGAAATGGGGTTGAGCGCGTCACGTCGACCGCATGCACGATGACCGCTGGGCAAAAATCTCCAAACAATGGGTGCCAAGAGATGGACAGCGCTGCCGAGGCCGGTCCAGAATGACAGCGACTTCAGAAGCTAAAGTTATTTTTCACTTTTTTATGTTTTTGAGGTCGGTTTTATTTTTTGCAAAAAAGTTTATTTTTATTTTTATTTTTCAAGGTGTAGCGCTAGGTGGTGTGAAATAATACTCCAGATGATGACGACGTAGTATATTCAAGTTTACAAGTGCTGAAGCTTATTGGAATAATATTTACAAAATGTACGCAGACTTAAAGCTAGTAATATATTACAAGTAGTGGTCTCTTTACAATTACCAATATTTCAACAACCAATAGGAATCATTTGGGTCTTTCCTATAAGAAAATAGTTCCATGAGATATCCGTGAGGTGGCGCGCACAGCGCCGTCGCCTAGAGCGCGGCGTGTTTGCACCGCATATAAATATTGCCATGCGGCGCGCGCACGGCTCCCGTCCGATGACCACTCATTACTCACAAAGGACCTTACCGTCCTCTTCGGCCTGAGTGACTCCGTTATCATAGCGGGCGATCTCAATGCCAAACATCCCGCCTGGAACAGCACGTTGACCTCTCCCAGAGGGAGATTCGTGTTCAACCTAGGGGTGTCCCTTAATTTCGATCCCATCGCTCCCATGGAGCATACTCACTATCCCCATGACCCAAATCTTGGTTCCGACGTACTCGACATAGCGCTGCTCAAGAATGTCAACCTTAAGTTGCATTCAATCGAGACGCTACACGAGCTCGACTCTGACCACCGTCCAGTGCTCATGCTCCTACTCCCTCGCTCCGGTCCCTCTGACCCCAGCCAGCCCTCGCCTTCCCAAGTGATAACCGACTGGAGGAAAGTCAGCGCTAAGCTGAAGTCCACCACGTCCCCTCACCTGGACGCCATTCCCGATCACATTGTCTCAGTCGCAGACACGACGGCCGCCATCAACTCGTTCACAGAGCACGTTCAATCCGTGCTGAAGGATTGTTCACGGGAAGTTCCAGTTATGAGTGATCATCGCTGGAGACTGCCCGCTGACGTACGTGATCTGATGACCGAGAAGAACGCGGCCATCCGTGCCTACAGTAACTTTCCTTGCGACGCGAACAAGGCTCACATGCGCTACTTGCAGCGTGCTGTAAAGAAGCGTATTAGTGAGCATCGTTCCGCTCAATGGGACAAGGACCTCAGCGAACTCGAGCCTACCCACCAAGCTTTCTGGCAACTGCAAAGAAAGATGCGTGCCACCGAGGAGGTCTCGACGCCTCCTCTCACCCGCCCCGACAAGAGCGTTGCCTTCGACGACCCTGAAAAGGCAGAATGCCTAGCCGACAGCCTGGAATCTCAGTGCTCTCCCAGCTCTCAACCAGTAGACAAGCATCACCTCGACATGGTGAACGCTGAAGTCGAACGTAGAGCCGCCCTCCCTCCCGTCGAAGACCCCGATGATCCTCTGCCTGAAGTCACACCAGACGAAGTGCAGGACATCATAAAAAGGCTTCAACCGCGGAAAGCACCCGGCTCTGACGGAATCACCAACAAGGTGCTCAAACTCCTCCCCGCCCAGTTAATAGTATTAATGGCAGCCATCTTCAATGGCGCCTTGAGCAACAACTTCTTCCCCCAAGTCTGGAAAGAGGCCACGGTTATCGGTATTCCCAAGCCCGGTAAACCCAAGGCGGAGCCTTCGAGCTACCGTCCTATCAGTCTCCTGAACGCGCTCGGCAAAGTCTATGAGAGACTTATTTATAAGCGACTCAAAGACTATGCCGAAGCTAAGAGCCTCATTCCTAACGAGCAAATCGGCTTCAGGACCGAACACTCTTGCGTCCAACAGGTCCACCGCACCTTTGAACATTTGAGCGCTGGCTTCCAGCGTGGATCGATGTCGGGCGTGTTGTTTTTCGACATAGCGAAAGCATTCGACGAAGTCTGGCTTATTATACAAGCTGTACAGAATGGGTGTGCCAGACCGTCTCGTGCTCATCTTACGAGACTTTCTGTCGAATCGCACCTTCCGCTATCGCATCGGGGACGCTCTCTCCTACCCCCACCCTATTCGAGCCGGAGTCCCTCAAGGCTCGGTTGTTTCCCCGCTCATTTTTACGCTGTTCACTAGCGACATTCCCCAGAGCAAAAAGGCTCAGTTAGCCCTGTTTGCGGACGATACGGCCATCTACTACAGTGGTCGTTGTAAGAACGCTATCGCCAAAACCCTCCAAACCTCAGCCGACGTCCTAGGCGCTTGGTTCAGGAAGTGGAGAATCGAGGTTAACCCCGATAAGAGTCAGGCGGTTCTTTTCTCGAAACCGCGAATCAAGCCCACCTTTCCCAGCCCAATCACTATGTACGGCAAGCCTATCCCTTGGGAGTTGCAAGCCAAATATCTAGGAGTCTTACTCGATTACCATCTGTCCTTCGGGCCTCATATCAAAGCAGCTCGTGACAGAGCTGCCTTCGCTATGAGTAGGCTCCATTACTTGCTTACGGCAAAGAGCAAGCTATCGCTCAGGTGCAAGTTGCGCCTCTATACCGCGGTGATCTGACACATAATGACCTACGCTTGTGTAGTATTTACACATACCAAGCCCCGATACATCCATCAGATGCAGGTTCTCCAAAACCGGTTCCTACGTAAAGTCACGGGAGCCCCTTGGTACGTCCGAAATGATCGTCTCCACCTAGATCTCAAAATGCCCACCATTCTCCAATTCATGAAGCGCCTTTCCAAGCGTTTCTTCGATTCTGCTGTAAAGCATCGCAACCCCCTGATCGCATCGGCCGCCCGATACGAACCCTCTAGAATCAGTAAGATTCGCCGACCAAGGCACACCCTCGTCACTCCCGATGACGCTATAACCCTTCTTCAAGAGAACAGTACGGACACTAGCACTCTGAAGAATCCTAGACGTAAACAGCCGTCCTTCCGTCCTCGCCGTCGAGGCCCGTCGCGACACCCCGTTTCATGCCCTCCCCGACCCTTGCTCGAGCCAGCCCGCGATGCTGAGCCAGTAGTATTAAATCAGCCCCTAAATAATCCAAATCAGATCCAGCCTGTCCCTTGCTGCCCTCCCCCAGCGACGCCCTAAGCCGAGGCTCGTACCCCACAGGGGGTGACCTTAGCGTGTAGTCGCTTAGTTTTTAAGTTTTTTGCCCTGGCTGGAGGCCTTACATTCAAGGCACCCACAGGATAGTCCGGTTGAGCAGCGACAGCCTCTTGGCTGACCTGCGAGATGCCATTTAGAAAAAAAAAAAAAAACGCGCACGGCTCAGTGAAGCGAGTGCAGCGGCCGCGATCGGATGTGTGTCTTTATGTATTGCAGCTACAAAGGTTATGTTTGAAATAACTTTACTCTGAATTTATTAATAATAATGGGGCAAGCCATATTATAGAAAAACAATTTAAAATTAAACTCTGATTATAATAGGGCAAACTCTAGCAGCACGAAGACATAGTTGGTAAGTAAAGCTAACATTTTAAATGGAAAAGTAGCTCCAAAGTAGAACATTCCACAGGCATTCAATTTGTCGAATTTAGCTCGATGTAGGCGTTTTATATTCTTGCAAAGTTTCTTCTCAGCATCTGTAATATTAGCATGAGATAATTTTAATTTTGTCTTGACCAGTATTATAATTAGTGTAAAAGCACTTGTTCTCCCCATCATTGCGAGATATTTTTTGTTCTAGTCCATAACCCACCCCTAGAACCATCTACTTATGGAGATATAAGGGGTCAATCGTTCCAACTTTTTCCCAAGTTTTTTTTTAAATACAAATTTTGTTGATGTTATTTTAAATACCTCCACGACCCCCGTAATATTCAATGCATCCATCTGCACAATATTTTGAGTGCATTAGTAATATTTTTTGCGGAGAGGTACTTAGTTTGATGTACATAATGCTTGGTTGACGGCTTCGTGAGGGGTCCGTTTACACCCTGTATAATATTTGCTTCACGCCTGTTCCCCCGAAGTCTGTTTACTCTCTCACCCACATTGCTCTAGTTACGTTTAATTATAACGTCATGTTATAGAAGGCGGGCCTCATGCTATTGCCAGCCAGGTACAAATTCTAATGTCGGGCTGAGGAGAGAAACTAACACTATGCAACCCGTAAATCGAATACAGGACTTCATGCTCAGCAGTAACGCTTAAGAGGGAACAAGACCTGCGAGGAATTTGAAAAATTGGTATTTAAAGAAACTATTGCCGTCGCGATGCGTCAAGCCAGCAAGGCAGGTATGGAAAATCGCAGCCCCTGTTCCCTCTTAAGAGACACGAATGACGCAGTCAAAAATAAATATTTTAATGATACAAACCCGTATAATTGGATTTCAGAATGAGTGCGCTTGTGTCGTGGATAAGATCCATTGCTATGTACAACTTCTCACAGTATAAACTCAAAATAATACCACGCTTTTTATCGTCCAAACGTACCAACATGTGACCACTAAATATTTTGTCATAAACTGTAAAATAAAAGATCAAGTGATATTTCCGAAGATGCTCTTGATTTCTTCCTCACCGTTCCAAAACTAATATTTATAGTATCTAAAACTAATATTTATAATAAAGAATTATTTTTGTTTATTTGCAAGATGACGTATCTTTGGAATTATTGGTTGATTTTTTTTTTGTTGTTTTTTAATAGTTCGTAATAGTCAAATATTATACACATTTATAAATTAAAATAACTTAAAGTAACTAACACAACGCACTTTGTTATTTCGTTAATAAAAGAAATTACAAAAAAAAACTCTTCAACGATGTTAAGTCCCCGTACGTTTGAAGACCCGCCTAGGTCGCCGTCGACCATCGCGTCCGTGGTACCGCGCATCGCTGGTAATGCCCCAAGAGACTGGCGACGTTGCCACGGTGTATGGCAACGCTTAGCCTCTGACCAGGGAAAAAGCCAGTCCTTGGGTCGCGAGTAGTGTCAACTAAGCTTTTTTAAGTTTCCTTGAACAAGCTTTGAGTACTCAGCCCAACGGCCTTAGAGTTTCAACTCAAAACGGGTCGAAAATAAAATTACCAATTAGGTATTAGGTAAACTAACTTAGGTAAAGGTACTATATTTACGCCACTTGAGGTTCTCCGCAGCCGTAGCGGCAGCGTCAGCACAGCACAATGCACTAGGAAGATGGGATGACGCAAGAGTATCGACACATGTTGCGTCCCACACTAAAGGCCTATTGAAAATATTATATAACTTGTATCACTGATAGAGAGCTTTAGTACTGCTAAGTGTTTGAACAAAATACAGGGTGGAAGGGACACCGCCACGAAAACGGTTACCACGTACTCAGTACATCATTCTGAACACGACCATAAGGAAAGTTTTCATCGATAATTTAAAACAAAATCTGCTACTTCCTATAAAAGTGCAAAACTTTCACGATCAAAATGTATCGAACAGCTATTTTAATGTGCGGGGTTCAGAATGATGTACTGAGTACGTGGTAACCGTTTTCGCGTCGGTGTCCCTTCCGTCCTGACTTGACTTATCCAAACGGTCGACATTCGGGAGCAGAAGCTTGTTGTATACATTATTGCTAATAGTGGAGTAATGACTCAAATGGATATGAATTCAGTCATGGTTGCAAACTAGAACTCACGAGTCACATCGAATGCAATGTAAAGTGCTGCGGAGCTTCAGCCCTTCAAAATTCCGCCAAAAAATTTTGTACCACTGTATTTTAAGCATTAATACTCACGCTTGTACCATGAAGTGCCATAAAGACCTTTAAAATATCAAGAGATATTTGCAATTTAAATAAGACTGAACCAAAGAACCCAACAGTTTGAAACGCGATCTGGAAACAGAAATACTAGCTTTAATATCATCATCATCATTCTCCTGCTCTTATCCCAATTTATTTGGAGTCGGCGCAGCATGTCTTCTTCTCCTGTACTTCTCTACTACTAATCACCTCATCAGACACCTCTTTTCTTTCCATATCATCCTTCACACAGTCCATCCATCGTTTCTTTGGTCTTCCTCTACTCTTATACCCAAAAGACACACTGAAATAAAAAATGATTACTTTAACAATATCATCATTCTCTTGCCCTTATCCCAATTCATTTGGGGTCGGTACAGCATGTCTTCTTCTTCCATACTTCTCTTTTAGTCGTCATCTCATCAGACTCCTCCTTTCTTGCCAAATGATTCTTTACACAGTCCATCCATGGTTTCTTTGGTCTTCCTCTACTCATATACCCATCCACATTCATACTCAAAACTTTCTCCACGACATTTTCCTCATTCCTCCGCATCACATGCCCATACCATGACAACCGATTACCACACAACTTTAACAATAATAATGAAATTATTGAATAAAATCTAAGCTGACCTACCATTTGCAGTAAAGTAACCCTGTACATGTTATAACATTCCAAAATATTTGTGTAAGCTTGAAACATTATTTCGCAATCATTTTTATTGTGATCCATTTGTTTTAAAAGTCTAGCTTGAATGTTCCATAAAATAACTTTGTTTCGTAATAACTCAATTAGTCTAATGGCGTACACAAAATTCACGTCAAAGATCATCGAAGCTAGCCCACAGCAAAATTCATAACTTGGAATCTTAAGTTGAATATGACAAAAGATTACATAACACAGCAATAAGATGATACTAATCCAATTTAGAATGGAGAAACGTTTGAATTTAGTGCTGTCATTCAAAACTCTGTGAATATCTTGAACCTTTAAGACAAACAATATAAATATTTTTGTTTGTAAGACAATGACGACAAGGTTCATGATGGCTCCGGCACTGAAGGCGAAAAAGTCGAAGTAGGAGCAAAGGTAAATTATATTACAACTTTTTCTGATAACTTCATTGCTATGTAGTTTGTAGATACGATAGATGAATACTGCAGAGGATATTATGATAAGACATAATGTCACCATATAAGATATGAAGCTGTTAGGATTGATGAAATTATTCTTGATACGATATTTGGGAAACAACAAGATATTGTTTATTAAGTTTAGAGGTTGGAGCATTGACTGCACATCTTTATCAACCGTATTATCCAAAGGAACTATTTCACAGCAGCCATTTATTTTATTCAAAAGATTTCTTCGTCGAATTAACATTGTTTTAGTAAGCCTACGGAGACACGAATGGGTCGTTTTATTTAAAGCTTATTACTTTACAAAAAAAAAAATACTTCTGCTGGGTATCGAGACATAAAGTATCTAATCAAATTAAATGGTGACAATAACTAACGATGAAATTGTCATTACGATTATGCTTTAACGTATTCTTTTTTTTTTTTGTTGTACCTAATGTGTGACAATAGTAATATAATACAGTTACACGACGCGACAGTCACGCGCAAAGTGTTCGGTACAATATACACCGTGACTTTTTAGTCGTCTTATAACGGCAGCCCACTTCATGTATCCAATGACTACTCATAAAAAAAATAGGTATTTATGAGATTTGAATAATATAAAGATATTATTAATTATAATGACGCATGACGTAGTTGAAACATCTTGTTGCGAGCGATGATCTACTGAACTCGTGCGCTGGGTAGGTATGTTCTACCGTTTGACACGTAGACATTATTGACAGGATGTTTCGATGTTTCATAATTCTAATGTATTATTTATTTGTACCTATTATCTTAAAAACGGTAAAAAAATCGCATATTTCATGTCGGATACATTGAGTGAAGCATTTGTAAGACGACTAATAAGTCCCGGTGTATTTCAATAAACAATTGGACGCTGGTAAAATAATCAATAACATCGTATTAAATGCAATGGCAATAAATCATTTTATTAAAATGAAAATAATTTAACAAAAACTTGACGAGTTTAAATTAAATGAATCGATAAGGCGAACTAATACACGTATTTATGTAATTTTATAAAATACAATGGAGACGAACTGTGACAGTCAGAGCATAGTTTTTTCTTTTTTCTCACTTTAATCTGTCACTACACTGCTTTCACATGTCAACAAAACAGCCTCTTGTCAAATGATTATAAACGAGTGATGACAAACGTGGTACTATTGTTTTATAATATTGGATGATCTAATATCACTCTGAAAGGTGACACTGAATTTGACAGCTAATAACAGTAAAAGCTCTAGACAGATATTGAATCGATAGAAAATATATCGTCGATACGAATAATCCCGAAATTAGCATCCATCTCTTGTAGCACTTACGATACGTATTAATTAAATCACTGGATCATAAGTGGTGAACTGTGATTGTACACATGGTGGTTTCATGGTTTTATGTATGTTTTGACCGAACTACGAACGCGTGGTTGTGCTGACTCTCCCGCGTTCATATGTCACTGATTTGTTTTCGAACAAATGAGTGACATATGAACGTGCCCTTCGCGTGTTAGTGCGAGGATCACTTATATTAAGACACGACCGTATACTTTGTACTTATATTAATACATTGTTATTTCACAGAAAGGCGAATTGCAACAGTATAATGACGTAGTTAGTGAGAACTCCGATTAAACATATTGGTAGTGTGGCATCTACATAGAACAGGCCACACGCGGTCATCTTACTGAACGCTCGATTCGTCTGTAGTACTTTCTTGCAAAGTCGTGTATGATTCCCTGTAATGGAAATAAAAAGGATAAATTAGGTGTCACGTTTTAAAACAAAATTAAGTTGCCGGTGTTCACTACATTTAAACACGGACGTGTCCTTAAGGAAACCAATCATCGCAAGAATTCGCAATCGTCGTGCTCATTCATATAAACGTGACTCAAAGTCAAGTGCCCTGTGTTACCTGACTCTCTGTAAGAAGGAGGGACGTCTGCAAAAAGGGTCAGGTAACGCAGGACACTGACTGCAATTGCGAGGTTAGATGAGTCGCTTTTCCACGTTATCATATATACATATGAAAGAACGCGACGCACACGGCATCGCGCATTTTTTTTCGGTTACGACACGCGGTACTTCTGCGTATAGATTTAAATCATAGATTCGCCATACCTTGAAAAAAAAATGTTCATGTTTCTATTTCGTTGGGAGTGAAACCAATAGATGTCACCATCAAATACTGAATTGGATTTTTCGTGGAAAACCCATCAATTTCAACTAGAAAGATTGTAGAAATCTTTCGTACGTACTTGGACAATTCTTGTTCTTCATTAGTTGTATACACGCCGTCTCAGCTGCCTCAATGGCCAAATAGAACTTCTCACATTGAAAACTGTGAAATATTACTAGAAAAATGTCTTTAGCTATCCATAGAAATATCGCCAATCCAACCACTGGTGACTGAAAAATCTCAACGTTCATCGGCTGGAAGAATAAAAATCATCGTTAGCTAATGCTCGTTTTGAATACTAGGCGATTTTAAGGGTTCCGTAGCCAAACGGCAAAAAAATAATCCTTACAGATTCGTCCTGACCGTCTGTCGGTCTGTCCGTCCGTATGTCACAGCCATTTTACTCTGAGACTCGACAGTCTCGCACCACTACCATTTGTGTTTTGTTTTGAGACCTGTTACTTGTTGATTAAATATATATGTATATATATTTCTGTGGCTCTATTTCTGTTCTCCGACAACTTAGGTACTTGTACCATCGTTCGCTAGCCCCGCTCTGTCGCCGCGTGTCGTTGACTGGCGCGTCATGGAGGGGGTGGAGACCTATTCCGACCACCGGTACATCCGGTTCGACGTCTCCACCCAGACCTCAAGCGCGCCGGTCTTACAGGCCCCGAGTGGTCCGCGATGGGCGCTGAAGCAGCTGGACCGGGAGCTCCTCCTGGAAGCCTCGATCGTGCAGGCCTGGGTGTCATCACCGGCCAGGCTTGCCGACATCAACAACGAGGCGGGTTGGTTCCAGGAGGCCATGTCCGAGATTTGCGACGTGGCAATGCCCCGAGTTCGGCCAGGAAGCGCCCGACGTCAGGTGTACTGGTGGTCGCGGGAGCTGACGTCTCTACGTGAGGCGTGCGTTGCCGCGCGGCACCGGTACGCCAGGCATCGCAGGCTCCGCATCCGCCCTCCAGATGCGGCAGCCATTGAGGCGGAGCTTTACGAGGCGTACAGAGCGGCGAAGACCGCCCTCCAAGAGGCTGTCCGGCGGGCCAAGAACCTGGCCCGCGAGGAGATGCTGGAGTCTCTGAACGGAGATCCGTGGGGGCGCCCTTACAAGATGGTGCGGGACAAACTCCGCACCCGGGCCCCCCCGCTGACGCAGAGTCTCCGGCCTGAGCTCGTGGAGGACGTGGTGAGCGCTCTGTTCCCTTCGCGAGGGAGGCATCCTCCCCCGCCTATGGCTCCGCCGCCGCTTACGGTGCCGGAAGCGGACCACACCGATGACGACGTTCCGGAGGTGACTGGGGTAGACCTGAGAGTGGCGGTACGCAGGCTGAAGGCCAGAAATACCGCCCCGGGACCCGATGGCTTGCCTGGCAAAGCCTGGGTCCTGGCCTGTGAGGCTCTCGGGCCCCGACTGGAAGGGCTCCTAAGCGCATGCTTGGAGAGAGGCCAGTTCCCGCTTCGTTGGAAGACGGGGAAGCTGGTCCTCATCCGGAAGCCAGGGCGCCCTGCGGACTCTCCGTCCGCATACCGGCCCATCGTGTTGCTCGACGAGGTGGGCAAGCTCTTTGAAAGAGTTATTGCTAACCGCCTCGCCGGGCACCTCGCGGGAATGGGGCCGGATCTTGCGGAACACCAGTTTGGTTTCCGCAAGGGGCGCTCGACGGTGGACGCCATCATGCGCGTGAGAGCCCTCACGCGGTTTCCCGGGGCGGGGTCGTCTTGGCGGTGTCTCTTGACATCGCCAACGCCTTCAACTCCATGCCCTGGAGCTGCATTGGGGAAGCACTCCGGTATCACCGGGTGCCAACCTACCTTCGTCGTGTGGTCGGGGATTATCTGACGGATAGGGCCGTCACGTACCCCGGTCGGAGCGGAGAATGGAACCGGCGAGAGATGTCGTGCGGTGTTCCACAGGGATCGGTTCTGGGGCCGGCCTTGTGGAACATCGGTTACGACTGGGTGCTGCGCGCCGACCTCCCTAGCGGCGTCAGCGTAGTCTGCTACGCTGACGACACGCTGGTACTGGCACAAGGGAGGTCACACGAGGCGGCGGCCGAAAACATGACACGCGGGGTTGCGATAGTCGTGGAGAGGATCCGGCAATTGGGTCTCGAGGTGGCATTGCACAAGTCCGAGGCCATGTGTTTTCATGGGCCTCGGAATGCGCCACCGTCGGGATCCCTACTGACGGCAGGAGGGGTTTCCATCGGCGTCGGGTCGACGCTGAAGTACCTGGGACTCGTCCTTGACAGCCGGTGGAACTTCGTGGAGCATTTCCGACGTTTGGCCCCCAAACTGGAACGGACCGGGGCTGCCTTCAAGCGGCTCCTGCCCAACCTGGGGGGTCCAAACGCCTCCTGCCGGAGGCTCTACGCGGGGGTCGTGCGGTCCATGGCCCTTTACGGGGCCCCAGTGTGGGCGCGTTCTCTGAGGCGGCAAGCCGCCCGCTACTTGAACGCGCCCCAAAAGGGGATAGCCCTAAGGCTAGTCCGGGGGTACCGCACGATCTCCGGTGAGGCGGCGAGCCTCCTTGCCGGATTGCCGCCATGGGATCTGGAGGCGATAGTCCTCGCGCGCCTTCACGAATGGCGCGCGGAGGCACTACGTCGGGGGGAAACTCCGCTGCCGCGGCAAATCGCCGCTCAGCGGACAGACCTCCGGAGCGATCTCATGGTGACATGGAGAGAGCGACTGTCGCAACCCCGTGCAGGGCACGCCACCATAGTGGCGATAAGTCCCCTCTTTGAGGAGTGGCTAGAGAGGCGCCATGGCGCCCTCACCTTCCGCCTGACGCAGGTCCTCACCGGACACGGTTGTTTCGGGAGGTTCCTGCACCGTATCGGGCGGGTGGAAACGCCCGGGTGTTTCCATTGTGAGGATCGTCCGGAGGACACGGTGCAGCACACTGTGGAGGTCTGCCCCGCTTGGGCGGAGCAGCGCCGTGTCCTCGTAGTGGCGATCGGCGGCGGCGACCTCTCGCGCCCGGCCCTGGTTCAAGCCATGGTCCGGAGCGAGAGGGAATGGGAAGCCGTCACCTCCTTCTGCGAAGCAGTCATGCTGGTGAAGGAGGTGGCGGAACGTGAGAGGGAAAGAGCCTCACGTCCCAGCCGCCGCGGGAGACGCCCTGGGCGTCGGGGGTCACGTGGTGGCCCCCGGCCACCGTTGGCGCGGGCCTGTGGATGGCGAGTTATGGGCTAGCTCGCCGTCCAGCCGTCTTATGACGACAGGCCGTGTCGACGGCGCGTTCGTGTTCCACGCGCGCCTCAAAGAGATGTCAGCAACCACGTAGGGGTCCGCACGGGCCGATGCCTGCCAGGGCTGCGGGACTGTTCGAAAGAGATACCGCGGCCCTGGAACACAAAGGGCAAAGAAGGAACATGGATGGGTTTTAGTCAGTACAAGTCTGACACTCCCTCCCGCTCTGCCCAGAGCGGGGGGGGTCATTTGATGATTTCCCATCCCAAAAAAAAAAAAAAAAAAGGTACTTGTACCAGAATGAAGTGAAATCCTAATTATAAACTAATATTTTAATTCTGTTGGTCTTACGCCCAGAGTTCATAGAAAAATGCCCATGGTCCTTTTCTTTAGTCTTGCTTTCTGTCTCCCATCTATCAAAATGATGCCAGAATCAATGAAAATTATAATGAAATATGAAATTTACCTCGAGTTGTGTTTTTCTTGGTTCCTGTAACCAATCTAACCGAGTCTTCAAGAAATATAAATTCAGAATAAATACATTTACCACGCTATACAGTATCTGTAAAAATGACATTCTTAGTAAGTTATTAATTCTTTAATATTTTTGTGAAATAAAATTTAATTTCTTTAGGCCAGCCTTATTTTGAATAATGGATAACTTAGGTTTTAACTTACCAGATATTGGAATATTGTTTTGTACAATTCATAAGCTTTGAAAATATTTTGATAAATGTTAAAAAAATCATGAAGTTGTGCATCATTTTCTTGTTCGGCGTCCACTTCCAATATCTTTTTTATCCATCCGTTAAGATATTCCGTTAACAATACCAAAACACGAATCGCATAAACAAAGTTTATGTCAAAAGCAGTAGCAAAGTAGTTACAAATTAAGATGGCTAATTCAATGAAACCATTCTCTGATTCATGCACTACATAACTTGAGAAGTAACTAAAGATGTTTACACCAAAATAAATGAAAACCCAGATCCAATTCCAAATAATAAAACTTTTCACACTAATATCGATACTTCTTAGTATAATTTGAATAAACACGACGAGTAAAATATTACCTTGACTGTGAATAATATTAAGAATAAAAAGCATTACCATGCCACAACAAAAGCATATAAACATGAAAAAAGAAATTATCGGAATGAAAATATCTGTTATGAAGAATTCGTCGAAATGAACGTAATAAGAACTAATCACAAGAGTATAACATAGACTCAAGAACGACAAAATGTTACGCGACTTCCCATTCGGAGTAATATAATTATCTTGTATCGTATATTTTGAAGAGAACAATAGAAGCAGAAAACAATTTAAAGGGTAAAACATTCTTTGAACTTCTTCTTCTAAACGATTATTTAGCATAACTTCAGTAGGATACAATGACAAGTTTGGTTTATTATTTTTCTTTTGGAATATTTTAAACATCTTTAACAACATGTTGACTTCGTTACTGTCTGCCTAAAATAAATATAATAATAATAATGTTATAAGTTTCATCGAAATTAATTTATTATTTGTTGACACTTCACGCTTAAGGCGCAGACACCACCAAAACGGAGACATGCGATGATGTACGAAGCGGAGAAGAGTGGAAATGCTTAGGGCTAGGGAGCTAGGGTGTATCCACCGAAGTTGTGCGAAGATGCGTACTGCCTAGACCGGAGCAGAGATGTTCACATGACACTCACGCCGCTTGGTGCTCACTGCACGCCGCTCACCGCACGCCACTCACGTCTCTTCTCATCTTCTCTGTGTGCCTTTTTATTAATGTTATGATGGTATCTCGCAACATTTCTTGTCGAGTTTTCATTTTCTATTGTTACTAAAAGTTATTAGCAGATCATCCACATAGACATAGAAGAAAAAATATCTACTACAGAAAATAACTCAAAAAAATACCCAAGCAATGTCAATAAATTTCATATGGGACCACCACGCGTGAATCACGTAAATCGGACCAGTCATCAAAGAGCTATTAGGTAAAATACAGCCGAATTGAAAACCTCATTTTTAGAAGACGATTGAAAAAACACTTAAATATTATCGTATTTATTTCTTACACACAATTATTTCACAGAAAAGAAAATTGTAGCAGTATAATAACGTAGCTAGTGAGAAGTGCCATCAAACGTATTGGTAGAGCTCTGTCTACATAGAACAGGCCACATGCGGTCATCTTACTGAAATTTCGATTTGCCTGCAGCACATTCTTGCAAAGACGTGCTTGATCGTCGTGGAAAAAGTCAATACGACTCTGTTCAGTCAAACCGTCATGAAATTATTGCGGAAACGGCTCCAAACACTGACACCTCCTTTAATAATCATAATAGTCCTCCTGAACGTTTTCGGTCACGGCGGTCGATAGACATCGGCATAATATCTCAAATAAAAAGCAGACGGTGCACTCTCTGTTCCTTTACTCTCATAGTCTTATGGAACGGCCATCGGATACGACCGAAGAGAGATCAGGCGCAGGAAGATTAACGTGCATTCCGAGGCACGGGGGTAACATACCGCCGAATTCCAAACTCCAGTTGAGAAATTCCTAGTAGATCCCAACCCAGGACTCCACGCTCAGCAGTCGCGCTTTTTATAACGAGACCAAGAGTGCAGTTAAAATTACTGAAGTATCTGTCACTATCGGCAGCCGAGCAGCAATTGGTCCGTACCAGGTGAACTGATCCTTTTTAAAGACCATCTAGCGCGTCCTAAATCATTATTTAGCATGTCCTTACGTACTTGGGCAGTTCTTGTTCTTCATAAGCTGTATACAAGCCGTCTCCGCTTCTTCAATGGCTATATAAAACTTCTCACATTGCAAGCTGTGAAACATTACTAGAAATATGTCCTTGGTTATCCATAGAGTCAATATTAATTTTATCATCGGCTTTTGCATGATCTCAACCTGAAAACATAACCTCGTTTTCAACAACGTGTACTTGATAAACAATAAACTTAGTGTTTTTGTTTTGTTTTCACGTACGACTTCTACTAGCTAATTTTGCGTCCATTCCTAAGACTAGTCATGGTTGTGGCCGCGTAGTCTCTTAGAATAAATAATTTAGCTGAAATCAGATATGAATAGATTTTCTGAACCCGTGATTGTTAAAAAGTAAATGTTACCTGGGGCTTTTTTTTTTTTTTTTTTACGATGGGAAATCATCAAATGACCCCCCCCGCTCTGGGCGGAGCGGAAGGGAGTGTCAGACTTGTACTGACTAAAACCCATCCATGTTCCTTCTTTGCCCTTTGTGTTCCAGGGCCGCGGTATCTCTTTCGAACAGTCCCGCAGCCCTGGCAGGCATCGGCCCGTGCGGACCCCTACGTGGTTGCTGACATCTCTTTGAGGCGCGCGTGGAACACGAACGCGCCGTCGACACGGCCTGTCGTCATAAGACGGCCAGACGGCGAGCTAGCCCATAACTCGCCGTCCACAGGCCCGCGCCTACGGTGGCCGGGGGCCACCACGTGACCCCCGACGCCCAGGGCGTCTCCCGCGGCGGCTGGGACGTGAGGCTCTTTCCCTCTCACGTTCCGCCACCTCCTTCACTAGCATGACTGCTTCGCAGAAGGAGGTGACGGCTTCCCATTCCCTCTCGCTCCGGACCATGGCTTGAACCAGGGCCGGGCGCGAGAGGTCGCCGCCGCCGATCGCCTCTACGAGGACACGGCGCTGCTCCGCCCAAGCGGGACAGGCCTCCACAGTGTGCTGCACCGTGTCCTCCGGACGATCCTCACAATGGAAACACCCGGGCGTTTCCACCCGCCCGATTCGGTGCAGGAACCTCCCGAAACAACCGTGTCCGGTGAGGACCTGCGTCAGGCGGAAGGTGAGGGCGCCGTGGCGCCTCTCTAGCCACTCCTCAAAGAGGGGACTTATCGCCACTATGGTGGCGTGCCCTGCACGGGGTTGCGACAGTCGCTCTCTCCATGTCACCATGAGATCGCGCCGGAGGTCTGTCCGCTGAGCGGCGATTTGCCGCGGCAGCGGAGTTTCCCCCCGACGTAGTGCCTCCGCGCGCCATTCGTGAAGGCGCGCGAGGACTATCGCCTCCAGATCCCATGGCGGCAATCCGGCAAGGAGGCTCGCCGCCTCACCGGAGATCGTGCGGTACCCCCGGACTAGCCTTAGGGCTATCCCCTTTTGGGGCGCGTTCAAGTAGCGGGCGGCTTGCCGCCTCAGAGAACGCGCCCACACCGGGGCCCCGTAAAGGGCCATGGACCGCACGACCCCCGCGTAGAGCCTCCGGCAGGAGGCGTTTGGACCCCCCAGGTTGGGCAGGAGCCGCTTGAAGGCAGCCCCGGTCCGTTCCAGTTTGGGGGCCAAACGTCGGAAATGCTCCACGAAGTTCCACCGGCTGTCAAGGACGAGTCCCAGGTACTTCAGCGTCGACCCGACGCCGATGGAAACCCCTCCCGCCGTCAGTAGGGATCCCGACGGTGGCGCCTTCCGAGGCCCATGAAAACACATGGCCTCGGACTTGTGCAATGCCATGTTACCTGGGGCTGTAAAATTGTTTGATCTCCTATCATTTGTAACATTGTCTCCAAGAAAATTAAATTCCGAGTAAACACATTGACCGTTGTAAATAATATCTGTAAAACAAGGTGATTATGCCATGAGGTTGAAGTATTTTTGCTCATAAAAGAACATGCTAGTGTGGTAAGTTCTCATAAGCACGTAATAAAAAAACGAGGCTTCGTTAAGTATACCTGCATTACTTACCAGTACTTGAAAAATGGTTGTGTGCAATTTATATGCTTCTAAAATATGTCGATAAATCTTGAATAAATTAATACAACAAAATTTATCATTTCTTTTACTTTTTGCAACCTCTACATTATGTACGAGCCAAATGAAGCAGTTTACACCAGAACCGATAAAAACAGAGATCCAATTACCAATGATGTAACTTTTGATAATCTTACTAAAATCAATACTTGTATGTATAGTCTGAATCAACATAACGAGAAAGATGTTGTTTTGACTGTGTACGATGTTGAGAACAAAAATCGTTAATGGAATTCCAAAAAAAGCAATTAATTCAAAAAAAGTCAAAAACGAATTGATCATGTCACTATGAATCCTTTGGTAGCTATCGTTGCTTTCATGGAAATACATGTAATAGATACAGCTCACAAATATGTAACACGCACTCAAGAACGACAAAATGTTGCGTGTATATCCGTTAGGAGTGATATAATTATCTTGTATGATATATTTTGAAGAAAACAATACAAGAAGTGGTAAGGTAAGTATTTTCATATAAATTGTGCGTTTAACGTATGTCTTGGTTAATATTGATGATTGAGTTGACAACGCAGTGAAAGCATTTAAAGTCCGTATCTTTAATCGTCAATGTTGGTAACGTTTTTGAAGAACATACTGGTATTCTAATTACGATAAAAGCAATTTACAAGATAAATATAAAATTAATAAGGCTTTGACATTAATAGCTTTTATTAATTAAAATTAATAAATAAAGTGTTGATCCACAACGGCAAATCTCAAAAACTTTCATCGTAGTTATTTCACAGAAATGCGGATTTCAATAGTATAATAATGTAGCTAGCGAGAAGTCCCATCAAATAAATTGTTAGTGTAGCGTCTACGTAGAATAGACCACATGCGGACATCTTGGTAAACGTTTGATTTGTTTGTAGTACTTTCTTTCAAAGACGTGCTTGATCTTCTGTAAGAAAAACAGTGATTAAAATAAAGTCGCATGTCGTTGTAGAACCTCCAAAGTTGGATGCTGAGGCAGCTGAGCGCGATGCAACTCATAGAGGCTGTTTGCCTATGATCAGTGTAGACCATATTAATGCATCAGAGTTGCGTCGAGCAGTCCACAGGCTTAAAACTTCGTCTGCTTATGGACCCGACGCTATACCAGCTTTCATTTTGAAGGACTGTCTGTGCGTATTAGAGGAGCCTCTCTTGGTTATATTTAATCTGTCACTGCAGCACAGCGTATACCCCACTGTCTGGAAGCTTTCTAGAGTCACGCCAGTCCCAAAAAGTGGATCATCAACTGAAATCACGAACTTCAGACCTATAGATGTGCTGCCAGTCTTCGGTAAAGTTTCGAATCTGTTATAAACAACTCTATCTCCAAGCAAGTCAGTGGTTTATTAGATAATTCCCAGCATGGGTTTTGTCCTTTACGTTCCACTTTAACTAACCATTCATGTTTTGCTGACTACTTCAAGACCAAAATGGCCAGCGGTCATTTTGGTCTTGTCAGGTTCATGCAGCATATTTTGATTTTAGAAAGGCGTTCCACTTAGTCGACAATGATATTCTTCTGATGGATATATTGTGTATGATTCCATGGTCGTATAGTTGTTAGCGGTAGGTGGTGACGCTAAAGTTTATATTTCAATTAGAGTAAAAGCACTTAATCGCACTAAGAGATTACTTTTAAAAATTGTTAAAGAAAATACACTTGTATCTTAATTTCGACCTTATTTTTGGTAGCAGGATTTCTGTTTTCCTTAGATATCAACAATATTTACAAAAATCATTATCATCATCATCATCCACAGCCGGGTATAGGCCTCTCTTTGCTATGCCAAGCTCCATGCTCTTGTGCCAGCCTTGTGCCATAGTATTCCCGCAATCGCAACAATGTCATCTGCCCATCTCGCCGCCGGACGACCTTTACTTCTCTTTCCAAACGATAGTTGAGGTTATTTGCAGTAAAAAATATATCTGTGGCAGAGTCCTATCTTGATTTCCTTAAAAGTTATGACTACTTGAGTGTTTTTTTAAGAAAATACCAACATTTTGACCAAATAAGCAATTAGAGTAAAATGAGTTACTTCTAGGAAATGCATCATCACTACAAAAGTGCTTTTATGACAATATGTACCATGATTTATGAGTATTGGCACTTTTTTCTATATCTTTTAAGTCTCAAGAAAGATTATTTGTAACTTCAGAACCTTACTGTAAAAAAAATGTAACCATGATAGTTTAAAAAAATATGTATCTATATTATTTTTTAAACTATCATGGTTACTAACATGATAGTTTATACATATTGCTATAATACAATGGTGAGCTTAATCCAGAATTGGGTTTTCTTACAGCAAAACTAATTTCGATTGCAAAATTTGTAGAAGAGGATATACTTATTTGCACTTACATTACATTCTATTTATTAATTTTATAAAATAAACTACATACTTACAACAAACGTCATTATTTTTTTAAAATTTATTGTGGCACTAAAAACAGACACCAAACACACTTTCCTTTGGTAGACGTACCGACCATATTTTGACTCCAAGCAGCGGTTGTAATGTAATTTTCAGTGTACGAGAGCCAGCGTTATTACTGGCACATAAGATATTTAAACACAGCTACGCAGCACCTAGTAGTGTTTTGGGCACTTACAATATCCGAATGATGATAGTAGAATGGAATCTGAGACTGGACGACTAGTCTGGTATTAACAAGTGTGGATCAAATGAAGAAGAGAAGCGTAAGAGCGTAAGAGCTGACACAACGAAGACGAGGTGGTCGCTCAGTATTAGGTATAAAGGGTGGGTAAAAAATCGTTAACATTAACACTAAAAATCAAATCAGTAAACATGGTAAATATCCCGTTTCTAGTATTAATGATAATGTACGTAGATTTGTTTTTTTGTGTGTAATAAAGAATAAGAATGTCCAAGAAAACGCTGATTTACTTAAATATTAAAGATAGGCATACTGAAAGAATACAATGGTATAGGAAGCAATGAAGCTTGCGAACTGTAGAGGTAATTCGGCGTCTATGATGAACAAGCTGCACGCGCTCATCTTCTTGAATGATGCCTTCTGTACTCTTTGGATATTTCTGCAAACCCTTCTTTCGGGATCTGTTAAAAGGAAATCATAAATAAAATACGTTAACACCAACAACACAGAGCACTAAAAATATTAAAAAAAAACTACTTACCAGATCAGTGACTTGATTTCATGAGCTGAATACAGGTACTATGAACATCTCTCATTGCTGCATATAATCGCTCACACAGTACGCTCAAGCATGTGAGAAGAATGATATTCTTCCAATTCCAGATTTGAGTTGCTACTGGATGAATGACTAACAGAAAAATGTTTTTTTTTTCGTTTAATGATAAGAAGTAGAATCATCTCTGCTTCTTGTAATCTAAATTAAATTTGACTAGAAGTTGGTTGCTTTTAGTACCGTCCATCATCTTCCTGCACTTGTCCCATTACTAGGGGTTGGCGCAACCCGTTGTCTTCTTCCATTCTCTCCTGTCAGACGCTATCAGACATTACAGCATTGTTTACTCCTTATTCATCCATATCATTACTTACACAATCCATCCTTCTTTTCTTGGCTTCCTCTTCCTCTCCATCCATCAACGTTGATATTTATCACTTTTAGTCACATGTTTCTCATCACTCCTCATCTGTCCATACCAAAACAGACGGCTCGCTTTTAATTTTTCTACAACAGGCGCCACTTTCAAAACTCTTTTTATAAACGTAACTTTCTTTATCCATTATTGTCACTCCACACATCCATCTCAATATTCTTAAATTCGGTGCATGCAGTCGTTTTTCATCCATCTTACCGATCGATGCAGTACGACAGGTCTAATCACGGATTTGTAAATTTTCCCCTTCAACATGAGGGTCTTCCGTGGGTTGTAACTAGTTCCAGTGGTGCTGAATATCGGAGCAGATCGGATTCGGGCCGTTCCAGCAAGAGTTATGGGCACAGGACTGGAAAGAGCCGCGGCCCTGTGGGACGGTGAGTAATGGGCTAGCTCGCCGTCCGTCCGTCTTATGACAACAGTCCTTGTCGACGGCGTGTTCGTGTTCCACGGGCGCCTCAAAGAGATGTCAGTAAATTGGAAGGGGTCCACAAAGGCCTGTCGGGGCTGTGGGACTGTTCGAAAGAGATACCGCGGCCCTGGAACACAAAGGGGTAAGAAGGAACATGAATGTGTTTTTGTCAGTACAAGTATGATACTCCCTTCCGATCCGTCTAGAGCGGGCGACGAGGGTTCACTTGATGATTTACCATCCGTAAAAAAATAAAAAAGTACTGGAAAGAGCCCCGAAATCGGAAAACAAGTTTTACGTTTTGATTCTATTTAATTTCAGGCCAATATTCTGCAGTTTTTGCTACACACCTCCAATCTGCTCCGTGCTGTCTTTAGTATGCATATATGTTTAATCCAACTTACAAACTCAATTATGCATATTACAGTTATGCTTTTCTCATTAAGCTCGCTTTTGAAACTGCGCCGGGGGATTTTTTTTTTTTTTTACCTTTTGTATTACTTACTCTCGGAACACCATCCGCTATCAGACTTCTAACTGATAAAGCGTCACTAACGTTCCGCAAACTTATATATGATGTGAATGCCGTATAGAAGAGAATCTAAAAAGAGATATACATAAATACTTTTCCTGTAATTTACAACATTTTACATTGAAATAAATGCTTCACAGAATCACCTCTTACTACTAGATACGCCACATGTGGCCACTATGAAAAGTAAAACCTACCTGAAATGTTCGTAAATGAAGATACTTTAAAAAAATACCATACCATCTGTTGAAATGTCGTCTCTGTAATCAAGTATGCCTCTTGTATATTCTGATATACGAAAAACATTTTGTTCCAGTACCTTTGTATTTCTGAGTTCCCAGTATTTCTTGAATTTTGTACTTCTTCAATCCACTCAAGAAGCATTTTCTCAAGTAATTTCAATATAAACGAGGCATACACGATGTTAATATCAAAAGCTATTGTGGCATATGCCGATATAATAATTATCAATAATTCTTGCTATATCAAAAATAATATAATAACAAATAATAAGATTAATACAAAAAATATTTAAGACAACAACACAAGTCCAAATGCAGACCATGAAACTTCTGAGCTTGTTGCCATTTAATTGTAGGGCTCGAAGCACGTGTTGGATTTTCAATACCAGTAAGATGTTATAACGGCTTTGCATAATGTTTGACAGACTGTCAATGAGGTCCCCGATCAAGTAGATTAAAACGTCAAAAGCATTGTCCTAAACAAAGAAAAAACTATGGTGTATATGTATGAGAAATATAATTAACTGATACCAACAAATGCATCTATATATGAGCATGCAAAAAACCCTTAAAACATTATAAAGATAACTGTTGGTAGTTATAATGTTTTCACGAATAGAATATTTGGAGCAAAAGAAAAAACTTTGCATCAGATTCAATGGTCTTAGTACTGATAGTAAATCTTGTTCTATCACGTTACTTATAGTCGCCTTAGGTGATGTTGTTGGTATATTCTCGATTATAATATCGTTTTTGTTTGAATTACAATTGTTTTTACAACACGAAAACATGGCGGCTACACTACTATGGCAATTTAATAATTGTCGTATGAAGAATGAAAGACTGTCACACCTGACAAAAAGTGATACATGGAGTTTTACTTTCGTAAGTGTAGTTAGCTTTTATGAAATTGCTGTTTTAATCTTTGTCACGTTACTTAAAGATAAATTAAAAGATTAGTAACTGTGGAAGATGCTACTGGGCTGGACTCTTGGGGTCTACCTCGAGCTGGGCAGAGTGTAACTACAGTTGAGCCTAGTCGATGATAGGATCGCCTCTTCATACATGAGCCTTACAGATACCACAAATAAATGCCATTAATCTTTAACACCCACAGCTCGAGTTAAGTCATTTCTGGGTATACGTCTCTATTCGTGTGCCAATTCTCACGCTCAATTGTGCTCTATTACCTTGGCTACCATAAACATGTGTTTTTTTTTAACATATCAACCTTTTTATATGAGAGGACTATGGCTTTGCATCAGATTTAACGGTCTTAGTACTGATATAGGTCTTTTTCAATCACGTAATTGAGCAATATTTGGTTATCTAAGACAGTTGGTATGTTTCAGAAGATAACAGCGTTTTTGTTTGATTTGAAATAACTTTTGAAATACGAAAATAAGTTTGCTACGGGACAGTTTAGTGTCAATTAAAGTAATACACTAAACCAATCGATAGGCAATCCATTAAATTCCATTATTACTTCGTAGCGTTCACATTAACTTTCTTGTTTGTTGTCATTCACGTCCCCATTTTTTTGTTTTTGATGTTAATTGTGTTTAACATTTTTGTTATTTACATAGATATCTGAGCAGTCAGCTCTATCTGTCAGACTAATATCAACGTTATGTGCTGTTTTACTTCTGTGAAAATAAATGTGTGTGACGCGCAAATTACCAAATAATGTTTCAGTTTCCTTAAGATTAAATAATTTATCATGCAATGTGACTTGCAGAGAACATCTTCGTTAAAAGGGACAAGATTTTTCCTTGAGATGCTTACTGGAATTATTTGCCCTGTGCTAGACTTTATTATGTCCAAATTATCGTCAATGAATTTTTTAAATGAAATGAGTCTGTTCGCGTAAGGTTTATTGGCAACTAAATAAATATAGGTCATGCATCTCTTTCATCATGTTCCTGCCCTTCTCCCATTTTACTTGGGGTCGGCGCAACACGTTTTCTTCTTCCATTCTCCCCTGTCAGACGTCACGTCATCATTTACTCCTTTCTCTTTCACATTCCTCATACAATCCATCCATCTTTTCTTTGGCCTCCCTCTCCTTCTCCATCCATCAACATTAATATCCATCACGTTTTAGTAACATGCGTTATCGGACTTACCCACAGATGCCCCTCAAGTTAAAGGAGAAAATATACAAATCCGTGATAAGACCGTATGGAGCGGAATGCTGGGCTGTGAAGAAGATTCATGTAATAAAATAGAATGTAGCGGAGATGACAATGTTGATCACATCCACCATGTGTGGTGTGAGAGGAATGGTTAAAGTATGGAATGAGTATAATGAATATGAGGAAGTTTGAAAGTTGCACCAGTTACAGAAAAGTTGAAAGAATCGACTGTCTTGTTATGAGCATGTGATGTGGAGGGACAAATCGCAAAAAAAGAGATGAATATAAATGTTGATGGATGAAGAGGGAAAGGAAGACCAAGGAAATGATAGATGAATTGTGTGAGGAAGATATGAAAGAAAATGGAGTAAACGATAGCATGACGGTTGAAAGAGAAGATCGGAAGAAAAGAACGTGTTGCCCCAACCCCAAGTAACATGGGACAATAGCAGGAAGATGATGATGAAGTGACATGAACATTTACTTAAGCGTACCTTCTTAAGGCTCACCGAACTTTTCCGCCTGAGAGTCACCCTAAAATTTTGCGTTCTTAGCATGGCCCAGCACTTACAAATAAATGAATTTAGCCGTCATCATAAAAAATAACGTATACTGCTTACCTTTTTAGATTATTAGACATATTGTGTACTTACTTCACGATCAATACATTAACTATACGCGATTGAAAAACATAATATCATCTACCATGGGACGGAGCAAGTTGGGTGACGTTTTTTGTGTCCGTAATAAAAATAATCAAGTCATGGCTCTTAAACCAACAGATGTATTACTCAATAATCATCTAGAAAAAGACGTTCAAAGAATGTTTTATCCTTTTGACATTCTACTGACTTTACTGTTCTCTGCAAAATACCGTATAAAAGATAACTATATCACAACATGCGCAAACAAGTTCTGTGTGCTAAAGATTCTAAGTATTTTTTTTGTGGTTGGTGGTACTATTCATCGAGTATATCGAACAGATATAAATCGTTTTACTCACGATAACGATACTGGTACCATGATATTTCTTTGGTTTATCACACCAGTTACCCGTGGCCTTAGTTATTTAATTAACTTCATACTTAATGTTGTGTACAGGCACAAAAACATTTACCTCATAGTCTTGATTCAGATTATACATAAAAACATCGATTTCAGTTACAGTGTGCGCAGTTTTATAACATGGAATTGGATCTTACTTTCAACAATTTTTGTTATAAATTTGTTTGGTTTTATAATTTTTGGGGCATCGTATAATTACTTCAACCTGCTCAAATGTGTTCTTGAGATAATATTTATAAGTTTTGATATTGATTTCATTTATGCTATTCGGATTCTTATGTTGCTCAGTATGTATCTCGAACGATGGATTAAAAATGTTCGTCTGATGAATGATGGACGGGAAAATGACAAAATATATTATAGAAGACTGCTTGAGACATATCAAAATATTTTAAAAGCTTACAATGTGTACAAGACCCTGTTTCAAGTTATGGTAAGATTACCAATGAACTGAGTAAATATTATACCTTTATATGAACACTTTACTACTGCAAACTGCTCATTATAAACGACTTAATGACCCCGCCTTTGGTCTGCATGGGCGCTTGTGGCAACATCTTAATGCATTGATATATTTTGGTTATAATATTAAAAACCGTCTAAAAAGAAATAAGAGCACCACACGGCGGGGCTTTGTCGACTACGCCAAATATTGCATATGTGCAAAATAAACTTTTAAAACATTTACCTTGAATTTTAGGTCAAGTTAACTTACTGGCCATAATCCGATTTAATCGTTTTGAGTTTCGACGTTGGACCGTCCAAGTTGGTCTCTCATAGTATTAGACATAAATTTGTTAGTCAAAGGCCGAAACACGCTATTGGGTTGGATTTTGTTTGTAGTTTTAGTTTACCGCACGATGTGTTAATTTTTAATTCGTACAATTGCAGGAGGATGACAACATGATTCTAAGCCACGCCGTTGGTATGCTGCTGTTGCTATCTAGAACATTCTTTGTGGAAACGCAATTATGTATTGTTTGTGAAGGATTTTACAGAGAAATCACAAGAGCTCGTACTAATTTGATTTTGAAATTATCACAAGAGTGTAAGTAGAAAATCTTTATGTTCTTCTATAACATACTAGCTCTGGGAAATTTATAATAATACAATTAAAAAAGAAATCAAGTTTGCTGAATATAACTTAGTTTGATATACAGAATACGTACAAATGCGACATCTTCATGATTTTATGACCGTGACAAACAGACCTACGGGTCGTGAGTTCGGACCAAACTCGTTAAGGTGTAAGACCGTAACGAGTTGGATCCGAGCTGCCTCTTAAGGCACTCCCTCACCGGGGTAGCATTCGCTTGTAATGTAACAGTGTGATAATTATATCATACTATTATATTACACATGAAAATTAATTTAAGAAGTTGTTCTAAAATGAATGTTCACCAGTTTTAATGACCGTTTCGCGGTGCGTTTGCACCGTTCAAAGTTTTTCCGGTGTATTAACTCAATTTGGATGCACGTGTAGGCAAATATGGGCGTCCTTTTAGCCACACGCGCAACTCCTACGAGCGTTGACGCTCTTTTAAACTCATATAAATGTGAGCCATAAGAAACGTCTCACTGTGCGCCCACTCAAATCGGTTCGAGCACTCAATCAGAATAAGCGTGTCTACGCGCGTTCGGTTTTTTGAAGCACAAAATGTAGCACGCATGTAAGTGCGTAAGCCGATACGAGCTAAAACACGCAAAAATACGCTAATCTGAAACCACTCTAACGTGACGTGAACGCGCGTCACACAGTGGGCTAAAAATCGATCTCCATAGAAAAAGAGACAATTTTTTATGTGTAAGCGGAAATGTGTTTAATGATCAACCATATTATCATTGCTTACGATAACTTTACAAACAAATCTGTACTGTATGTTTTCTTTAAAAACTTCAATTATAGCTTAGCTCTTTCCAACATGTAGGTATTTATTATGATTTAATCTGATTGGACATTCTAAAAGTTACATGCAAGCTTACATAAGAGACACCAGGTGCGTAAAATTACTTGTTTAGTGTAACAGCCAATCTTTCTTGCAAAGTGCATTGCTTTTACACAGTTAGTAAGATACTAACTAGGAACTAGTTTTTTGACATACTAAATTTATTAAGTGTTCAAAATCTGAGGAAGACATCCTTACAAGAAATGTAATTTTACTGACCGGTCGGTTGTTTCTTTCTAAAATAGCTAACCGTCAGTATTATGCCGGCTATGAAATAAATTGTGCCACCTATATCATATTTTTGAGTAAATAATATCGAATTAATATTGCTGCGCTCAGCCCCACAAGCGCTTCGTCTGACATTGTAAAAACAACTGATTACAGGCGAATGCTATCACCGGGCGCGATTACTTATTAAGTAATCCTCAACGTCGAATTTCTACATTTCACGCGTATGCTCCGGTGAAGGGGCTGCCTTAACATAACGTTTCGAAGAAATTTTGAATTTATTGTCTCTCAAGTATCAAGTATATACTCCATAGTAGAAGTTCGTTTCTTGATTTCAGCGCCCGTGCCATCAAAAAGGGTTTGGAAAAACTTATATCGTATCATACAGGGGGAGTTTGAGAAGCTCAGTGCGTCTGGATTATTTGTTGTAGACGTCGCAACACTGTTACATTTTTGCAACCTTGTCACCACTTATATTATAGTACTGCTGCAGTTTGCGTTTCTGTAATATTTCGATGTTTTGGGCCTATATTTGGAAATTTTATTTTGAAAATTAATATTAGCTTTCACGGTTTAAAAAACTAACTAAACTTACACTGTCACTTACGGGATATCTTCCATATTTATCAATTATTCTGAGCTTCCGATATTTGACCCACCCGCATTCTCCGTCATCCCGCGATCATGGCGCTTACAACAGCGTCGAAATATCGCGAGCCCAGAATAATTCATAATCACGAAAGACATCCCGTAAGTGACAGTGTTAAGTTTTTGAATATTATGTAATGCTTGAATTGTATTTTTTGTGTTCTATTAGTCAAAACAATGCAAAAGTTGTTTTATTTTCTAATTGCGTGGTGACTGAGAGAGATATTAGATTACCAATTACTGAAGGTTTATTTGAAGCACAAAAACGTCCAGAGGCCGACTTTATCCTATAGGCATTTTCAACCAGTTATCTGTTGGGTGATGCAGTGACAAAATATTTGTTTGTGCCACGGGTCATGAGAATGACCGCCTGAGAAGCGCATCATACGTGGTCGTGGTAAGGTCGTTAGAAGCTGATCGATAATCTCGAAGCTCACAGTGGGCTCCTCAGTCGGAAATAGCTCTGGCTTAGTATGACAAATTCTTCCGCTTGTCGTTAATGCTTGTACCGCGGTTAGTGGCGAAGTCAAGACGATATGGTTGCTCAGTACCTCTGAGCTCATGTCAAGTGCGGCATCGGTAAAACATGTGATTAGGTTGGTTGACCTGCACCTAATCTAACAGACAATCAGGACGGAGCAAGACGTTCTTATTCCTGGAACAGAGACCGTCCTACAACGCTACGCAGAAAGGTTAGTTGCTCTCTCTGTAGACCCGTATTATGCGTTTATAGACTTATGCTCGTTTTTAGACTAATTTTATGTAATGCGCTGCTTCCAACTGATGGCACCGATGACCTTTCTTGGTGACCGGTTTCTCTGCCGACGGTTGAGAAAAATAATCGTTGCTCAAGATCGACGCGCCTGCTTCCGCCGGTGACATAAGTACACGTAGGTTTTGGTTATCACGTTAAGCTTTTTTATTATACGCAGAAACGAATCTGGCTGTTTTTTGGCACCATAAATGCTGGAGAACACTCATCTATGACATAACCTGAAATACAGGTACTCTAACCTAGCTCTGGAGCCAGGGTCTCACATTTTTTGTACCCTGTTTTTATGGCAATAAAGAAAATTTATTTTTATACTTTATTATAACCGCTTTCTTAGCAGGACCAGACAGGAGCGTGGTAACTGGTATCAATTGTGTGCTCCTGAAATCCTGCATGTTTTTCACCCACCAAATAAATCACAATAAGTGCCTCTCTGGATAGTCAGTCAAAGAACGTTGGTTCTAGTTCCCTTGATAGGCTGTCACGTCAGTGATAGCCCGCAACAGAGAGATCTGTGACGACGCAGGAGTTAGTATATCGACTCTATACGGGAGAAATTTTTCATCGGATAAAAAAAATCAGTGGTTCCATACATTTTGACCGTGTAGGTATTGCACTTGTGCGGAAACGGGGGGGGGTCTCAGAATGATGTACTTAATACGTGGTAATCGTTTTCGCGTCAGTGTCCCTGGCACCCCGTAAAGAAGAAAGGCAGCTCACCAGGCATTCTGGGGACCACACTTAGAGATTTCGAATGCAAAAATACTCTCAAAAGATAGGTCTCGGTCAAATTAATATAAAAAGTAAGGGCAACATATTTTTTTAATATTGCATTTGGCTAGAATAACACAATTTATACCCATTTTTGTCGCGTGGGCAACATCAGAACTAACGCCGCCATCTTATTTTTTCAAAACATTTCACGAACTCTTTTGTTTTATCGCCTTTGATAATTATCGATACCCATCACATCTTTTGATTATTGCTAGCTACTTTAGTATCACCCAGAGACTGTTAAATCTATGTAGGTAAAGATTTGTATTTAGGTTTTATCTATAGGTAGGTACTTCAATCGATTTTCATGTTAGAGCATTTTGGCCAAATAATATTAATGTTTGAGGACAATTCTCTAGAATATTAACCAAATAATAAAATTGATCAAACTTGATTATTTGATCAATAGAGAAGGGTCTACCCTTATCTATTGATCAAATGTGTCATACATATTACTTAGAGTACCTCTAAAATATTTAAATGCTAAGTTTTAAGTAATTAAAGCACCAACGATATTATAATTGTCATTTCAAGTTCAACAAAGCTTCTAAATACAACGTTCATTGAAATGACGGGAAAAAGTGCGACCAGGGAAAATCGCGCTCTACCGAATAATGTGGTTGACAAAGATGTACAGTCGATGCTATTACCTTTGAATCTGATGCAAAACATTATGTTCTGCCCAAAATATCTTATCAAAAATAATTTTATCGGTCCAATTGGCATCATCCACAACTTTGTATCGTTGATCGGAACTGGCATATTCATTTATGCATTATTCCACCGCCTTTTTATTCTTTATGTCGACAAAAAGGTAGATGATCTTTTTGTGCAGTACGTCATCTCTTTGTTTGATTGCGGATACTACAGCATCGGACTTGCAATAAACTTCATCAGCAGCGTTTTTAACACTAAAGTTTATATCTCATTCGTTTTAATTTTTCAAAACATTCACAGGTTCCTTAATGATAGCAAAAGATCCAAGCACTTCAAATTTTGGAATTGGTGCAGTGTTATTATGGTTGGTAGTTTCTTTATCATCCTTTTCATCAGTTGTGGTTTTAAACTAGGCTTGCCTTACTACTATGTCTTGAGTTGTTGCTCTTTAGTTAGTTTTGATTTTAATTACATTTATGCCATTCGGCTCCTGAAACTTTTGGAAGATAAAGTAATTTTATGGAACACTCTTGCATTGAATTCGCAAGGAATTGAAGATGGGGGTGAAGTCAAACGAATATTTAATGCTTATGTTAATATATTGGAAGGTTATGAAGTCTATAAAGTGTGTTTTCGAAAAATAGTAAGTAATAATAATTGTTTTAGTTATTTTTTTTTACTTTGTTCTTAAGAGAAGATACATTTGAATCTTTTTGTGTTTTGTTATCTTCAATTTCAGATATTTTATTACACCGTAGAAGTGTTCATTCACTCTCTAGTTTATTTTCAAGTAGCACTTGAAATGATAAAACGAGGCATGCAACGTAATAACCTGGTAAGTACTTAAATAATAAAGTTATGGTTTGATTATGTTCTGGTTTTCTGTTCGATTTCTAAATTCCTTCAGTACGGTTTGACTTTGTTCCGATTTTTCGTTTTCTGTGAGATAACAAAATAAATAGGGACCTACTATTTATTTTTTCCTCCTTTGTAATTGTAAGAACAGTACATTCAATGTCTTGAAAATAAGCCATTATTTTACCGGGTCCGTAACTTAACTTCGAGAGTCATATGTTTGATTAATGGTAAGTCGACTGAACGATTGTTCGAATGGAATTTATTGCGAAACAACCTTTTATCGCCAAACACTACCATAATTATTTTATGTTAGGATTATTAGTGGAGTTCTGAGGGTGTTAAAGAACAGTAAACTACCGAAAAGGTTTTTGATTACATTAATTTTGTGCGAAAATTGTAACGTAAATGACTTTTTATAAAAAACATTTTCCCTTCATTTGTGCTTTATTATCTTCCTTTTCACCAAATTTCATGTTTCTAAATCAACGGGAAGAACGTAAGTACGATATCTTAAAAGTGTTTGATTTCCTCGATTATGTATGAAATAATATGTGATGAAAAATCTTTTTAATATAATTTTATTTCAATTATTAAACTATATAATAACTAAAACTCATTCGAAAGAGCAGTACATCGATTAATAAATATTCGATGAATCGTTCAGTCAAAGTAGTGTTTGGCGATAAAAGGTTGTTTCGCAATAAATTCTATTCGAACAATCGTTCAGTCGACTTACCATTAATGGAACATAATTATGACTCTCGAATTTAAGTTACGGACCTTATTTTACCAGCCTGTAGTAGCAGTCCAGTGTTATATATCATTAGCCTCTCATTGAATTAGTACAATGAACTGGATTCTCGGCAAAGTGTCGGCCTTTAGTAGCAGTGACTGTAGAAGCATCTCACGTGGACGTGGAGGCACGGGGGTATCACACCGCCAACTTCCAAATTTTGGCCTACTACTGCGTAATAAAAAATACATAATGTTAGGTGCGCTAGTGAGGCGGGGTCGCGGCAGGCTCGAAAGAGATGGTGGGACGAACTGGACAAGTTCCGACAGAACAGGAAGGAGGACGCAGGTTTCGTCAGAAATGGAAAGAGCAGTGGGAGGCCTTTGCCAGGAGTGAAACAGAAAAGCTAAGGATAAAAAAGATTTAGTTCTGCGTGTATGAGACTATAAACTGTATGTATATTTTTTAAGGAAAATGCAGTGACCACGTGCTTCGCCGTTTGCTTTTGGTCGATGAAAAATTTAACGCTGCAAGCAATATTATGTCAGTATTGTGAGAAATTCTACAAAGCAGTGGAAAGGATTCAAGATTGTTGCGCTATTGTTTTGAACTCGGATTGTACAGGTAGTTTACATGGTTAATTTAAATTAGCTAGCAAACGTGAACGGAATCGTATTACTCATCTTATTATTTAATTAATCGTATTATTTTATTATGCTGGCAGGCTTTGGCAATGACAATGGCTGTAAATGACCTGAATAAATAAATAATTCTCTAATAAATCTTAATTCTGTAAATTCAAACAGGAGTCAATAAAGGAGTGTTCGTTGTATCGTATTACACAGTACTAGTTGTGGAGGTCAGATAGGCAGTCGCTCCATGTAAAATACTGATATTCAGCTGCTTCCGGTTTGACTGGACCCAACATAGTTGGGAAAAGGCTAGGCAGATGATGATGATGATGACGTGAACGGAATCGATTTCTTAACACAGTAAAACCAAAAAAAAAAAAAAATAATAATAAATTAACTAATGATCACCGCGCACCGTCTACTGCTGATAATTCTGAATTTAAACTAAATTACCTTTAAAAGTATATCGGTCAAGAAACATTAATTGATGTCGCTATCTATCTGTCTATATCTTTAAATCGCTATTTATTCGAGTCGCCAAACCGGTGTAGCGGTGAGCGCACACCAGCAGTACGTCAGCTCAAGTAAAGGGGAACCGATTTTATAAAGGGGTTATTTACGACGGCTAACGAAAACACTAGAATTACCACATTCAAATACCATAGGAGTATTTACTTCGCATTATAGTTATACCATTTTCTTAGATGAAGTGAGGCGATTGTGCAGAAATGTACAACGACTACATCGAGCATCATTCAGAAAGATACGCGCTTGTGGTTTGTTCGACGTAGACGCTGCGTTACTATTACATCTTATAGGTCTTCTCACTAATTATATCGTTGTACTACTCGCGTATGCGTTTTTGTAATCCATGGTTTTTTAACATTAAATATGCTTTTGAAAAGATAATTTTATTTTGTTTTAATTAACCTTGATTCAGATAAGTTGTCCAGTTCAGCATCCATAGTTACAGCGTTAGAAAAATATTTTATGGATAACGACTTTGGGACCAGTTCGCCTCACACCAAGTAAGCAAGTGTCCTGGGAACGTTTAAATAATTTTTCAGAATAAATGAAGTTGTTTTCTTAGCAAATACTTAGTCATTTGGAAGCGTTTGAAAATAAATCTATACTTATATTATATAGAGGTAAAGTTTGTAAGTTTAGATGTAAGGGGGAATCTTCGGAACGACTGGTCCAATTCCGAAAATTCTTTCACTAATGGGAAGCTACATTATCTCCGAGTATCATAGGCGAGTGGCATAGGTTCCCTTGGGATAATTTCCGACCATAAAGCAAGCGAAGCCGCAGGCAAAAAACTAGTTCATTTTAATTGGCAAAGAATTTGGGCACGTGACCAAAGTCTGAACAAACGCCGCCATCTTGTTTTTCCAATACAATTATTATTGTTACCAACAACGCCCTTAAAAACATCCTTGTGGCATTGTATTTAAGTGTGAAACTCAAAATAATTGTATATTTACTGTATTTATGGATCAAATTCCAAATAATCGTATATTTACTACTGTTTCAATGTCCATCGCAATTAACAACTGACTAAAATTTCAGAAGCAAACAGATTAAATTTTTATTAGAGCTAAGTAAAAAACAATGAAACATGTGATACATCTAAACCATTCACTAAAAAAAAAATCAAACCAGACATTGCGTAGTTCCGTTTCATACTAGTATAAATTCAAAGCGTGGACAGTGATGGAAAACTAAAAAAAGCTTGTGTTAACCAAACTACACACACTTGAAATCTATTTGACTGCATAATAATGAATATTCTGGACATAATTTAATCTATTTTGACTATAATATGCTTATACTATAATATCTTGACATCAATTATTATTTGTTTGTTTTGTAATGAAATTTAGAATGACTATTATGTAAAATGCAATTAAATGTAATTTTTATACCTACAAAATTTGTACGCCGTTATTGGCAAAACATGGATCCATACAACATCTATTAATTCAATACCTTGCATGTCTGATTAGTCAGTTTATGTAAACGCATGTTTGACAAATAAAGTATCTTTTATCTTTTACACATGCAAGTTTGAAAAGTCCACGATCTAGTAATAAACCCCGATCTACGTTCTCCAGAAAAATGGTAAGAGTGAGGGAAAGCCTTAAGCATCAATTCACGCGAAGAAATGATACCATGATGTCTGACAATACCAAATGCGCTATTCGGCAATAATACTGGACTAATTACCATACAAGATGGCACTGCATGTTTTAACATAGAAGTTCTAGTTACTGTTTTCTTCTTTTTCTAACAAAAGTTAAATGGTTTAGTCCCATCTCGGCACCCATGAAATTATTTATCATGCCCATGAAACATTCCCATCTCGGCACCCTGTCATTAATCATTGTTAGGTACACAGTCATCAAAAAAATTGATTCACAGTATCAATATATTGAGTAAATCAACTTGAGTATTTATTTTTCATTTCAGACGAAAGACGTCCACTGCTGGACATAGACCTCCCCCATGTGTGCCGCATCCAGCGGATCCCCGCAACCTTTCAAACCGGTGATGTTTGTAGGAATTGAAGTTTGTAAAGAGACCACTTCAGATATTGATAATCCTCGTTTAATCTGATCATGAAAATGCATAGACTTATGTATACTAAATCACAAAACCAAAACAGAAATCACTTTTACCCTAAAAGTCATAATTATCCCAAATAACTCAAGACCGAAATAATATGAACCAAAATTTTATACAAACACGCTGGTGGCTGTTCCAAAACGTTTACTTTAACATAAGAATACAGTAAAACGGTCAGACTAACTTTTTACGAATCACAACACCTTTCTTCGTGAATTTAGGTCACCGTGACTCGGATGGGTTAGGCTTCAAAGGAATGACAGAGTAGTGATCATAATAGTACCAGGCTCACAGAAATGCAAACTGCAGTAACACAACGGAATAGTTTCTGAGAAGTTCCGCCAGGTGCAGTAGTAGACACACGTCCACGTAGAACAGTCGACAGGCGCACATCTTACTGAACGACGCTCGGTGCACGCGCCTCACGTTCTTGCATAACTTCTTGTCTTCATCTGGAAATATGTACTTGCCGTGAAAATGATCAGAGGATCTCGTAGCGAAATAATAACAGCCGTTCGGGTCGATCTTCAGGTGAAGCCGCGCTTGCCTAGGTAGGTCCGTGGATTGGGGCTACCCGTTAAATACCGAGATTCCAGATTTCCTCCGTGCCTCAGAAAGAACGTTAGCTAAATACTGCTATTTAGCTGCATCGGGTTAGACTGGAAGCCGACCTTAACATAGTCTTTTACTAGACAGATTATGTCTTGTCGTGAACAACGCCTTCCCTTTTATACGAACTTATACACATACACACAAACACACACACACACACTCGTATATTACTACACACTATTTTTACACTCTTTTGAATAATTTGAGATTTTTAGGTAAGTAACTAGCTTTTGTATACGAACCTGTGCAGTTTAATTTCAGAATGAGAGCACAAGTATCCTGAGAACCCTCCAAAGCGATATAAAAAGCTTCGCAATACAAGCTCAGTACGATTTGTAAAATAAGGCACTTTAACATCCAAGTGTATATTGCTGCGGTTGATGACAACATTATGAACTGTAAAAATAAACATTCGATCAAACTTTGCGTATGGAAATATTTATTTTAAAGTAAATATTCGGAATGCTACCCGGGGAAAAGGTCTACACGTAGCGGAGATGCGACTGTTGAGGTGTGGATGCCCGAAGTAACAATAACTGACCAAATAACAAATGAGTTTATTCAAGAACGTTTGAAGGTGTGTTAAGAAAAATGTATAGGGTCGTCTTTGTATATCAACATTTGTGATCATGAGGAATGCGACGCTTGTGACTAAATGAGTGATGAATATAAACGTTGGTGGATGGAACAAAGAACTAATAGATAGATCGTGTGAGGATACGAAAGACAAAGCAGTAAACGATAACGTAACGGTTAGCAGGAGAGAATTTAAGTAGAAAACAAATGTTGTTTGGACAAATTGTGATACAAAATCCCAGAAGACGACAATAATGCAAAACAGAAAGAAACAGATGTAATTATTAAAAAAATATCATTTAACCTAATATGCGATACGTACCCATTCTTTTGCTTGTTTGGGTTTTTTATAGAATTTGATCAAAATTTCAACATAAACCAACGAATGAAAGAAATTATTTACTGTGTAGTATACAATCTGAAAAATGCATAATATAAAACTGTTAAACATTCCATCATGCCACTACTAAAATAACTAATCGAGAGTAGAGTACATTCTGGAACTAACCACAACTTGAAAAATCTTTTTATAAATGTTGTAACTTTTTAATATTTGAACGTAGACTTCAAATAATCTTCTATGACTCACTCCGTTTTGTCGTTCAACGAATGAGTTTAAAATCCGATGATTCCACTGAACAGCTTGATCTTTGAGCAACCTAATATATCTGATTGCATGAATTAAATCAACATCGAAAACTATTGGGCTTGATGCAGTCATAAAGACATAGAATGGTAGATTTGCGTGCAAAATCCGATTGTAAATGAAGAATAAAATGAAGACGCAAAAGACGACAATCATGCTAATCCAATTGTTTCTGGTAAAACTTTTGAAATTGACATCACAGTTGAGAACTCGATGGATTTTTTGAATGGTCAACACAAATGATATATTTTTCTTCCATAGAACGAGATTGATAATAAAGTTCATTAAAAAACCAGTACAGTCAAAGACAGCGTCCCAATACACGGCGATTTTTTGCATATTAATTATTCTCCATTCTACTACTTTATCATGTGACATGTCTGACATTCGATAACAATACAAAGAAATGGGTAAGACTGTTCCACAAAGCAACAAGAATTTATATAAGACATCATTTGGATAAAGGACATTGTTTTTTATGCAGAATTTTGGACTTAACAAAACGGTTTGCGTCAGGGTCAAAGGTAAAAGCATTGCCTGCATATCTTTATCAACGGTATTATCCGAAAAAACTTCATCTTTTGGATCATACTTCACAATATTCCGTTGTTTTCTTGTTATAAAGGACAACATTTCGAACGGACTATCTGAATACAAATAAACTATTAAGCAAACGAAATATGGAACATTTATATTAAAAGCACTTCATTGATTGGCTTTTATAATAAGGTCGTTTAATGTACTTACAACCATAATGACAGTTTGTTTACGTAATCACAAGTAATGGTATGGGTGTGATCTTGCGCTCTTTAAACTAATAAGTTTGAAGGAAATAAAGGTACACAAAGAAAAAGGTTGACTTTGTTAAACATTCGGTCAGTTTGCATCTCGACACAGTTCCAATTCCGAAAAGTAGTTCAAGACGATACGTATAAGAGAGACTTAAAAAAAATGCGTTACGTTGCATTTATTTATTAAGACTTAATGCTACATAAAAAAGTACAAGAGCAGCGTTGGCGATGGAACTTAGTTTCGTCGCTACCGCATCGCCGGTATTCATTTCGGCAGCCTCAGGGAAAGATTCACAGGCTTGACTTTACTAAGTATAGTAAACGTCTCAAACTAATATGAACTTTATCTGCATTTTGTTAGTGTTCATATTCTAATGAAACACTAGCTCGCTTCTACGAAATTGAACATTGAACTTTTGAACGCCAGAGCATAAACGCAAGCGCGTGCCCGCCACGCCAAACCACAATTTGACCGCAAATACCTACAAAAATATTATTTTTGGATTGGGATTCCAAAACTATATAATTATTTATTTCGTGTTATAGTGCACCTAATTTTTAGTCATATATTTGTGTCACTGGCATACAGGGCACGAGCATGCTTGTCACGTAACTATATGTGACAATGGCGTTCAAAAGGTTAAACACGTAAGGAACAAGGTGGTAAGTTCCACATCCTCAATTATAAAGCGAGGATCCTCCGACCAGATATATGCTGTGTCTGGTGGGCTACTGTCTTTTTTTTTTTTTAGAATGGGAAGTCATCAAATGACCCCCCCCGCTCTGGGTGGAGCGGAAGGGAGTGTCAGACTTGTACTGACTAAAACCCATCCATGTTCCTTCTTTGCCCTTTGTGTTCCAGGGCCGCGGTATCTCTTTCGAACAGTCCCGCAGCCCTGGCAGGCATCGGCCCGTGCGGACCCCTACGTGGTTGCTGACATCTCTTTGAGGCGCGCGTGGAACACGAACGCGCCGTCGACACGGCCTGTCCTCATAAGACAGCCGGACGGCGAGCTAACCCATAACTCGTCGTCCACAGGCCCGCGCCTACGGTGGCCGGGGGCCACCACGTGACCCCCGACGCCCAGGGCGTCTCCCGCGGCGGCTGGGACGTGAGGCTCTTTCCCTCTCACGTTCCGCCACCTCCTTCACTAGCATGACTGCTTCGCAGAAGGAGGTGACGGCTTCCCATTCCCTCTTGCTCCGGACCATGGCTTGAACCAGGGCCGGGCGCGAGAGGACGCCGCCGCCAATCGCCTCTACGAGGACACGACGCTGGTCCGCCCAAGCGGGGCAGGCCTCCACAGTGTGCTGCACCGTGTCCTCCGGACGATCCTCACAATGGAAACACCAGGGCGTTTCCTCCCGCCCGATTCGGTGCAGGAACCTCCCGAAACAACCGTGTCCGCTGAGGACCTGCGTCAGGCAGAAGGTGAGGGCGCCGTGGCGCCTCTCTAGCCACTCCTCAAAGACTTATCGCTACTATGGTGGCGTACCCTGTGGGCTACTGTCTGACGGTTATTGCCTGGCTGTTGTGTGATGACTACTTCATGAATAAATAATCCTTAAATGGGATTAAATGAATTCCTATAGAGCTTCTTCGAGCATTAAAAAACTGCCATAGTACCATAATATTTAAAAAAATATATGATACTTATTTTTGTCGACAGCACGAGAACTATTTTGATATCTTATCAAGTGACATTACGATCCGTCAAAACAAGTGTCAAATTCAATTTTTTGGACGCGCAAAAACACATCGGGAGTAGGGACAACTGTCATATTGATTTGTCATTCATTCTTAGTTCGGACTTCAAATTAATCTTATGTCCGTAGGTGCTACGGAGTAGGAAACGCATAAGACTACGGGTTTCGTGATTATAGGGTAGACTTCCAGTGGCGTGTTATCCGGTGACAGCTCGCGTACTAACGGTACGGCCAGTGACACTACGGTCAACTTGGGAACAGCCTCTGAGCGTTCTGACTGTAATCTGGGCATTTCATAATTTTACGGAACTTCTTCCGAAACGTTATTTTGTCAACTTTTTCTAACGTCTATTCGTGCCCCATATTTGTTTGGATATTTACAAGTTGCGTTTTTCATATGAACTATTCATGTTTAGCGGCATTACAAAGAGTACTACAGTAACATAGAACAAAAATTACAGCGCCATCTATGACACGGACGATGAACTAAACATCGAAATACACCTAAATCCTACATCGCGTAAGTAAAGTTATCCGCGACTTAAGAATGTATAGAAGAATCCGACAACAACTGTCGGGCAGTAGCCCACCAGTCATAACAACCGTCTAGTCGGAGGATCCTCCGTTTCCTATGGGGGATGAAGAACTTTACACCCTGATCTTCATTCTCCCAAACATGAAAAGTGTATATTGGTATTTTAGAGTTGATAACAATTGCTGCAGTCGAAAATCTGTTTATATGAATTTCTTTGAGTACCTTAACTTATTCGCTGCGTGACTGCGTCCTTACTTTAGGAATTACTGAATTAAACGTTGCTTGACAAAGTCTCGCTCATACCCCCAACAGAACAATAATACAATTTTTAGTGAGAGTGAGAAAGGTGACCAGACGATTTCATTCAGTGTCATTGAAATTTAAGTAATTGCAGAATAAACTTTTTCTTCGGTATTACAAATTAAAATCTATTGATTAGACACGCACACGAAACTTTCAGTTCCATTTTGTAGCAGAGATGTCTGCAAATAATAGAAATAATGATTTAAATGAAAATGACTGTATAGTTGAAGCGGAACCAACTGCGACCAATGAAAACAGTGACTTGCTACTTAAAAATGTTATTGAAAAAGACTTACAATTAGTTTTAAAACCATTTAATGTGATGGAAGCATTGTTCTTCTGTACTAAGTACAAAATTCGGAACAGCATTATTGCTAGCAATTGTGTTTTTTATTACATTGGTTCAATCTTCTTCACGTCGACATTAATGTTATTTAGGTTTTTTGCCTGGTTTGGTTTCTCACCCAGATTTCATTATGAAGGATTTAAATATATCCTACATTTGTTTTCGGTACAAGTCTATTGTTTACTATTCTGTGGTAGCTTTTTGAGCTGCTGCACCAATATAGTTCAGAAGTACAACAACATACACTTTATCATAAAAATCCAAGATGTCTATCGAATACTCAAAGTAAACGAAAATTTAAAACACTTCATCGTTTCCAACTGGGTTTGCGTTATTTCATTAAACTGTTTTTATATCATTTGGATTTTTTTTACCTATTTCGTCTTCGATATTTCTAAACGCGGTTTCAATATCTCGGCCTATTTTTTAATTGTTTTTGACATTCATGTTTTGTATGCCAGTACAATCTTCAAGCTCATAACGAAGCCTTTAAAGAGTTTCATCAGAAATATTCAAATATCAATACATGTGGGAAATTTAGCTAACGAATTCCACTGGAATACAATTTTCAAAGTTTATATGGAAATATTGGAAGCTTATGAAATATTTAAGAAGACGTTTCAACACTTGGTATGATTATTTTCTTATTCTCATGACGTGTTTAATTGATTAAAAGAAGATTAATTGTATTGTGTCAGTTATTTTTTTATGTTTGTGAAGTGGTTTGGGATTAGATATTTTTTAGGGTTCTCTAATTATCAACATTTCAGTTTTTTTAATTTTTATTACTGTCCCATCAGCATCATTTGCCTATCCTGATATCGGCTTCCAGACTGAATGTAGAGATGTATCTTTAACTTGCCGTCGTATCCACCCTGAGAATATTGGTAAAATCCTTCTTACGTACTGATGTCAAAGTTTCTCAGGCATCTCCTGGTGTAGCAGGCGGAGATGCCTAAGATAGTTAAAAAAAATCCCAACTAATTTTTGGTGCTTGGCGTAGGTTGCGCTACTGCGCAATATAGGTGAGGTACTGTGCATGGTTAAGCTCAGGATGAGTCGCTTGAATTTTTACCCTGCTGAATACCGACCTTTTCCATTGTTACCACGCGGTTCACAATAACTAGCTAACAAGCAAACATAAGTAAGAAGTAATTACGCCTGAGTTTAATTTAAGCATTTCAAATTTTAAAAAACAGTGGGTTACAGAAATGGGTAATATTCGCACAATTTCGTACTTAGATATTTAACAAATCTTTTTGGCACTTCTCCAGAAGCAAGGCGTCAGAATAATTACAGCTGGCACTAATTTACTTTTGACTAAAGCCATAGTAACTAGTTTTATGGTCTGGAAATTGATTAATTCACGCAAATTTCGGATAGTGAAACCTAGTCTTCTGTATAGAAGCAACGGGGAACCGCATGATAAAAATAATATGCTCAAGAAAGTTTAGTCACGGAACAAATACAACTACAAGATCTTTTACCGAATTAAAACAGACAATCGGTAGAAAGTACTGCACATGTCGAGCACATCGAGCAGGACTATAACACATAACAATGCATTTATCCATGTTGAATAGGAGCTTGTTTTCAATGCTCCATTGGAACACTAAGTTAATTAAAAAGCACAAAGTAAATTAAAAAAACCGAAGTAGGAACTTTTTGACGTAGATTCGTATATTATTTGTTCAATTTAAATTAAAAACCTATTGATTAGCAAAACTGTAATGTAACTCCAATCAACATTGAAATGCCTTCAGTAGCAGACATGTCTTCTACCAATAACGAGACTGAAGAATTAAAAGAAAGTGTCTATATAATTGGAAGGGAACCAACAGCGGTCAATGAAAATAATGACTCACTATCTAAAAATTCTATTCTAAAAGACTTGCAATCAGTATTAAAGCCACTAAATATGATAGAAAATTTATGCTTCTGTGCCAAGTACAAAATTCGAAACAACATAATTTCGACTTATGGCGTTTTCTACAGCGTCGTTTCGATTTTCGGCGTGTTCATTTTATTGTGTTCGTGCTTTCATGTGTGGTTTGGACTTCCATTCACATTTAATTATGAAGGATTTCAGTATTTCAAACATGTGCACATAATGTTTGGCTATGTATTCCTTTTCGTTGGTAGCTATTCGTTCTGCTTCAGAAATATTATTCAGAAGCACACTAACGTATTCTTTGTCATGAGTATCCAGGAAATGTATGGAACCCTCAAAATTAACAAATGTTTCAAACGTTTTGTCATTCCTAACTGGTTTGGTGTTCTAACAATAAACTTTTATCATATTCTTTGGATTTTTTACACATATTACATCTTTGACTTTATGAATTGTGGTTTTGATTATCCAAGTTATTTATGGATTATTTTTGACATAAATGTGTTTTATGCTACGGCTATCTTAAAGCTCATAACACAGCCTCTCGAAATTTGAGTTAAAAATGCTAAGAGGTCAGGCTTAGAAAATTCAGAAAATGAGTGTTTTTGGAATACTATGTTCGAAGTTTATTTAGAGATACTGGAAGCTTATAAGATATTTGTAAAGACGAACCATCACTCGGTATGTCTTCTTTATTTAAGTCTTTGTTATTTATTTATCTTTGTCAAAAAACTCGTTTGATGGTAGTGACTAAAAAAAATCCTAGCAAATTTTAACCACTTTTATGCATTATTAAGATGGAGATTTTTTTTTTACTTTATTTTTGTATTGATTTCTGTCTCTATGTTTCAGATTTTATTATATATCATTCTAACAGCGTCCAAATCGTTGAGTGCAATAACAATTCGCATTGAAATGAAGAAAGTAACCTCTGAGATTGAAACTAGTACCCTCGTAAGATCTTCGTTCTATTAATATTAAAAACCTAACATTCCTCATAATTCTTTTATCCCAGTACATTTAGGGTCGGCGAAGCATGTCTTCTTCCTTTTTCCCATAATATAACTCTTGTGGTTAAACAGTTCAGATTTGTTTATATTTATTTCAGTTTGCTGTGTTGTCATTCATGTCCTTAACCTGGATAATTAAGAACTTGCATTTGATCATATTTTTGAGCGTGGAAATTGAGAGATTTTACTCAGTTATGAGAGAAGTCCATATAACTTGTATACAACTGACAAACGCAAGCGGATGCTCAGGTAAATAATATCACACTTCTGATAGGGTCGACCTCTGTTGCATAGGACTTTAACAGTAGTAGCTAACAAACTAATGAAGTATGATTAAATGTTTTTTTGTGTAGACAATTTGAAGAGAAAGAATATAAATATAAAAAGAGGTGTAAACTTTTTGTTACTGTTCGCAATATTGCCAGGATAAAAATTGATTAAAGTTTCTTATCTTCTTTCTGTCTAATCCTTCAAGTAATAATTATTCGTCGTTTTGTTGTAGATACTCAAAAAAAAGTCTGCAAGAATATCCAGCGAGTTCAAATGACCTCTTTCGAGAAGTTGAACGTGTGTGGTTTGTTCACCATAGATGCCGCGACTCCCATGAGCCTGTGTGCCCTCATCACTACTTACACCATTGTTATACTACAGTTCGAATTTCTGTAGTCTGTTTCTTGTCTCTTTATTTCGTCTAATATTTTATTTCCCGACAGCTAAGTTTTTTCTCAACTGTCAATAATCCCTGTACAGAGTATTCCGCAAAGCTCTTGTCAAGGCTTCTTATCGTTTTGGATGCATGTTGAACATCTTGGAAACCGAACAAAGAAGAAGGAGCGAAGGTATTCCAAATGCATTTTTAGTGTGTTCTTGTTTTCTCAAGAGTTCCTATAACTGCTTTTTGAAGTGAACAATATTAAGTTGTGTTAATGAGAACTGTAACACAATTTAAAAGAGTGTATAAGGGGTTTCTTAGCCCGTTCTTCTCCTTATAAACAACCATGCTTGCGAACGGGAGGCGCTAGTCTAGAAAGTTTATAAGTGCCTGTAAATGGTTTATTAGAAATAAATGTTTGGTGTTTGAGTCAAGTATTGTGTGTGATTTAAACTACCCAAGTACCTGTCTACCAACAATGAAGAATCATGTCGCACGATTATAGACTGGAAGACAATATAGCGGATGGCGTCGATATTTGGGGATAGTGTTCCTCTTACTGATTTCCCTGACGTTTCACATATTTTTTTTAAGGAATTTTAAATATCTAAATAAGTCAGACCATCTCATAGAAATACATGCAAGGTTGCCAAAGCTCTGCACATTAGCAACAAGATCAAAACAGCAGAAAACAAAATAAGAGTGTTTGGATAGTCATAAATAACGAGACTAACAGGAAAAAAAAACGTAACACTAGCTACACATTAGATACAGCATGTGGTCCTAAAAGCTTTAATCAGGAAGTAGCTCATGAATTTGCAAATTTCTTTACCGATATACCGTTAAAAACTACGGAGGCTCTAAATTCCTCTCCTGAAGTCTCAATTGGGTTATTAAAGGCGAATGTGTCTGGCTACCCGGCTGAATTTAAATTTAAACACATAAGCCCAATGATAGTTATTAAAGCTTACCGGAAAATAAAAGTCAAACTGACCGAAGATCTTTGGGGAATGTCTATCAAAGTTTGTACATCCATAGTTGAGACTATAGCACCATACCTAGCTTTAATTTTTAATTTGTGTGTAGACCAAGGAGTTTTCCCTGATTTAATGAAATACAGTAAAATCATACCTCTGTTCAAATCCGGAGATAGTAAAGATAGAAATATTTATAGACCTGTATCCGTGTTGCCAGTTTTTAGCAAGGTGTTTGAAAAGGTAATGTTAAATCAAATGCAAACATTAAGCAACGGTTTTGTAGTGGTGGCGGCCCCGATTTCCGAGCAGTAAGTCGTTGGTTTGAACCCAGGCAGGCGCATTACTTTGTGTAATTTATTTCATCACCACTGCTCTCAAAACGGTGAAGGAAAACATCGTGAGGAAACCGGCATGTCTTAGAACAAAAAAATCGAAGACATGTGACATCTACCAACTCGCACTGGGCCCCCGTGGTGGATTATAACTCATTCCCTCCCATAGAGAGGAGGCCTGTGTCCCAGCAGTGGGGACATTTTAGGCCGATAATGCTACTGCGGGCGGAGGTCGCTCGCCTGACGGCTGCCACGGAGCTTCTCCAAGAGGAGAACAGGAAGCTCCGAGCAGACTTGGCCGGTCTGCGCGAGGCCGGCCCCCGCAAGGCGCCCCAAAATGGGGGCCAGCAGCGACCAAGCCAGCCCGTGCCCGTGCCGGTTGAGAACCAGGTCCTGAACCTGGTTCGGCAGGAGCTGGCTGCCTTCCAGGCGCGGTTCTCCGTCCTGGAGGGCATTGTCCTGCGCCCCCCCCTTGCGGCAAACAGGGCGTCCCCGGGCCCGAGGGTAGCCACATATGCGGCTGCTGCGGCCTCCGCACCGGGGTCGTCTGGCCGGCCCTCCGGCAGGGTTGCGTCGGCCCCCGAAGGGCCGGCTCTGGCGAAACCGGCTCCGGCCAAGAAGGCGGCAGCCCTGAGGCAGGTCAAGGTGGCGGCCCAAAAGAAGGGCAAGGTGGTGACTGTGCCAGCGCCAGCCGCGAGACAGCTGCCACCGCCGCCCCCCCCGCCCCCTAAGCCTTCTGCGGCCGAGACCGGGTGGCAGGTGGCCGGAGAGAGGACGAGGGAGCAAAAGGCGGCCAAAAAGGCCAGGAAGCGGCAGCGCAAGCGCCAGGAAAAAGAGCGGAGCGTCGCGGCAAGGCTCAGCGCCCCGAAGACCGCAGCTGTAGTGATTACACTACAGCCGGACGCGGAAAAGAGGGGCGTGAGCTACCGCGACGTGCTCGCTAAGGCGAGGGCGACGGTAAATCTTGGGGAGCTCGGGATCACCGGGGGCCTCCGCCTCAGAGTCACCGCGACAGGGGCTCGAGTGCTGGAGATCCCCGGCGAAACCCGTGGCTCGTCCGCGGACGCTCTGGCAGAAAAGGTTAGAGCGTCCCTAAATGCGGACGAGGCCCGAGTGTCCAGGCCCGTCAAATGCGCAGATCTGCGCATCATGGGTCTGGACGACTCGGTGACCGAGGAGGAGGTGGTGGCCGCCGTCACCAGGACCAGTGGGTGCCCTGCTGAGCAGGTCAAGGCAGGCACCTTACGTCCGGACCTGTCGGGCATGCGAACCGTAACGGTAAGCTGCCCTGTGACGGCGGCGAAAGCCATTGTGGAGGGCCGAAGGCTCTTGGTGGGCTGGGTTTCGGCGCAGGTTAAGCTGCTGGAACCCAGACCTCTGAGGTGCTTCCGCTGCCATGTGGGGCACCATGTGTCGGTCCGGTGCACCTCGGAGGTGGACCGCAGTGGCCTTTGCTTCCGCTGCGGCCAGCCCGGTCACAGGGCCGCGGCTTGCTCCGCCGCGCCGCACTGCGCTGCATGTGCGGCAACCGGCAAGCCGGCCGATCACCGGGCAGGGAGCAAGGCCTGCGGTACACCCGCCAAGGCCAAGGCCAGGGGCAACGGAAGGCCCTCCACCTCCACCGCCAAAACCCCCACCGTCGCCATCACCGCAGCCGCCGCCACTGTCGCCGCCGCGGCCGCCACTGTCGCCGCCGCGGCCGCCACTGCTGCAACTTCTGCAGCGGGGCCCTCGCAGGGGGCCCGGGAGGGGGCTGAAATGGAGTGCCAATAACGGCCCCATTACGCCTTCTCCAGGCGAAAATCAACCACTGCGCCTGCGCTCAGGATCTGTTGATCCAGAGCATGGCGCAGTGGTCGATTAACATCGCCGTGGTCTCTGAGCCGTACTTTGTCCCGCCCAGGGATGACTGGGTGGAGGACCTTAGCGGCTCAGTGACCATAATTGCGTCGGCCGCCGTCGGTACCCCGACCCTTGAGAGTGTCAGGAAGGGTCAGGGGTGCGTTGCAGCACGGTTCGGGGAGATCGTTGTAGTGGGAGTCTACTTCTCTCCGAACCGAACTCTCGCCGAGTTCCACAACTCCCTCAGGGAGTTGAGTGTCGTCATCGGGAGCCATTCACTCCCCGTGCTTGTGCTCGGGGACTTCAATGCCAAGAACTTGGCTTGGGGTTCTCGTTACACGGATGTGCGGGGTAGGATGGTGGAGGACTGGGCACTGGAGACAGGCCTGGTCGTCCTAAATCGGGGTTCTGTCCCCACGTGCGTGCGGATGCAGGGTGAGTCGGTGGTGGACATATCGTTTGCTAGCCCCGCCCTGTCGCCGCGTGTCGTTGACTGGCGCGTCATGGAGGGGGTGGAGACCTATTCCGACCACCGGTACATCCGGTTCGACGTCTCCACTCAGACCTCAAGCGCGCCGGTCCTACAGGCCCCGAGTGGTCCGCGATGGGCGCTGAAGCAGCTGGACCGGGAGCTCCTCCTGGAAGCCTCGATCGTGCAGGCCTGGGTGTCATCACCGGCCAAGCCTGCCGACATCAACAACGAGGCGAGTTGGTTCCAGGAGGCCATGTCCGAGATTTGCGACGTGGCAATGCCCCGAGTTCGGCCAGGAAGCGCCCGACGTCAGGTGTACTGGTGGTCGCGAGAGCTGACGTCTTTGCGTGAGGCGTGCGTTGCCGCGCGGCACCGGTACGCCAGGCATCGCAGGCTCCGCATCCGCCCTCCGGATGCGGCAGCCATTGAGGCGGAGCTTTACGAGGGGTACAGAGCGGCGAAGACCGCCCTCCAAGAGGCTGTCCGGCGGGCCAAGAACCTGGCCCGCGAGAAGATGCTGGAGTCTCTGAACGGAGATCCGTGGGGGCGCCCTTACAAGATGGTGCGGGACAAACTCCGCACCCGGGCCCCCCCGCTGACGCAGAGTCTCCGGCCTGAGCTCGTGGAGGACGTGGTGAGCGCTCTGTTCCCTTCGCGAGGGAGGCATCCTCCCCCGCCTATGGCTCCGCCGCCGCTTGCGGTGCCGGAAGCGGACCACACCGATGACGACGTTCCGGAGGTGACTGGGGTAGACCTGGGAGTGGCGGTACGCAGGCTGAAGGCCAGAAATACCGCCCCGGGACCCGATGGCTTGCCTGGCAAAGCCTGGGTCCTGGCCTCTGAGGCTCTCGGGCCCCGACTGGAAGGGCTCCTAAGCGCATGCTTGGAGAGAGGCCAGTTCCCGCTTCGTTGGAAGACGGGGAAGCTGGTCCTCATCCGGAAGCCAGGGCGCCCTGCGGACTCTCCATCCGCATACCGGCCCATCGTGTTGCTCGACGAGGTGGGCAAGCTCTTTGAAAGAGTTATTGCTAACCGCCTCGCCGGGCACCTCGCGGGGATGGGGCCGGATCTTGCGGAACACCAGTTTGGTTTCCGCAAGGGGCGCTCGACGGTGGACGCCATCATGCGCGTGAGAGCCCTCACGACGGGGGACGCGGTTTCCCGGGGCGGGGTCGTATTGGCGGTGTCTCTTGACATCGCCAACGCCTTCAACTCCATGCCCTGGAGCTGCATTGGGGAGGCACTCCGGTATCACCGGGTGCCGACCTACCTTCGTCGTGTGGTCGGGGATTACCTGACGGATAGGGCCGTCATCTACCCCGGTCGGAGCGGAGAATGGAACCGGCGAGAGATGTCGTGCGGTGTTCCACAGGGATCGGTTCTGGGACCGGCCTTGTGGAACATCGGTTACGACTGGGTGCTGCGCGCCGACCTCCCTAGCGGCGTCAGCGTAGTCTGCTACGCTGACGACACGCTGGTACTGGCACAAGGGAGGTCACACGAGGCGGCGGCCGAAAACATGACACGCGGGGTTGCGATAGTCGTGGAGAGGATCCGGCAATTGGGTCTCGAGGTGGCATTGCACAAGTCCGAGGCCATGTGTTTTCATGGGCCTCGGAATGCGCCACCGTCGGGATCCCTACTGACGGCAGGAGGGGTTTCCATCGGCGTCGGGTTGACGCTGAAGTACCTGGGACTCGTCCTTGACAGCCGGTGGAACTTCGTGGAGCATTTCCGACGTTTGGCCCCCAAACTGGAACGGACCGGGGCTGCCTTCAAGCGGCTCCTGCCCAACCTGGGGGGTCCAAACGCCTCCTGCCGGAGGCTCTACGCGGGGGTCGTGCGGTCCATGGCCCTTTACGGGGCCCCGGTGTGGGCGCGTTCTCTGAGGCGGCAAGCCGCCCGTTACCTGAACGCGCCCCAAAAGGGGATAGCCCTAAGGCTAGTCCGGGGGTACCGCACGATCTCCGGTGAGGCGGCGAGCCTCCTTGCCGGATTGCCGCCATGGGATCTGGAGGCGATAGTCCTCGCACGCCTTCACGAATGGCGCGTGGAGGCACTACGTCGGGGGGAAACTCCGCTGCCGCGGCAAATCACCGCTCGGCGGACAGACCTCCGGCGCGATCTCATGGTGACATGGAGAGAGCGACTGTCGCAACCCCGTGCAGGGCACGCCACCATAGTGGCGATAAGTCCCCTCTTTGAGGAGTGGCTAGAGAGGCGCCACGGCGCCCTCACCTTCCGCCTGACGCAGGTCCTCACCGGACACGGTTGTTTCGGGAGGTTCCTGCACCGAATCGGGCGGGAGGAAACGCCCGGGTGTTTCCACTGTGAGGATCGTCCGGAGGACACGGTGCAGCACACTGTGGAGGCCTGCCCTGCTTGGGCGGAGCAGCGCCGTGTCCTCGTAGAGGTGATTGGCGGCGGCGACCTCTCGCGCCCGGCCCTGGTTCAAGCCATGGTCCGGAGCGAGAGGGAATGGGAAGCCGTCACCTCCTTCTGCGAAGCAGTCATGCTAGTGAAGGAGGTGGCGGAACGTGAGAGGGAAAGAGCCTCACGTCCCAGCCGCCGCGGGAGACGCCCTGGGCGTCGGGGGTCACGTGGTGGCCCCCGGCCACCGTAGGCGCGGGCCTGTGGACGGCGAGTTTTGGGCTAGCTCGCCGTCCGGCCGTCTTATGACGACAGGCCGTGTCGACGGCGCGTTCGTGTTCCACGCGCGCCTCAAAGAGATGTCAGCAACCACGTAGGGGTCCGCACGGGCCGATGCCTGCCAGGGCTGCGGGACTGTTCGAAAGAGATACCGCGGCCCTGGAACACAAAGGGCAAAGAAGGAACATGGATGGGTTTTAGTCAGTACAAGTCTGACACTCCCTTCCGCTCCGCCCAGAGCGGGAGGGGTCATTTGATGATTTCCCACCCTAAAAAAAAAAAAAAAAAAAAAAAAGGCCGATAATGCTATATGGCAATTTGCTCGCCCATACATAATCATCATCTTTCTGCTCTTGTCCCATTCTACTTGGGGTCGGCGCAGTACGTTATATTCTTCCATTGTCAGACGTCACGGCATCTTTTACTATTTTCTTGTTATTATCAAACACTATACATAAGTTGTGAAATATTAAAATTATACTTTTACAGACACGCAAAAAAGAGTGTGCAAGAATTTCCAACGAGTTCAAAAGTCCTCGTTCAAGAAGATGCACGCGTGTGGCCTGTTCATAATAGACGCTGCGCTTTCGTTGCGCTTGTGTGCTCTCATTACTACTTACACTATCGTAATTCTACAGTTTGAGTTTCTATAATACTTAAAATCATGGTATTATTCCGTCTCTAAAAATGTTAACAAGGAATGTTTTTTTTCATTTGTGTTTTACTTTTTCACCGAGTCTCAATTTAGCTAAGTAATATTATCACTATAAGTTACAATAAAATGAACAACCTGACCTGAAACTACAAAGAATTGCATAATATTAAGAGAAATGGATATTTTGAGACTTGAAAATTCTGCAATCCGTACTTTTTGAGCTATAGGTATTTTGCAACTTAGACGTTTTGAGACTTGGCTCTTTTAAAATTTTGAACGTTTTGCAACCGCATGTTATATTGCAACTTTAATGTTCTGAGACTAAAGCATTTCAATAGCACAAAGAGTAGTGTCGAGGTAGACATGTATGTCGATAAGTACATTAATTATCTTGGATTCGTTAGTATCTTTTGAAAACAGGAGAAATAGAATGGGAAAGAGAATCGAAAGGGAAATCGAACGCCAAGTCGACTCGGCGTTCGATTTCTCCTTACTTGACTTGTTCGTTGGTTTAGTGGTCGCAAACGAGGCTGCCGAGCATGATTTCTTTGTTCGAACCAACGACATCATGATCCTCTTCCCAAGACGGGTAAAGTGTTATTGGGTTTTTCCAACGGAAATTTCTCAGTAGCAGCCACGGTGTCTAGATTTGCGCCCGGTTCTCTATTACATGGAACTTGAACGTGACTGGAGAAAAGGTTAGGTTTGGCGTTATATCTTTTAATTTACAATGTAAAAAGATCTTACAAACTTACATTGGGAGCAGAGCAATAGAAACAGAAACTAACGTTTTATTAAAACTTCACAATTTTATTTATACAACTGAATGCAGGATTACAGAAAAGCAAACTGCAACAACACAAAAGTATAATGAACAAGTAACGTTATTACTCTGGACAGTAAAGTAGCATCCACGTAGAATATCCGGCAGGCATGCACCTTGTCAAATCGCACTCGATTCAGGCGTTTCAGATTCTTGAATAACTTCTTATTGGCATCTGTAATGTTTGCATAGATAAGTATTAGCATTTCAATCCTCTCACAGTTATTTTATCTATGACTTTGTTTTTATGCCAAAATAAGATCAAAAAAAGAAAGAAGAAAGGGACACTATGCAAAAGAAACATTCTGTGAACGGGATATTTTACGAAAGAGACATTCTGAGAAAGAGATATTTTGCGACCTATAGACATTTTGCGATTGAGCTTTTTTATGATCTTTCTTCTCGTTGCAACAATGTTGCTGATAGATTGCAGCAATTTAATATAAACAATATAAAGAAAAAAACATTAGAAAATATATCAAATAGTGATCCATCAAAGTCGGGAGCATGGTCCAAGCGAGTGATGGTTAAGGCTTCAGAGACAGGAACTTTCTCACAGTGCCAGCCGTATCTAAAAGTGCTGTCTTCTGAATCAGGTCCTTGATCCAACCACCTAGTGAGAGCCTCATTTGTTTTTCAATATGGGTGATTTTTTTTTAAAGGGCTGTCAAGGCGGGTGCCCTTACTGATGTAGCTAGAGGAAAACTGGTTAAAGAGACTGGCCTTATCTTTTTGAGACATTTCGATCATCATTGATAGATTTTGAAATAAAGGCTTTTCAGCTAGAAAATTTGCATTTTTTAAACTTATTTTGATGCCAATCAATTCTGTTAGGTAAGTTGATACGGACAATCTCCTAAAATCAATGTTTTCCTCCTTCATTTCTAGTTTATTTTGTTCTACTATATCCGTGTATGTAAGTTTTATCTTCAGCCGTAATTTTGACGAAAAATCTAAATGGCAAAAGTTAAATAACATAGACATACCTGTATCATTGGAGTTCGAAAATTTCGCAAATACATCTTGCATATCATTTACAGACATATAGAACTTCTCACAGTATATGTTGAATGCGATTTGTAACGTCAAAGTTTTTATGAACCAAAATACAAACCACATTACTGATACGCGCGCGAAATGCTACAAAAAAAAAAGAAGCCGTGATGCAATTATACCGAACAACCGTAGACCGCAACAGCAAAGCCACCGCCAATCGCAATGATAGCGCGCAGGAGCACGATTGGTTTCTGTGATAGCTATGAGTATAGAAATAGGCGGCAATGTCGTCAATTTACGGATACAGGTACTTAATGCGGTAGGCCAAGTCATTTATGGATCCGCGGGATAACCATATCGTTTCTAGTTAAATAATCTAAAATATGACTAAGCATACTTTTTTTATAGTTTGGCTTTGAAAGCAAAAAATCTCAATCAAACGCCAAAAAAATATTGGGCAAACATCTACAATTAACCTCTACAGCATCTACATAGTAGGAATAGCATAAGCAGACCTTCTCTCAGTTAGAAGGAATGGGCTGTAATCTACCACGCTGGCCCGCTACGCTGGCTGTATGGGATGGAAAATGTCACATGCCTTCGAATTTTAGGTTCAAAATCAGAAAAAAAATCTTTCGGAAATTCATAGCCTTTAGGGAATACAATATAAGAAATTATTGTAAAGAATTTCCAGCTTGTAGAGTTTTAGATCAAGCGGTTAAGGCTGTGCATTGTGTATAAGTGAACGAATTGAATTGAAGACGATTATAATGTAGGTAGATTACTTACATAAAAATGCAGTGTGGAAAATCTGTAAACATCTAGAACTAACTGCACGCCTGCTATATAGTGACATAAGAAGTCAGCAGTATGAACTAATATCTGAAAATAAAGCTTTTAGTTCGAATATAATCTTTTGGCCACAAAGTCAAACAGCTTTATTTTACTCACAATTTGTTTGAAAGAAACCTTGTAGATGTCGTAGCAGTCCAATATGGTAACGTAAGCCTGAAAGTTTCTTCTACAGTATTCCTCTTGATGCCTTTCCCGAACATTTCTCGCTTCATTATTCCATAGATCAACCTTTTCTTTTAAAAGCTGAATGAGTCTGATACTGTAGACTATATTCGCATCAATACTGATTAAAATTACGTTACTTATTAAGATGCGAATTTGAATTTTAGTTGTCGTGAACAGAACACATGCAGCAGTGAAGTACCAGGCTAGTAGTAACGAGAAGGAGATCCAGTTACCAATGATGAACCGTTTGAAGCTTGTCTCGTTATTCAGATGTCTATGGATCTCTTGGAATTTTAAAACGAACAAAACATTCATATTTGTGTCATAAACACATAGCATAACGTTCAAAATTAATAAGCAAGAATAGAATAAAAAGTCCAATATGAAGATGTAGTCCGTCATTGCACTGAATTTCCATGATAAATCCGATTCGACTATAAATTCGTTATAAACGTTATAGAAAAACATGAGTATAAATAATATAGTGACACATAGTGACACGGAATTTGATAGACGGCTGTTTGGTGTTATTAAATTCTTCCTAATGCAATATTTTGGACAAAACTGAAAAATTTGCAAAAAATTCAGAGGTCGAAGCATCGACTGCACATCTTTGTCAACGAAGTTATTTGAAAAACCTTCCACACGATGACTTTTTAGACATGAAAGTATTTTTATTTTTACTGACTTTATTCTTTGTGACATTGAGAAGATCGCCGGTTAGACCTGGTTGAGACTCGCGCAGTTGAGGAATGACACAAATGGGAGGATGCCTACACTCAGCAGTGGATGGACAAGGCTGCCAATGATGATGATGGTGATTCTATCAAAGCTACCTGAACACACCTGAAGCAAAGACTTCGACGATATTCTTTATTCATCAAGGATTGATTTCCATCAAAGATAAATCTAGTAATAATACTAATTCAATAGAAAAATACATCTAATAAACAAAATTGAATTAAAACTTATTTTCAAGGTAGAGTTGACGCCAAGTAGGCAAACCTCGAGCTGGTCCACCGTAGTACAGAGTTTCAAAAGAATGCAAGGCCAACTAATACTGGTCTTGTTACGACTGATGTGCCCTTCACTGTACATTGAGACAATCCATGTAATTGACTGCCTACTCATTTAATTAGAATATGACCTTTAGAACTGACAGGTTCTTAATGATCAAATTTCAAATAATATTGATGATGGATAGGTTTCTCGAAAAAAAAGAATAATTACCAAAAATTCAATAGTTTAGACTTTTTTTTTAATGTTGTGGAACATTTCATTACAATCGAAATCCCAGCCCCGAAAAGTATAGGGGAATTACATAATAATAAGAAATCAAATTGATTTAACATCTCTTTTATATTATATTTGGATACTGAAAGCAAGGCAGCTAAATTAATTTGAACATTAAAATAATAATAGTGATTGGAATTTATAGTTTACAAAAAAGCAAACTGTAAGAGCACAACAGTGTAGTGAGTAAGAATTGCCATCAAACGTAATGGATGACAAACATCTATGTAGAACAGGCCACATGCAGACATTTTGCTGAATGACGCACGGTGCAGCCGCAGAACATTTTGGCATAATTTCTTTTGATCATCTGTAATTATAGGAAAGGATTTTTTTGGTGACACATTTCACAATCATATCCAATTACGAAAACCCAAAGTAAATATTAGACAATTATAACGCTGTTAGAGTAATTATTTGCTTCCTTCCACATTCGCGCGAAGCCGACAAAGTTACATAGAAAATAACGTTATTCTTATTTCTTTTCTTTTTCGGTCATTGGTCAGTGGTTGGACAAAAACGTTGAGCATCTGAAATGTGCTTGCTGCTGCTCGTCACAACTCATTCAGGTGTGCCACATATCGAGCAAGAAGTACTCTGTGGCGTGTTTTTAAAAGTCTAAACACTCTTTATCATCATCCACAGCACGAACTCACCCACTGCTGGGTATAGACCTCTCTTTTCTTGTGCCAATTTCCATGGTCCTGTGCCAGCCTCATCTAGGTTTTTCCCCCCCGATTACAACTATGTAGTCTGCCCATTTCGCCGCCGGACGACCCTCGTTTCTTTTGCCAATTCTTGGACCATTCGGTGACAACTTTAATCCATTTGAGTTCCGTAACGCGATTTCCAATATTGAAAACCTTCGTGCGTTTTTGCGGATTTCGACGTAGCTCTCTGTGCAACTCTCAGTCTGTACACAGCCAGCTACGTGAGCGTCCATGTTTCAGCACCGTACGTCATTGTGGGCAGAACACACTGCTTATAGAGGTGGGACTTTAGGCATAACGGAATTTTGGCTGATTTCAAAACGACGTCCAATTTGCTAAAAGCGGCCCACCCAAGCTGTATTCATCGGGATATCTCCTTTTTTTGATGCTCTTTGCACAATGAAAGCATATGGCCAAGATAGACATACTGGTCAACCATCTCTAACTCTTCATTAACATATTCTTGTTTTTCTATTCAGTAACCTTAAAGCAATATAAAAAATTAAAGTATTCAATTGAAAGGCACACAAAAAGTTACATTTTGTAGACCAGTGTATTAAGCGGCTGTATGAGCATTATTGGCTCGTACAATGACAGTTACCGATATGTGCGTGATGAAAACTAATTAGCTTTGCCGACTGTACCAGAAGCTTCATTTATTACACTTAGTTATAATTAGAGACCGGATTATATGCAAATGCATATTTATTTTCATATTATGGCTGTTTTTTTAAAGTAATGCATAATTTGTACTGAAATCAGCATTTCATTTTTGGGCATGTCTCTTTTAACTTTATCTAACTGGAAAAATGCAAAAGTATGCCGGAGATAGACACTTTTGTATTTGCACTTTTGAAAAAATGTGCTAGAGGTGAACACTTTTGCATAAGATGTAGATCGATCGTTTTCAAGTTTTAAAAATATTTTGAACAATATTATAGAAAGCTCGATTAGCCTACTGATAATTTTGTACAGTACCCAGTTTTCAACGAAAAAATGGTAATATCACGTTGAAAATGTAGTAAATTAAAACACTGATTTATACTGCATATTCCAATTTTATATTGCATATTGAGGCTGTTTTATTGCATATTTCGAGCATTTATTATGCATATTCCTACGATATTAAGTTGCAAATAATCCGGTATCTAGTTATTACTAAAGCAATACTTGAATTTCAATATGTCTAAGACCAGGTTCGTTCTTCTGCAGTGATAGTCGACAAAAGATAATTAAGTTCATTTACTTATCGTCCTTGTACTTCGAGATAATTATTTAAATCCAAAAATTTCCTCAAAATTTCTAGTATTAGCTTACGCGCTTTCATATCCTCGGTGCACGTAACTGAGAAATTAATCAGGAATATCCTGGCTTCAACACTGATTGATTTTTATGTGCCGTGCTTCTCCGAGGCTACCGATGCTTGGAAACTCGCCTGCCCGAATACTGAAGAACTCAACCATCCATTTTCCCAGAGATGGAGGGACGAGCCGCTCTGCAGAATAGCAGCAGAGTGGTTCAGAGCAATCTACTAAACACGTCTGCTACTATTTCCAAACGCTTAGTTGACACTTCCTGTGACCCAAGTGCTGACTTTTATCTTGGCCAGAAGCTTAGCATTGCCATACAATGTGGCAACGCCGCCAGTCTCTTGGGGACATTACCAGTTGATAGCGTTGAGCAGTTTTTTGATGCCATTTTTTAGTTTATTGTGGATTTAGTTACTTTTGGTTATTTTTATTTATAAGACGTGTACTATTTAAAATTAATATTTATGAAAATGAATAATTTTTTATTAATCTAATTGCCCCATACTCGAATAAATTAATTACATCCAAAAGCAAAATCTATAAAAATACAAACTGCAGGATAACGACAGTGTAAGTAGTTAATAAAGAAAGCATTTTTAATGGAAAAGTAGCATCAACGTAGAACATTCTGCAGGCGTTCATCGTCTCGAATGTCGCTCGATGTAGCCGTTTAATATTCTTGCACATTTTTTTCTCAGCATCTGCAACGTAATTACACCTAAAGCAGCTTGTCAAAATAGCGAGATAAATCAAAGCGTTTTTGATAAGTAATTGCGTGTCAATGATTTGCATAATACGAAATGGTACATGAACATACACACATACATAAATACTGGTTAAAATCATAACCCTCCTTTTTGCTTCGCCGAAGTCGGTTAAAAAAAGCGTTAAAATTACCTGAACAATCCGATTTCAGAATAAACGTACACGAGGTTTGAACGTTATTCATTGATAAGTAAAACTTTTCAAAATTTACGCTCAAAATAATTTCAAATATCAAAGATCCTAGTAGCCACATGTACAAGAAAATGATAGCAAACCGTGCTAATAACTGCAACAAAGATTGATTAAACACATATAAATTCGTACAACACGTTCCATAAATAACTAATTTATAAGTTATAAATTTAAAAAAATTCGTGATCTATTATTAAAAAACGGCGGACAGAAGATGAGTATGGCATCAATGGGTGCTCAGCTCAGCTAAAGATAATAATCCCGATGAAAATCTGACACCATATTAGATTATTGTTCCTTGGAAACAGATTGCTAAGTAGCAGGATACATTAAAAAAAAAAAAAAAAATATTAAAAAACCAATACTCACAATGTTTACAAATCCATGCATAAGTGCAGCTTGTTTAAATAACGCAATTGCACTTTGCAGCCTGACTAAAGCATGACAAAAGCTCTCAATGCTTTGAAACACGATCTAAAATAAATTAAACATTATGATATAGTTTTACATAATTATTATTATTGGCCATCAATTTTTAGCTATCGACTAATGATGTAATCAATAATCAGTCATACCGTGTACTGGAAACAATTCTTGTATGTCTGATAACATTCCATAATATTAACGTAAGCTTGAAACATTCTTTTGCAGTAGGTTTCATTTTCGCTACGATCCATCTGTTGCAAATGTTGAGTTTGAATGTTCCATAAATCAACTTTGTTACATAGAAGCTTTATAAGTCTGATGGCGCAAATATAGTTTAAATCAAAACAGAGAATAGAAACCCAATACAAAAACTGAGTGATAGGAAGGTCAAAACGAATCAGACAAGAAACGGAACCGACAATGAATCTTCCAAAGATAACAATGACACTGATCCAATTCCAAATAATAAAACGCTTAAAAAGATTATTTTCGTTTAGAAATCTGTGAACGTTTTGAATTTTCAAGACAAACGAAATATTTGTTTTCGTTTCCAAGACATTGATTCTATAATTTATGACAAATCCGACTGAGTACAAGAATAGACTGACGTAGGACATGATGTACGCAATATTTAAATTATTTCTTATAGCTTCTGTGAAATGCAACTCATAGATATGAAAACTGTACATAATAACGAATATTATTATGACGGACAATGAAACCAACTTCAAAGCAATGCTGTTTGGGCGTATCAAGTTATCCGTAATACGATATTTGGGACAGAGCAAAATATTTTGCATGAAGTTTAAAGGTAAAAGCATCGACTGAACATCTTTGTCAACAAAGTTATCCAAAAGAACTGGTGCACGATAGCCTGTTCCTTTGTTCAAATGTTTTTTTCCTCTTATTATAGACGTCATTTCGATTTGGGTATGCGAACACAAATAACATTAATTGATTGAAACTCTATTAATCGATTTCATATATAAAGTCTAGTTCAAATAAGGCGATTATTATTTAATGTTAATAGTAGTCCATTAAGAATATTAGTCATTATTGATAACTATCCCACATTACTGGTTGATTACCAGTAATGTGAAGGAATGAAAGATCAGAAGACCACTGTCGGGTATAAAAGTTTGAATCGGTCATAATCTGATGATATTGATATTGGGCACACCCAAATACTCCGAAATATTTTATTCCGAATGTCGATGATCTGAAAAGTCCGAATTTCATAATACCTAAGAATTATAATGTCTATTATTAAAAACCGGCCAAATGCCTGTCGGGCCACGAACAATGTAGGGTTTCGTAGTTGCCTATCAAAATATGCGGACACTTCCTCCGGTCCGATTTGCCGAAAGATGATTTTTATTGTAATAATAAAAAACAAAGTAACATTAGCAGTTGAAACCTGTTTTTCCATACATTATGTTTAGAAAAATATGTTGTACAAGTGCATTTTATAAGTTGGTCGACTATTACTCGTAAACCTGTAAAGCCCTGCTTAGCTGTGATAGTTTTCTTTTTAACGAGAGTTTTTTTTATGTTAGAAAAAAAATCCCCACTTTACGTGTACAGGAGATACCCTAAAAAAATACTTTTCGAGCTTCTATTTTACCACTTTGTCGGCGTAACTAATCTGTATATTCATGTCAAATTACAGCTTTCTGCGGAAAGACGGACAGACGGACGGACATAAAGAAACTATAAAGTCAACAAAGAACTTGTTGACTACGGAACCCTAAAAATCACGAAATTTATTTTACCGAAAGTCGTAAATGCGATTTGTTTGTTTTCCGATTTTCATATGTTCGAAGAATCAAATGCTCGATGGGTTCTCGGTCCGAAAAACGACATTCCGATTTTCAATACTTCGAAGAAACTGCTAAAATTAGGATTCTGATTCAATTAGTATAATATTAAGTTACGAATATAAATTCAAAATCTATAAGTAACGTATAAGTAACGTTTAATGTAATTTAAAAACGTCTACTTTGTTATTAATAATATTTGTGTATTAATTTTATTTTTTGTATTTTCTTCTTCTCATTATACATATATACCTGCATGGGATACTGTTATTGAATCTTTTGAGTTAGGTTAGGTAAGCGCGAAAGCACGTGAAGGTGAGCGAGTGAAGTGAGCGTGTCGCAGGACCGCCAGATCCCCTCTATCTTTGGTTAAGGGCATTACATTGCTCGATGACTTTGATGATTTGATCCCTGTACTGGTTTTTGTTGACTTGCCCCGCACATTTCGTAAAATTTCGGTTTTTATTTATTGTTTAAAAATATTAAAAGAAATAACAGAAAAAAACAATACAGATTGTTAGGTATATCATTACGTATTTGTTGTTACAAAATTCATGCCGATCTATTCAGCCGTTACAGAGATAATTTACAATTAAGGTTGAAAAAAAACCTATTTTCTACGATTAACCAAAAAAAATTGAGAAGGTTTATTAAAATTTTAAACAATACAATTTATTTGTGATGAACTTAACTATAACATACTTTTTTTACACGGAAAACGCACGAAGGGATTCATCAACAAATTTCTTTGAACATACGCTGTTTTTGGGATTTGGGCCATGTAATGCCCTTAAGTTATTTGTCGTGATATTCAGTTTTACAAGGCATTTTTATGTCGGAATTCTAATTAATCGGTAATTTAATAATCGGAATTCGTATTTTTGATGTTTTGAAGTCGGACTTTTTGTTATTCGATCTATTGAAACTTTTAGATTTTGAGAATAGTAATTATAAACGTTAGGATTATTGAAATTTTCGAATTACAAAAGTAGGATAAATGATAAATCGGTGTTATTCTATTATTAATTTTGAACCATTCGGAATTATGAAAATCGGTAGTTTGAAATTCGTATACGTATTCGTTGTGTATTTGTGACTGATGGAATAAAGTTTTTCGTATTTAAGTAGTGTACCCATCGATATTAACCATCTTGTTTTTTTATATCTACGAGTCTAAATACTTACAATTCGAATGTTTGAGATCCTGAATATAAAACGTTTTCTCTATATTTCTATCTATACAGGGTGGAAGGGACACCGACGTAGGCTGGAGAAGACAAGGATAAAGAAAATTGGAAAGGTATGGGGGAGGCGTTTGCCTAGCAGTGGGACAGAACAGGCCATTAAAAAAATATTTTTAAAAATTTACTTTCCATACATAGATTATTTGAACACTATCTGTTTGTTTGAAAATAAAGTGAAAGAATTAGTTTTATGTCATCAGTCTAAAATAAATGAATACTCTCTCATATTGTATGACATATACAGGAAAAGTTTTTTTCCTCTACCGATATTTTGACAGAAGAAACTTTTGAAAATTTAAAAAAATACGTATTTTTTAATTTCATATGTTTTAGTAATAAAAAATAAAGTTATCGTTTACGAAAGTTGTCTATTTTGAAACTGATGTTATGGTCACTCACGGCGCGGGCGCGCGTAGCGCGCAGGCAGTTGGTTGTACCTACGTAATCAGCTGTGCGATACGGTGCGGCGTAGGTTACTGACCTCTTATTTTATTAGGTTCGACTAGATTTTATCTCTTAATTTGTAATTCCAATTTTTCCTTCATACTTTCATGGGCTTAGGACCATCGTAATGCTAAAAATAAAGCTTAAATAAAAGGCACAACTTTCAAATTAGCTATAAATTTAAATTGAAACAACGTTATTTATTATTCATACTTTAACCTGTCTGCATTACGGCGTATTGTGCGTGAGTTGGAGTCCTAAATTGTCCATGATCAAGCAGCCTTTGATTGGCGGCTAAAATTGTTCTAACGTTTGGAACCACGGGGTTACGTATTCCTTGAGCTCGCATACGAGGAATGCTCTCGTTCGCGTACATTATTCGAGCTGCACGTAAACTTTCACCACTCAAAATGTACACTCGAATCATTTCGTAATATTCGCGATTACTTAATTCCGACATTGCAATAGGGGTGCGCGGGCGTCACACGATTTCACACGAACAAGTTATTACGTAACGGGCACGCGCTTGCGTGGAATGAGTCAGACTGGTCGGCGCCGGGCGACCGCCGGCCTCCCCGCCCTCCCGCGAGGGGTTGCACCCCGCTACATCCCCGGCGCGTGCGCCTGTGTGCGCCGCGCAGTTTCATTGCAAGATTACTACGAAAATATGTCCATGTTTTACTCATTTTACATCGGATAAAAATTAAAAAAAAAGTATTGAACAATTAATGGGAATGTGTTCTATTACCGATACTGAACCACCAAAAAAAATATAATTACTGGAAAAAAACTTTTCCTGTATATTTGTAATAGCACGTACATTGTTTCTTTCAATAATTCCACACAGACAATGTTGCTCAGATAAGAAAAATGTTATAAACAGGATGGAAGGGATACCGACGCTAAAACGGTTACCGCGTATTCAGTACATCGTTTTGAGCCCCCCCTCATAGAAATTTTTCATATTTAATTATTTTTTAAATCAGCTATTCCATACATTTTGACGGAGTAGGTATTGCACTTTTGTTGGAAACAGCTGAGTTTTGTTTAATAACTGTAGAAAAAATTATGTCCCTTCCACCCCGTATAGACAAGCTTCGTTATCTCTAAAAATATAAAATACAACATAGATAGGAACAATGATGGCTGTTCCATCGTTGCTACATAGTACGAATTCGTTCTTTAATTTTTATCAGATGTAAATTAGTGCAAGTTATACCTAAGATTAGTGAACTAGTATTTTTTAATGGTGTTCTAATTCGTTAAGCAGTGCTATTAAGTTCCTTGGAAAAAAACTTTTTGAAAAATATCGAAATTTGGATTATTTGGGTAGTTTGAAAATATTTTTTTGAACTAGTAGTAGGATTATACTCTTTACCTCATCTAAATAGTGAAGCAAACACTAATAAATAGGCGAAGTAATACACCAGTTGATTTTACGCACACCAACATGTATGTTGTAAAGTATCTAATTTGCAGTGTGTACCAGAGTGTTTTCATTCATTGTCGTATTGTCGTCGTCACCTTGTATATACTCCCGCCTTCCCATGGGGTAGGTAGAAACTACAGAACATCACGTTTTACGACCCTTACATTCATATCCCCCCCCTCCCGAATTATTCTAGGTTTGATCTGTTCTTGTACCCAGGATTATAAAAACCCAAACGCGAGCAGTACGAAAGTATAGTTAGTCAGTAAAGCCATCAGTTTTAAGGGAAAAGAAGCATCTATGTAGAACATTCCACAGACATTCATCTTGTCGAATGTCGCTCGATGTAGCCGTTGGATATTCCTGCACAACTCTCTCTCAGCATCTGTAAATTAGAATTATTCTTCATTAAACAAGGTGATTAGTAATTGCCTTCCGGGGCTTCGGAACTGTTCGAAAGAGATACCGCGGTCCTGGAATACAAAGGGCTAAGAAGGAACATCGGTGACTTTTAGTCAGTACAACTCTGACACTCCCTTCCGCTCCGCCCAGAGCGGGCATTTGATGACATCCAAACAGAATAAGAAATGTGATTAGTAATTGGGTGCATTCCTTGAAGTAGTTGATACAAGATACCTAATTTGTAAGAATTTTGAACTGAAAACTTGGGGTTCAAACTTGGTTGTTCTGGAGAAATGGAACTGCAAATTTTTTTTTGGAAATTTCCTATCTCTTTACCGTAAACTGGTAAATGTGACAAAATCTACATCATTCAGAACATTAAATAAATATTTGTCGAAAATAAATTTAATAAAAAAAAACAATACCCGTACAGTTGGGAATTAAGCGCCGCTGTAAAGTTAATGTACGGATTTTTTTTTTAAATTTCGCTTGTTTTCGAAGCTTATTTTTCAAAGTACATGTATAATAGTGACGTGCATGATATGTAATGTTTTTTCTAAAACAAAATTGTCGATCACAATTTTCATTTATTAATTTAATAAAATTACCTGTACAATCAGATTTCAAAATGAGCGCACATGTATTTTGAACTTTATGAATCGCTATGTAAAACTTTTCACAGTACAAGCTCAAAATTATTTCAAATATGAAACTCTTTATCACCCAGACGTACAAAAATACCATTGCGAACCACAATACCTTCTGCAAAAAATACATCTCTCTTATATTCAGATGAATGAGATATGTCCTCATTTATCAATCCGAAATCCTTATTTATAATGACAAAAAATATGAAAAAAAATATACAAATCACACTTCGAACTCACAAAAACAAAGTCTTCTTTTGTACAGGTTAATTTCAGAAAACGAATTGTCATTTGCAGTCTCATTAAAACACGGATAAAAAACTCCACTTTATGAAAAACGATCTGAAATTCAAAATGTTGGTAAATTAAGTTTATTTTTCACTACCTGTGCCCCGCGACTTTCGTCCGCGTGAAATTATTATAAAAATATACACGGTACTCTAATCCTTTTTTTAAATAAAAGTAGCCCAAGTTATTCCTTATAACACCATCTATCTGCCAAAAAAAGTCCCTTTAAAATCGGTCTAGCTGTTTCGCAACAAACAGATAGACAGACACACAATAAAAAAATGTTTTTACAATTCCGGAAAGAGCGTTTAAAAATGTTTTGATGATTGGATTATATTCATTGGCATAAGAGCATACTTTGAAAGCGATAAAATAACTTTGGATGAGTAACTAAAATTTTGTGTAGTATTGATCGTTTCCCGGTACTTTCTTGACAGAGTAGTATTGTGTGCTTTCGTATGCATTCAAATTACAAACAGACACTTCGATTTTATTTATTTGTGTAGATTATCACATTAAAGGAGTACGATCCTTAGATCGTAGCAGGTGGCGTTCTGTGGTTTCTGCCTGCCCCCATGGGAAAAAAGCGTGAGTATATAAATGTATGTATTATATTAAACTGGTACCTTATACTGAAAAGTAGTCCTGATTATGCCATAACACTCCAAAATGTTAACGTAAGCTTGAAACATTTTTTTGCAATAAGTTGCATCATCACTATGGTCCATCTGTTGCAAACGTTGAGCTTGAACGTTCCATAAATCAGTTTTACTATTTAACAGTTTCAAAAGTCTAATGACATAAACAATGTTCATGTCAAAACATACAACCGTTATCCCACAAATGCAATAGTTTATGCTAATATTAAATTCAATTAAAGAATAAGCCATAGTTGAAATATAGAAACCAAAAATTGAGAGGACACTGATCCAATTATGCATGATGAAGTTCTTTGATGCGGTCTTTTCATTAAGAAATCTGTGAATGTCCTGAATTTTCAAGACAAACAAGACATGTTTTTTTGAATGCATCACGCTGTCGATATAATTTATGACGAATCCGATGGAATACAAGCACAAATCGCTGTAAGAAAACAAGTACACTAAATTTAAATGATCTCTTATATATTTGTCAAAATGAATCTCGTAGACATGATCAAGGAATATACATATGGACACTATCATACCACACAATGATACTAAATTCAATGTTAGGTTATTTGGGTGGATCATGTCATTCTTAATACGATATTTCGGACTCAACAAAATGTATTGCGTGAGATTTAAAGGTAAAAGCATCGATTGAATATCTTTGTCGACCAAGTTGTTTAACGGATTTTGTTCTAGACAGCTTTTATTTCTGACAAAAGAATTTATTATTGTTAGAGACTTCATTTTACTAAGGCTATGCTAACACAAATGAGTAATGGTTTCCATAGCTATTTATCAATTTTTTCCGGAAGCAACAATAAATTCAAGTTCCAAGGTCAATCCGTAAAGACAAAAGTGAAAAGTCCATTAAAATATTCTGTAATAACTTCTAATAATACTATACAACGTTGAAATTTGATGAGGTCGTCCTGTATTAGGACCTAATAATTAAATAAGAGTATTCTTTTCTGGTGCCGTATATAAAGTGAAGTGGCTGTGCGTGTGTGATGGTGAACGCTAACTGGGCCACTTACTGTGCGAGCACTAGCAAGTTGGTAAGCAGGTAGGTAGGTACTTGTCGGGGTGCAGATGACCGATAGTAAAAGGCGAATAAGCTTAATAATATGAACTTATAATTTAGGCAAAATAACAATTGTATAAGCGGGCGAACAAAGCAGAAATGAGTATCAGTCCCATCAAGACACCAACATTTATACTCTCAAGTAAACAAACTACGTCAACGTCGTCGTGAACGGCCTCCGTGTGTGCGTCGACATCCGAGACAAAGGAATCGCGGGCGCCGGTCGTCCGAGTGTGCGCCTCGCTACGCACACCTAGTTGAAATCCTTACCACAGAGGCGGGGCTTAAAAGGTGGCGTGATTTTTGGTGCTGCGTTCTAGTGTGCGAGTTGACTTGCCTACTCGTCTCGTATCCCGTAATAGTGGCTAAATAACCTCGTGGCTAAATAATAACAGCCGCTCGGGTTGATCTTAACATCAAGACGCGCTTGCCTAGGTTGGTTTGTCGATGGGTGACCACCTAACCACATAACGAGTTTCCCCCGTGCCTCGGAAAGCACGTTAAGCCGATGGTTCCGGCTGTCAGTTGTAGATATTTGACAGTCGTCAATATCCCCAAAGTCTGACAACCAGACTCACCAAAGGGTATCGCATCACCCGGTGCTAACTGGGTTGTAGAGGTCAGATGGTAGTCACTCCATGTAGAATACTGGTATTCAGATGCACCCAGTTAGACTGGAAGCCGACCCCAACAAAGTATGGAAAAGGCTAGGCAAATGATGACAGTCAATTAAGAATATAAGCGCCAGCACCAATGCCTGTGCACTGACCTTATTGCTAAAGTTTTTCAGAAAGGCCAAGTGTGTAGTATTCGCAAGCAGGGTGACTGTATGACCAGTTTATGAACGTGGACGAGGCAAAAGGATCATAGCAAATGGCGTTCTGTGGTTTTTGATTACCCTCATGGGTAAAAACCGTAAGTTTTATATATGTAACATAACATCACGCCTGTAATCCCCGGAGGGGTAGGCAGAGATGTACCTAATGGTACACCCACATTTCGCCAGTTATGTTTAAGTCCCTTGTAATAGCATAGCCTTGTAATAGGGGGCAAGCCTATTGCCATTGCCATTGTATTGTATTGTTTTTGCATGTATTATCAAAAGTTCCTAAAACAGTTGTCTTGCTTGGCAGTTGGTTTCGCTACTTCTTTTTTCCCATTAATAAAACAAAAAATACACCAAAAGAACCCGAGGTTTTTTATGAGACTAAAAGAAGAACCTTTATGGGAAAGCACTTAAAAGGAGTGATGTGCACGAATGATTTCTTCTTAAACTAAAATTGTCATTAATAACCTGTCACATGCAAGGGCTATATTCATTTTGATAAGGCAATCAATTTTTTAACATATGACCTACCTAGCTCATACGTTAAAAAATTTATTGCCTTATCTCGAAATTCATCAACAGTAATTGAATTAGCTAGAATAGATCAGTGAAAGAATCTAACTCATTCGTGTTTAACAAGCCCAAAGCAAAATGCTGTCAAAGAATAGAAAAAACAAGTGTAATCATAGAAACCATCGTGTTGAAGTTTTATTGAATAACTTCGTTGGCAAAGATGTGCAGTCGATGATTCTGCCTTTGAATTTGATGCAATCTATTCTTTTATATCCAAAATATTATATAAAGGATAATTTTATAACTTCAAACAGCCGTATATCGAATTTTGTGTCATTTTGTGCCAATATATTATTGATATCGATATTACTGTACGACATTGCCTTGTCATCGGACAGTCCCTGGATTTCTTGTAAAACGTATTTCACATTCTACTTAAAAGGCATTTTATTCAGTGTGGGATTTTTTATGAATTATGCGCACTGTGTTGCCGAAACGAATTAAAACGTTCTGTTTGTTTTAAAATTTCAAGACATTCACAGATTATTCAATGATACGACGTGTTTTAAACGCTTTACTTTTATTAACTGGATTGCTGTTATCTGTTTTCTAGTATTGTGTATTATTGCTATCAGTGTTTTTTGCATGGTTATCAATTTATCCATCTTCAGCATATTGAGTGGCGTCATTTTACTAAGTTTTGATGCAAACATGATTTATGCCATCAAAAATCATTATTCAGCTATTAAAAGTTAAAGTCGATCTATGGAATGTTCAAGCTCTTCGATCTCAAGCCATGGAGGTTACGGACAGAGAGGATCATTGTAAAAAAATGTTTCAGGCTTTCGTTAATATATTGGATTGCTATGACATCTACAAGTCTTTGTTTCAACAAATGGTGAGTAAAAAAATGGCGGTTATTATTTGTTGATTTTGGTAAATGGTTGGTAAACCTGTTTTGTGCATGTTGTTTAAACTGATTGAAATTAATTTTTATTAATAAAATCATTATTTTGTTTTATTTTGCAGATCGTCTTTTATACTATACGTTTTTTTTACGACTTCCTCATTCAAATTCAGACGTTGCTTTCTATTTTGAGTTTAATTGCTTTGAATGCCAGATTTTATGTAAGTACCTTGTGAATACTGCTCAGTACCTTGTGACAATAGATTGATATGTTATTAATTTATTACCAGAGATTGTATCTTGTAGAGTTTATTTGCCTAAACTTCAAGAAAGTAAGTAACATGTGGCTCCCTATAAAATCGCAGACAATTTATGAAATTCCGAAAGAAAGCTGTTAATTAGAGGGAAATCAATACTACATGTTTTTTTACAGTTTTTGGTTTCCTCGATAACATTATGGCTAGGCTTCTGGGTAACGAAAACGTTTGCATTGCAAGTTGCATTGAACCAACATTGCGAGTAATTCTACATGTCACTGAGTAGTCTTCCGGACACAAACGCACTTATTTTGACTTCAAATTGTACAGGTATTGCTGAGCTATTTAATTTAATACTAGCTTTAGACCGCGACTTTACTCACTTAATGATCGGAAGTTATTCCTCGGGGACGTTTTAAATAATATAGTCCATGACTTTAGGGGATACTGTTTGAAAACCTCTGGAAACCTTGCAGATGCTGAGAGGAGAAGAGAATAATAAACAAATAATAAAGAATATTAAACGTCTACATCGAGCGAGATTCAGCAAGATGTATGCCTGTCGGATATTCAACGTTGGTGCTACTTTACACTTGAAATCGATAGCTTTTCTTACTAACTATACTTTTGTGCTGCTGCAGTTTGCATTTCTGTAACCCTGGTACTTAGAAAAATAATTACTATCAAAACATTGCATTTTATTTTTTCGTTTTCCCACTGTAATCTATACATATAATAAAATCCTAGACTTTCCGTGTCTGTACATTACAGATTTTTGCAAAAAAGTCACTGGAATGTGCGAGAAATAAGTAATAGAAAGTAAAAATACCTTTTTTTAAATTTTTGTCTGTTTGTCTGTTCGTTTGTGCGCGCATCAAGTAAAAACCCCTCATTTTATTCAAAATCTAAATATTACAAAATAAGAAGCATTATTGTGTTAAAACGCTATTGTAAGTCAATAAAAACTAATTGTAAATCTGGTTGACTGAAATGAATTTGTGGATATTTAAATATTTTAAACACTGTTATATTTTTGTTTATGGGTAACAATGATGTTATTTTGTACTTTTTGTTTACATTGTTATAATTAGATAAGCTAACTATAGAATAAGATACGGTTTATTTATAACTAATTAATTCGAGCTATGTATTTTTTTCACGTTACCATCATTGCATTTCATATTTTTCTCGACATACAGGCTAGTTGTTTTATTTAAACGGGCGGTCTGCCTTGTGGCTCGTACTTAAAAAGGTCGAACTATCAAAACTATATATTTATTACTTAGCGTGTTGTCTATGGTGATGGTGACGATGACAGTTTTTGAAAAAAAAGAAAAAAAGGAGATTGATGTGTGACAAGACAGATATGTTATGATTAAAAAGTAAAATAAACAGATAATACGTAAATAGTCCACAAATAGTCTTCTTTTAACCAGCTATCTAACAAATCCGAATTGGGATCGCTGCGCGCCGCCGTTCTCGGTCATATTTATAAAAAAAATCAGGTTTGAATTTATCTCGCCGTTACTGGTAAGAGCTTCAGTTTCCAATAAACTCAATAATGGAACGTGATAGAAAATTACGATCAAGAATGCGACGTACATCGCATTCTCGTAGCAGTTCAGTGTCTCCTGTGCGTTTACCAAAGAAATCCCGAGATCGACACCACAGGCGATCTACCCGGATACGTGTTGCTAAGTGGCGAACACGTTCAGGATTACGAAAATCACGTTCTCGCACTCGACGTAAGAATCGACAACATCGTGGTAAATCTCGTAAAAGTACTTCACGATTGTGGTATTCTACTCGAAGCTCGTCACGCAGTTCAAATAATTCGATCCGAAGTTGCTCTCGAGATGCGGAAGCTAGCAGAAAACGTAACAGATTATGTCGCTCGCCAGAACTTACTGGTGTGCTGGAAAAGGTGCCCGTTTGACTGGTGAATCGCGACGTATGGAGGGTCATTCGAAGGAGGATGGTCACTGCAGGCCTAAAGGGCCTGAACATGAATCAAATACGCCGCCGCCGCCGCTGTCTACTACCGCTGAAATACCCAGGGAAAGATGCTATAGACTGTATAGTATATGGCATAGAGGATAGGTCGGTCCGTTATGGCGCTGAGGCCGTGAGATTTGATAACATTGATAAGTTGTTAGGATTTTTAAGAAATGTTAAACGTGTTGACCGAAATGTTAACAGGAAAATAGTAAAACCCGTATCAGATATGTCGCAACGTGGATCTAGGGGCGATGTTAGGATGCTAAGATGTTTCAACTGTCACGAAGTCGGACATATGGTTTCAAAATGTCCAAAACCAATAGTAAAATGCCAGAAATGTATGAGAGTAGGTCATGATAATCCAAATTGTACAAGGGAAGTTAGAAAAGATGCAGAGGTTAAAACATTATGATTAAATGAAAACAAACAAAAGCACACGGATGAAAAATTCAAAAAATCCATTTCAAACAACGGTAAAACTTTCCACGGGTTATATAGATTTTGGAAGTCAGTGCTGTTTAATACGTGAATCAGTTGCGCGGACACTAGTTAATCCCACTGAATGGTTATTTAATGATTTACCCATATTAAAGGGGTTTGGTAATGCAACCATAAATCCAATAGGTATTTGTAACTTGCAGTTGTCTTTGGAAGGAGTTTTAGTTACGATTGATTTAATCGTAGTATCAGATATGTTTTTGAATTACGATGTACTACTAGGACAGACAGCTACAAAACAATCTCACGTGGAAGTTCTTAAAACAAGCTAAAAAATTAGTCTTTACATCTAAAGATAATAGTACCAAGCATGACACGTTTAGTCTCAAGTGCTGTAAATCAATACAATTATACGGGAGTGGTTCGATTAAATGTTACACCAATAATTACTTTTCGGGACAACTTGTTATAGAAAACGGTTATCGAAAATCACACAGGATTGCACTTGGCCAATGCAAATTTTTGAACGGCCTAGGTTATATTACGGTAGTAAACACGAATAATCAACCTCTATCGTTCAGCAAAGATACATTAATTTGTCGTACAGTTCTATACAATAATAATCAAGTTGAAAAGAGATGTTACGATATTTTTAAAATTGCTAAACGGCTTACCTACATAACATTTGATGATTTAAATATTGGTCCCATAAATAATGATCAAAAAGCAAAGTTGAAAGAACTAATTGACGAATATCGAGATTGTTTTGTGATGAATTTATCAGAGTTGGGTCACACTACCGTAACGGCCATGGATATTCAGTTAAATGATAATAACCCAGTAGTATATCGCCCCTATCGCCTTAGTCATACAGAACGTAATGAAGTGAGACTCATGGTGGATGATTTATTGAAACACAACATTATTAGTGAATCAATTTCACCTTATGCATCACCCATAATAGTAGTGAAGAAAAAAACCGGGGACAAACGATTACGCGTCGACTATCTAGTCGACGCGTAATCGTTTGTCGTTTGTTAGTAGGCTTTAAATAGAAAAACTTCTAAACAACATTATCCTATTCCGCGAATAGAGGACCAAATTGATAGACTTGCAGGTAACAAATATTTTTGTACGTTAGATATGGCCTCAGGCTATTACCAAGTAGGTTTAACAGAAGAGTCAAAAACTAAGACAGCGTTTGTTACACCAGACGGGCAGTTCGAATTTAATCGGATGCCGTTTGGTCTAGCAAATGTTCCTGCAATTTTTCAGCGTGCTGTCAATTTGGTACTAGGGAACGCTCGATTTGACATCGTGTTAGCGTATATGGATGACATTTTAGTCCCATCTGACAGTTGCGAACAAGGCATCGGCAGATTAAAAGTAGTATTTGATAAACTACGACAAGCAAATTTCACCCTAATACCTCAAAAATGCCATTTCTTCCAAGAGCGTGTAGATTACTTAGGGTTCGAGGTATCGAGTGATGGAATACGACCGGGTTCTCGTAAAGTAGTCTGTTTCTAATTTTCCACACCCTCGTGACGACAACGTAAGGCAATTTATAGAATTAGTCAGTTCTTTTAGACGCTTTGTCAGAGGTTTTGCTGAAATTGCCCGCCCTTTGACAAAATTATTAAAAAAGGATGTCACGTGAACTTGGGGTGACGAATAAGAGGCTGCATTCGTTAAACTTAAAACCGCACTAACTTCACGTCCTGTACTGTCCTTATACGATCCAAAGTTGGAGACACAAGTCCATACAGATGCAAGTAAACATGGGGTATGTGCAAGTGCAATACTATTGCAGAAACAGATTGATGGCCCTTTTAAACCTATTGAATTTTATAGAAGGCAAACCTCTCCTGAGGAGTCTCATTTCTCATCCTATGAACTAGAAGCCCTAGCAGTTATATGCGCGTTAGTCCGATTCAGGCCATACGTTCTTGGGTTACACTTTACCATTGTCACCGTTTGTAATTCTTTGCGTGCAACTTTTCTTAAAAGGGATATGGTGCCACGAGTAGCTAGATGGTGGAGTTTAATCCAGGAGTTTGACTGTGATGTCGTGTACAGGTCTGGGCAGGCTATGCTGCACGTTGACGCTCTAAGCAGAAATCCTATGTCTTCTCAGGAAAAAGGCGTAGTCAAAGAAATTGAGACTTAATATGACGTTTTTAATATTACTGATGACTGGCTTGCAACTGTACAATTAGGTGATCCTGAAATAAGACGGATTAAGGATATCCTGTCAAATACGGAGTATAATGACATTGTAGAGATTCGTAAAAATTTTGTATTAAAGAAAGTTCGGATTTCTCGTAGTACAGAAAATGGGTTGAGGTGGGTTGTACCAAAAGGCTATAGATGGCAAGTTTTACAAAAGAATCATGACGAAATAGGGCACTTTGGCTTTGAGAAGACGCTTGAGCGAATAAAAGACCACTATTGGTTCCCGCGGATGCGCAAATTTACAAAAAAATATGTGACCGTGTGCTTAGAGTGTGCACATAATAAAATTCCATCGGGAAAGAAACAAGGTTATCTATACCCTATTCCGAAGATCTCTAAGCCTTTTCATACAGTCCACATCGATCACGTTGGACCATTCGTTACAAGTAAAAGGAAGAATTCGTATGTCCTTGTGATTATAGACGCGTACTCAAAGTTCATTGTTTTAAAAGCGGTCAAAAACACAAAGTCGAATACATCTATCGCAGTTTTAAGGGATTATTTTGGTACTTTCGGTGTACCAACACGATTAATTAGTGATCGGGGTACATCATTTACAAGCATTAAATTCAAAGGGTTTATGAGTGAAGTGGGCACAAAACACATTTTAAACGCCGTTGCTTCTCCACGGGCGAATGGGCAAGTAGAGAGGTACAAGAGAACAATTTTAGATTCTCTTGCCGCTCAAAACCACGGTAAGGATGAACGTTTATGAGATGACCGTTTACTTACTTGCTGGCTTGAATAATACCATTAATAAAGGCACGGGAAAGTCTCCATCAGAAATCTTGTTTGGTCTTAAACTCACTAGTGCTAATGAAGGTCATATCATACCTGAGATAGAATCGGACATTCAGTGTCTGCAGATAAAAATAGCGCACTAAATAGTATAACTAAAATAAGAGAAGAAGTAGAACAGTACGTTAATGAGTCGCAAATTAAACAAAATGAGTATTTTGATAAAAGAAGGAAAAAAAGCGCAAAAATCCAAATTAGGGGAACTTGTTAGAGTAGCAAGAGAGACTCATAGTGTAGGTAAAAGTAAGAAGCTACTACCGAAGTTATCAGGTCCGTATCGAATTACCAAAGAATTTGACAATGATAGGTATGAGGTTGTTGATACTCCGTTAACTATGAAAGGTACGACCGTTTACAAAGGGGTATACGCAGTGGATAAAATTTATCCGTGGTTGTGTTTCGGAACGGATCGGACTGACGAATCGTCAGAAAATGAAATGAGTGGAAATTAACAATTTTGATGAAATGGAGGCAGTTTGACTGTTAATGTATTTAAGTAGTCAGCGTAAAGGCCTGTTTTACATTTTTATGATTTTTTTACATTTTTAGAATAGATGATGCGCAAGGTGCGCGATGTCTAGTGCACAAAGTGTATGATGCAATGCGCAAGGTGCGCGACGCATTAAGAACAGGATGCACAAGGTGTGCGATGCAATGCGCAAGGTGCGCGACGCATTAAGAATAGGATGCACAAGGTGTGCGATAATAGGTGCACAAGGTGTGCGATGCAATGCGCAAGGTGCGCGACGCATTAAGAATAGGATGCACAAGGTGTGCGATAATAGGTGCACAAGGTGTGCGATGCAATGCGCAAGGTGCGCGACGCTTTAAGAATAGGATGCACAATGTGTGCGATAATAGGTGCACAAGGTGTGCAATGCAATGCGCAAGGTGCGCGACGCATAAGTAACAGGATGCACAAGGTGTGCGATGATTAATGCACAAGGTGTGCGATATTTTGTGCACAAGGTGTGCGATGCAATGCGCAAGGTGCACGACGCATAGTTTTCAGTATTTCAAGTTGGCGCAGCAAGGTGTTCAGGATGCACAAGGTGTGCCATGCGGACTGCACAAGGTGTGCCATGCGGACTGCACAAGGTGTGCCATGCGGACTGCACAAGGTGTGCCATGCGGACTGCACAAGGTGTGCCATGCGGACTGCACAAGGTGTGCCATGCGGACTGCACAAGGTGTGCCATGCGGACTGCACAAGGTGTGCCATGCTGACTGCACAAGGTGTGCCATGCTGACTGCACAAGGTGTGCCATGCTGACTGCACAAGGTGTGCCAAGTGGACTGCACAAGGTGTGCCATGCGGACTGCACAAGGTGTGCCATGCGGACTGCACAAGGTGTGCCATGCGGACTGCACAAGGTGTGCCATGCGGACTGCACAAGGTGTGCCATGGGGACTGCACAAGGTGTGCCATGCTGACTGTACAAGGTGTGCCATGCTGACTGCACAAGGTGTGCCATGCTGACTGCACAGGGTGTGCTATGCTGACAGCACAAGGTGTGCGATGCGGACCGCGCAATGTGTCCGATGCGGACCGCGCAATGTGTGCGATGCGGATCGCGCAAAGTGCGCGATGCGGAGCGCGCAAAGTGCGCGATGCGGACTGCACAAAGTGTGCGGGGCACAGCTTGTGCAGTGCAAAGTGTGTGATGTGTTGTGAAAATGTGTGAAGTCTGTGAAGCAGAAGATCTGTGATGTGTTGTACAAAACATTTGTAGCTTATGTTTAATTAATTAGTATGAATTTGTTTAATATTGACTCGTTGAATAAGTCTTGTATGTATATTGTTATGATCAACAATATATTAGATATTTTTGATTATTAATTTTATGATCAAATAGTTAAATTGGATACATATAGAATTGTTATGGTACTTTCATAAAAATTATTATTTTTATTCCCCGTTCTGTTATTTTGTTAAATGTACACGAGGACGTGTACGGTAATCAGGATGGACGAACTGTTAAAACGCTATTGTAAGTCAATAAAAACTAATTGTAAATCTGGTTGACTGAAATGAATTTGTGGATATTTAAATATTTTAAACACTGTTATATTTTTGTTTATGGGTAACAATGATGTTATTTTGTACTTTTTGTTTACATTGTTATAATTAGATAAGCTAACTATAGAATAAGATACGGTTTATTTATTTAGCGTTTATTTCATTAAAATCGACGAAAAGACGCAAATGACATTATTTTTTAAAATTTTGTTAGTAACCTCATACGCGATTTCTATGATAAAAATAGTCGTAGTGTAGTCACTCGGAATGGCTGAAAACGAATTTTGTTTTATTTTTCCTTTTGTCTTTACTCTTTGCACGGAAGTAATAAGTACTACGTACGCACGCGACGGCCAGTCAAGCTTTACAAAACCAGTTTATGCGGATCTCTCATTGTATAGGAAATCTATACAAAGCGAGGTCAATTTATACTGGAAATTTACAGCTTCATGTGCCGCCGTGTGTACAACTGCAATTCTTGCTTGCATTAAAAAATTGCCACCAAAAGAGAGGTTAACGCTAATTTAGTCTCTTTCTAATAAGGTGACCATTCTTTTTATGTAAAAAGTAGGACATGATGGAAAGGCTGAGAATATAACATTATTAAATTAAATTAAAAAAATATTTTCAATTTTCGTTTCCGAGGCAATTAAATAATAAAAAAATTGTAATACGAGAAAGCTATTATTATATATTGGGGCGTCGGTAGATAGGTATTAAAAAATTAATCATAATCATAAATCTTTATTTAATTCAACATCAGAAGTAACAGGCACTGGTATATGCACAATCTTAAATAGAGAAAGGTGTCTGAAGTAGGAAGGTCCTGAGGTACAGATCACCTCTCCGGCTTTATATATCATTTTATTACAGCAACTCAACCTGAAGTTTATTTAAATAATAAAATTACTATTATTCGGATTTTACTATATTTAATGGTGACCAGTGAAATGATGTATTAAATAAGATTAGTTCTTAGATAATAGGTAGATAAACAATATCCCACAAAATAAAAACTTTATGGGGACAATACCAAAATAAGACAATGACGTTGTCAAATTCAACCAGACCACCTTTTTCCAATGTTGCCCGCACACAAACTAAATAAAATAGTTTCGTTTGAATAATAATTATAACAGGACTTTCAGGATTTCGTATTTTTATATGTGCCTACCGAAATGACTTCGAATACTAATAATTTAGTAGATTAATGATCATGTCCACATTGTGCGAGTGGGAAAAGGCTAAAATCCGGCAGTGACAAGCCTCAGAACGGCTATATAAAACTTACGTTAACGGAAAAAAAATACTTATATGAACAAACTAACATTGCGAATGGGTTGCCTGATAAAGTTAAGTCAAGGCTACCCTTTATTAAAACTAACGGAACTAATCTTTTTTTCAACCAAACGAAATCAAAATGGAATTAGAGTCTACAAAGCAATCAAGCCAAGAATCTGTTAGGTTGTCATCTTTTTGTCCCTACTACAGAGTTGTAAGGTATAAATAGATAAATTGATATTAGATGTCCACTCATCTATTTTCTTATTAAAATATGCATTAAAAGAACAGATAGGTAATTTTATTACAAACACGATGGCATAACGTTCGGTTGTCTAAGTAAAATCGGTCAAGTCCCACGGTTGTCGCAATTTTAAATAGTCTTCACTTAATGATATCAGGCAACCCATTTGTTATGCTTTTTCTCATTTATATTAAACATATTTTTGACTCAGTAAACATAGGATTTTTTTTTATACTAGACAGGCTTATTTATAATGGTAGGTACCCCAGAGTGAAGAGGAGTTATATCCGTAAGAGCAATTGTTTCACTCGCGGCATATCTTTAACGTTTAAATGCCCTTGACTGCACTTGCATTTGAACTTCGAAGCAAAATACTAATAATAGTCAGTAGTAACATAAATATAGTGAATAGTCAAATGGCTTGCTTTCAACACTATTTGTTACATCGATCTGCGTAATACTTGCGTCTACGCTTCAACTTTTTTTTTTGCCCGTTCATCAGAGTCCTTGGAAAAGTATCCGCTTCGGCAATCATGGTCTATCTTCGGAAATATGAGATGTAATATAATTCCCATGTTCTACTTCTTCTTTTGTATCGATGATTTATCACATTATTAGCACCCAGGTGGCTACGTTAATCGCGGTTTCAGTAGAGATTTTGACAGTAAGTCCTCTAAATCGCAGGTGTAGGGACACTTTAGATACTCCAGGAAGTCACAGTTAGCTGCTGCTACCATGGAAGTACGTGTCTATTAGGGGCCAGCCATAAAATTTATGACGTAATTTAATTACGTCATACGTTAAAGAGGTGGGGGGTGACAACAAAGTGTGACATTGTGTGACAAGGGGTGGAAGGGGTCCTAAATTTGGTGACGTCACATTTAAAAAACTAATATTGCTAAGTTTTAAAACACGAAATTTGAACTATTAACGAAAAACTTATTAAAGAAATATTTCCAACTCTATCGGCGGGCAGCATGTAATATTGCAAAATATGTGACGTCACACTTGGGAGGCGGGAGTCTCACAAAAATTGACCTTCTGATAAGGACGGATTTTTTGACCCCTCCGGTGAAAAAATCATAAAATTCGTATGACGTAATTTATGGGTGGTCCCTTATGTATCACCTTTGTTAGAATATTACAATTATACGACTAAAATCCTAAAAGTGCGGAATGAATGCACTACAATGCCTTGAAAAACCAAACTTAAAAGCTTTATAGCGATGTTCGTGTTAATTCGGAAACATGAAGATTCTCGAAGCGCATAGTCTTTCTGGTTCTATTGCTAAATACATTAAATTCAAGCGTTTGCAGTGTTTTTCAATTGCATGATTTTTGCAAATTCTCAATTTTGTTTCCATCGTTTGTGTCCATCACATTTTTTCCATCGGTTGATTGAGCTCTCAGAGCTGAAAGATTATTTTTTAAATTGTTAAGGATATTAACCGTTGGGCCCTAGGATAGATCATGAGTTGCATCTATATTTTGCTTACGTTCATAAACTTTGGGAATGACAAAAGAATGTGCGCTCACGTGAGCGAAGCCGCGGGCACAGCTAGTTGAGAAATAAAGTACAACAATTGTCCGTATTTATGCAAAAAGCAACCACCCAGCAAACACACACTTCTGAGATATCAAAGAATTTACAAAAACATGTGCAGCTCTGTTAGATGAAGTTACATTGAGTCTGTAGGGTATACACCTTATGTCTAGTACATGTATTTGTATTATATATTACACGTCACAACACATTTACACACAGACAGATTTATTAACATGTATTTATAATAAACGCTAAAAGACACATCCATCGGCATCTTATATTGTCCACAACAATATAATGTCGGATGACGTCGGGACAGCGTGGATTGGAATCGTACCGCGGCTGAGCTACGTCATCGTGACGTATGGAAGGCGAGTGAGGTGGGACGCAGCGCGCGAGCGTTGGCGGCCTTACCTTGACCTCCAGTCGGAAGCGAACATCCTATCGACGCGCGCGCACGATTTCGGTGACGATTCCAAACCGCATGGTTTTAAGTTTCTGCCTGCAAAGACAATATACGTGTTCTGTGTTTTCTGTACTATCGTGACTCTGTTCTCCTTCTTCTGTATTGTGTTGTGCGTGTGGACTAGTAGAAATAGAACTGTGAGTATTAGCGTAGTGACTTTTATTAATTTACGCATCTACCTACACACCCAACCACACGCAACTAAACTGGTGACCCCGAGTTGAACACTATAATAACTATGAGTGATAGTGAGTCCGAGCACACCGCGTCGTCACAGCCGGCGGAAAATGTCACACGGAGACCGCGCAAGGCAAAGCGCGTTTCCATTGTGGCGTCGCACGAGATTTGCCGAGCGCCGTTGAAGCTGCCACCGTTTTGGCCAGAAGAGCCCGAAATATGGTTCGCTCAAATAGAGGCACAATTCGAGAACGCTGGGGTGACGAACGACGTCACGAAATTTAATTTTGTCGTCGGTCACCTAGACCCCCAATTTTCGAAAGAGGTGAAGGACGTCATCATGTCCCCTCCCGCGACCAACCGGTACGAGAAGCTAAAGACCGAATTGGTGAAGCGCCTCTCAGCCTCCCAGGAGAAGAAGGTCAAGCAGCTGCTGATGCACGAAGAGCTGGGAGACCGGAAGCCGTCGCAGTTTCTTCGCCACCTGCAGGGCCTAGCAGGACCAAGCGTGCCAGAGGACTTTGTGCGCACCATTTGGAGCAGCCGACTCCCCAGCAGCATCCAGCCCCTGCTGGCATCCCAACCGCACAGCACCTTGGAGGCGCTGGCTGAGCTAGCAGACCGCGTCCAAGACATCGTGGCACCGAGTCATGTCGCATCAACAACAGCAGCGGGACCCACGATGAGCGTGATGGCAGCCGAGATCGCAGAACTGAAGCGTGCCATGAAGGACCTGACGATGCAGCTGCGTGACAGTCGGTCGCGTAATCGCTCCCACAGCCGTGGTCGAGACACGCGACGCAACTCACGCCAACGTTCTTCATCCCGGTCAGACGCCAGCTACAGAAAACACCCGCAGTGCTGGTACCACTCGACGCATGGGGAGAAGGCCAAGCGTTGCGTCAAGCCCTGCGACTACAAGAAGGGAAACGCCGCGGGCAGTCGGTAATGGCGACAGATGATTGCCCCGCCTCTACTGGTCGTCTATTCGTGACAGATCGAAGAACAAACACGCAGTTCCTGGTCGATACAGGAAGCGACCTCTGCGTGTACCCTCGTCGTCTGCTCAGCGATCGTCGTGCACCCACCAACTACCAACTAGTAGCCGCGAATGGAACGCCCATTCCAACGTATGGTTTCCTAGAACTCAACCTAAACCTAGGATTACGTAGAGACTTTAAGTGGCGTTTTGTGGTAGCTGAGGTAACAAAACCAATCATAGGTGTCGACTTTTTGTGTTTTTACTCGTTAGCCGTTGACTGTAAGAATCAACGGTTAATCGATAGTAGTACCAATGTTTATTGTATAGCCTCGAGTCACTCAGATTCGTCTTTATTCTCTGTAAAGGTGTCTTCTGGGGACTCGAGGTATCACAGAATCCTCGACAGCTTTCCCGACATCACCCGACCTGCCGGAACACTACGCACCACACCACATAACACCGTACACCATATCCGCACGACCCCAGGCCCGCCAGTATCATCTTCGTTTCGCCGACTAGCGCCGGACAAATTGAAAATTGCTCAGCAGGAGTTCCAGCTGATGCTGGCCAATGGAACTGCCAGACCCTCGGAGAGTCCCTGGTCATCACCACTCCATCTCGACCCCAAAAAGGACAACGGTTGGCGACCTTGCGGAGACTATCGCATGCTCAACGCGCGAACAGTCCCTGACAGGTATCCGATCAGGCACATACACGATTTTGCACACAGTATTTCAGGCTGTCGAATATTCAGCACTATCGACCTCGTGAAAGCCTACAATCAGATACCAGTCAGCCCGGACGACATTCCCAAGACCGCCATCACCACACCGTTCGGCCTGTACGAATTTCCGTATATGACGTTTGGTCTACGTAACGCAGGCCAGACATTTCAACGTTTTGTCGACGAGATGACCAGAGGATTAGACTTCTGTTACAGCTACCTGGACGACTATTTGATTTTTTCCAGGTCTGAAGCAGAGCACGAGGAACATCTACGCATCATTTTCAACAGGCTGAAAGACTTCGGCATGTTAATCAACACGTCCAAGTGTGTTTTCGGTGTCCCGGAGGTAACATTCCTAGGTTACCATATCTCCGAGAAAGGCACAAAACCACTGGACACCAAGGTCGAGGCCATTAAGACGTTCCCACAGCCCAAGGACGTTCGTCAGTTGCGCCGATTTCTGGGCATGATAAATTTTTACAGGCGTTTCATGCCCCACGCAGCTCAGATACAGGCGCCACTTCACAACCTCTTGATTGGCAACGTAAAGGGCTCGCACCCCATATGTTTGGCGGAGAGTACTTTACAAGCATTCGAGGACTGCAAGGAAAGCCTAGCTAATGCTGCATTATTAGCGCACCCCGATTGCAATGCCAAACTCGCATTGGTTACCGATGCGTCGGATACTGCAATCGGTGCGGTGTTACAGCAGCTAAGCGACGACGGCTGGCAGCCATTAGCTTTCTTTTCCCGGAAGCTTAGCCCTTCGCAAGTAAAGTATTCTCCCTATGACAGGGAGCTGCTGGCCATTTACGAAGCCATCAAATACTTTCGCCACATGCTGGAGGCTAGGCACTTCGTCGTGTACACGGATCACAACAATTCACCACCGAGATAAGGCACATTGCCGGCAAAGACAATGTTGTCGCCGACCCCTTATCTCGTGTGGAGGAATTACAGGTGCCGGTCAGCCTCAGCACCCTCGCTGACTCTCAAGCATCAGATCCAGAACTGAAGAAACTCCTTCAGGAAGGATCTTCACTGGTGCTTGAAAAGGTGAAGGTCACTGGGGAGCGTACGTCCGTGTACTGCGACGTCAGTACAGCGTCTCCCAGACCATTTGTGCCCAAAATGCTGCGGAAGCAAGCCTTCGACAGCTTGCACTCCCTCAGCCACCCACGTGTCTCAGCGACCACCAAATTAATCGCAGAGCGCTTTGTTTGGCCAGGCATCAGGAAAGACTGCAGGGAGTGGGCAAGAGCATGTCTCGCATGCCAGCGGGCTAAAGTGAGCCGCCATGTGTCTGCGCCATTAGGAGCATACCATCTCCCACGCGCCAGGTTCACCACCATCCACATTGACCTTGTTTGCCCGCTCCCAATATCACAAGGCTTTAGATACTGTCTGACGGCAGTCGACCGATTTACCAGGTGGCCAGAGGTCGTACCTATTGTCGACATTACTGCCGAGACAGTAGCTATCTGGATGGATTGCCCGGTTTGGCTGTCCTACCGACATTGTCACGGACAGAGGCCGTCAGTTTGAGTCGGCTCTGTTCGAACAATTGTCCAAGATTGCTGGTTTCCAGCACAAACGGACAACGGCATACCATCCAGCGTGTAATGGCATGGTGGAGCGATTTCACAGGCAACTCAAGGCGTCCATCACGTGCCATGCCAATGACAAGTGGACCGAGTCCCTGCCGTATTGCTTGGTATAAGGAGCGCATTCAAAAAGGATGTCCAAGCGTCTTCTGCCGAACTACTATACGGCGAACCGCTAAGGCTCCCAGGAGAATTTTTTTCTCCCAGTGATGACGGAACGACCGACATCACGGAATTCACCGCGCGCATCCGCAAGTTTGCTCACAGCTTGCAGCCAACTCCAGCTTCCCGTCACAACAAGGCAAGCATTTTTATATTTAAGGATCTGCAGACCACTGATCACGTGTTCCTTCGTGAAGACGCATTACGTGGTTCGCTGCAAGCAGCCTACACAGGTCCTCACAAAGTTCTGCAAAGGGGTGACAAAATTTTAAAATTTTATTTAAGGGCAAAGAGGTCACGGTCTCAATAGACCGCCTTAAACCAGCCTACATATTGGCCGACAAAACTAACCCCCACGACGATACTCCACCTGGCGACAAAACAGAGTATACAACTCGTTCTGGTCGTCGGGTTAGGTTTCCAGATTTTTATCGCCCTTGACGGTCTCTGGAGGGGGGTGGTGTAGGGTATACACCTTATGTCTAGTACATGTATTTGTATTATATATTACACGTCACAACACATTTACACACAGACAGATTTATTAACATGTATTTATAATAAACGCTAAAAGACACATCCATCGGCATCTTATATTGTCCACAACAATATAATGTCGGATGACGTCGGGACAGCGTGGATTGGAATCGTACCGCGGCTGAGCTACGTCATCGTGACGTATGGAAGGCGAGTGAGGTGGGACGCAGCGCGCGAGCGTTGGCGGCCTTACCTTGACCTCCAGTCGGAAGCGAACATCCTATCGACGCGCGCGCACGATTTCGGTGACGATTCCAAACCGCATGGTTTTAAGTTTCTGCCTGCAAAGACAATATACGTGTTCTGTGTTTTCTGTACTATCGTGACTCTGTTCTCCTTCTTCTGTATTGTGTTGTGCGTGTGGACTAGTAGAAATAGAACTGTGAGTATTGGCGTAGTGACTTTTATTAATTTACGCATCTACCTACACACCCGACCACACGCAACTAAAAGTCCCACTGTAAAAAATGATTTTGTACCCCAAAAAAAAGTCGTTTCCCAGCAATCATTTTTGCGTAGAGTTGCTTAGTTTGATGTACAGAATTTGTGGTTGACGGCGTCGTGAAGGGTCCGTTTACACCCGGGTTGTATAGGTGGAGCGACGATCTCAACAGGGTGGCTGGTAGCTGCTGGATGAGAATAGCTGATATTTTGATATTTATATTAGGCTAAGTTGCGTGCAATTAGAGAGGCCTATGTCCAGGGGTGGACTGCTGTAGACTGATAATGATGTACAAAGGCGAGCCCTAGAATTCAAGTTCAGTTAATTTCCATAACGTGGAAGCGCCAGAGTAACCCACGAAATTCAAATATTCTTAGGTTTATTGCAATTTGTAGGTCAGTGTCAGGCTGTATGTTGAACAAAATATGATTCGCGAACGTAACATGTATGTATTTACAGAATTATAATCATTAAAATCATCAATAAAACCCTCCAAGATAATTATTTTCATCTTTTTCATGAAATAGTAAGAAAACTTGAATTTAAGGGGCTACCTTAGCACATCCTGCTAAATATGCGATTTACTTTCTCAAAAATGTGGGTAAGTAACAAGTTATTTTTGAAACTTTATACCACTATGATAGACAGTTCAAAAGATATTTAGCGTCCATTCCTTCGTTCCAAATCAATAACATAATTATAATATAAGATTTTAAACTATCATGGTCACTAACATTACTACTTAGACAGGAAACGGAAATATCCCGTTTCCTGTCTAAGTAATAATAATTATAATTAAGGACGGGACGGTTGACGTGTGTCGGGCATGCCACCGTCCGGGTGAGTCCATCAGACATATTATTTCTGGTTGTTCTCGTCTGGCTAACGGCGAGTACTTGCACAGGCACAACCAAGTAGCCAGGATAATTCACCAGCAACTTGCCTTGAAATATAAACTTGTGGAATCTGAGGTACCGTACTACAAGTATGTGCCCGACCCAGTTCTCGAGAAAGACCATGTCACGCTGTACTGGGATCAGTCTATCATTACTGACAGGACTATTGTCGCCAATAAACCTGATATAGTGGTAGTGGATGGATTAGAACGGCACGTAATGATTGTTGACATAACGGTCCCGCATTACGAGAACCTTGTGAAAGCCGAGAAAGATAAACAAATCAAGTACCTTTACTTGGCTTGCGAAGTTGTCGACATGAGGGGTGTGAAATCAGAAATCATTGTGGCGAAAGTCGTTTGAGCCAATGGCTTAATTGCCAAGAACCTCGACCAAGACCTGAGGCAGCTAGATCAAGGGCTTGATTCAGAAAGCGGCACTCCTGAACACGACTAGTATTGCTAGGAGGTTCCTCTCTCTGGAGCCCTGACCGCTGGTAGCTTGGACCCTGATCCTAGTTTATTTTTTATTATTAGGTCAGTGAAAGCCTTTAAATACAGTAACAAAAGAAAATTAAATAAAAAACAATTTTTAAAACGAAAAGTTTCTGTCTCTGTTCGCTTACGGGTTTAGTCCTCCTCCAATTGCCCCCATTTTTTTCTCGTGTTGTTGGAAGCGGCGAACACCAGAATCAATAATATAATTAAAGACAAACTTTGGAGGTTTCCTTAATATTATGAGGCCTTTAAGTGATGTGTGTACTTACATTTAATTTCAGTGTCTTTCTATTTTCGTCGACACCACATCGACCGTTTAATTTCAAGCAAAAAATAAAAGAACGTAATAATGTCTGTATCGTTGAGTATTCAAATCGAAGAATTCCCTAAAAACAAAGTTGATAAAGATGTTCAATGTTTACTTTTTTCTTTAAATCTTTAAAAAAAACTATTGTTTTATCCAAAGTATCAATTAAAAAAAAACTTAATAACCCCCAACAATCGTGTAATTAAGTTAATTTCATTGTGTGCGACAGTTTTTTTTTGTCATCCCATATTTACAATGTTATTTCTGTACTGCAAGACGAAAACATGATACGATACCAAACAATACGTTTCCTATATTTCGCTTCCATTTTTGATGTGGTGTCCGTGAGTGCGGGTTTCATTATGAACTATGTCACCTATTTTATTCAAACCATGGAGAATATTACATTCGTTCTCACCATTCAAGAAGTATACAGGTTTCTCAACAAAAACGACAGTCGCAACACTTTCATCATTAATAGTTGGATCAACGTCGCATTAATCATAGTCTATTATATCATATCTGCTATATATATAAACATAGAATATCTCCATCCTCCATGGTACACGACCGTTCATATAATGTTTCTAATAACTCTCGACTCTGATTTCATTTACGCAATCCGATTAATACGGCTAATAATTGACGAACTTGTTTTGTGGAAGAGACAAGCCTTATATTCTCGTGAAGATGGTGGCAATGAAGAGTATTGTAAAATAATGTTTCAGACTTATGTCCAAATATTAAAATGTTACAAGATCGTTAGAAAACATTATCAACCAACGGTGAGTCGACAAAATGAGGATGAATGTAAGAGTAGACGAAAACCAAAGAAACGATGGATGGACTGTGTGAAGGAAGATATACCAAGAACGATGTCTGATGAGATGACGAGTAATAGAGAAGTATAGAAGAATAAGACAAGCTGCGGCGACCCCAAGTAAATTGGGATAAGGGCAGGAAAATAATAATCGGAAATCGGTTGTTATGGTACGTAATGAGTCAAGAGGTGGGATGTGGAGGTCAGAAAGTCATCATCATATTTCTGCCCTTGTTCCATGTTGTTTGGGGTCGGCGCACAATCCATCCATCTTTTCTTTGGTTTTCCTTCATCCATCTATCAATATTTATATTCATCACTCTTTTAGACACATGTGTACCGTCTCTCAGCGAGGTCAGATAGGAAGTCTGCACATACTAATATTATAAAGCTGAAGAGTTTGTTTGTTTGTTTGTTTGCTTGAACGCGCATATTACAATACAATACAATACAATTTTTCAATTCGAATCAGTAGTTCCTGAGATTACTCAGGAACTACTGATTCGAATTGAAAAATTCTTTTAGTGTTGGATAGTCCATTTATTGAGGAAGGCTATAGGCTATATAACATCTCGCTACTACCAATAGGAGCCGAGCAAAAAGAAATCAAATCAGAAGCGGCGGGTGAAACCGCGGGGCACAGCTAGTGTAAAATATTGGTATTGAGATGCATTCAGCTAAGCTGGAAGCTGACCCCAATATAGTTAGGAAAAGGCTAGGCAGATAATGATAGTATGTGATACGAAGAAATGAGTATAGGAGACTATGTGGATGACGGCTGAAACAGATGTACGAATGAAAAAGACAAAGTGCACTGACTCAAAATAAATAAAGATGATGGTGAGTAAGAACAAACAGTCATGAATGATTTCGATATTGTTACGTTTCAAATAATGAACTGATAAGTCATTTTCTCCTGTGCATATATATCAGCTATCATTTAAGTATTAGAAAGATGTTTCTAGCTATAACAGTTTATGATAAAACGTTTTGTTTGTCTCATCATTTTATTTTTTCATCCATCTTTAATATGCTCACATACATCCCCAAAACAGGACAAATCTTCTTGGCCTCCGCTTTCATATTTTCTCTTTAATGTAATTAATTTTCAGACTCTTTTTAAAACGGCAGAATGTTTCTTTCATGAATTAGTCAACTGTCAAACCTTGATTGCTTTTTATCAGTTTTCTTATAAAAGAAATGAACAAGTGAGTATTTTAACACTGTATATTTCAAAAATCAAAGTCGACACGTGCATGGACGATTATAATTACACTCCGAGAGTGTGGAAATAATCTCTGATCTAATCTAATTTTATTTTTCGTTTTTCTAGCATTTTGTACAAGGATTACTTTTCGCTTGGTTATTAAAAGACTTGGCCTTACAAATCATGCTCAGTTTGCAACTAGAAGAGTTCTATGTAACAGTGGAAAATACTCAAAATGCTTGCTCTATTATTTTAGCATCGAATTGTACAGGTAAATATTTATTAATTGTTCTAACATTTGTCTTTACAATAGCTTAAGATAATAAAAATTAAGTAGTAGCAGTAGTAGTCCATAACACCACCACCATTATTTTCAATGTTTTTTTTTGCCGAGTTGCGTTGCTGTGTTGCGATTTGAAGGGTGGATGTTTGTGTAAAAAACACGCAAGATCAGGTGTCGGCAAGTCGGGCGGGAGGAAAAGCCCGGGTGTTTCCATTGTGAGGATCGTCCGGAGGACACGGTGCAGCACACTGTGGAGGCCTGCCCCGCTTCGGCGGAGCAGCGCCGTGTCCTCGTAGAGGCGATTGGCGGCGGCGACCTCTCGCGCCCGGCCCTGGTTCAAGCCATGGTCCGGAGCGAGAGAGAATGGGAAGCCGTCACCTCCTTCTGCGAAGCAGTTATGCTAGTGAAGGAGGTGGTGGAACGTGAGAAGGAAAGAGCCTCACGTCCCAGCCGCCGCGGGAGACGCCCTGGGCGTCGGGGGTCACGTGGTGGCCTATGGACGGCGAGTTATGGGCTAGCTTGCCGTCCGGCCATCTTATGACGACAGGCCGTGTCGATGGCGCGTTCGTGTTCCACGCGCGCCTCAAAGAGATGTCAGCAACCACGTAGGGGGTCCGCACGGGCCGATGCCTGCCAGGACTGCGGGACTGTTCGAAAGAGATACCGCGGCCCTGGAACACAAAGGGCAAAGAAGGAACATGGATGGGTTTTAGTCAGTACAAGTCTGACACTCCCTTCCGCTCCGCCCAGAGCGGGGGGGGTCATTTGATGATTTCCCATCCTTTGGCAAGTAATTTAAGGCAGTGTCCAGATACCGTTGAAATTTTTTATTGAGATCCCAAAAAAAAACATAATGCTTTGTTACTGTATACTAGTCAGCAGTTACTTTGCCGCATCAGTCATAGGTACTTATTTGTAAAATAGGTTCTAGAAAAGTACTAGCTAGATTCTACGTGGCTTTCAAATGTATGTAGTTGTATAAAAATATTATTAAAATTAACTTAAGAAACTTTATGTAAGAAGTAGATATATTTAACAATATTTCGCGATCCAAAGTTCGATCTTCTGCGGACCGCGGTTGGCTAGTTCTGGACCGCTGCGCTAGACATTCCCGCTTTGTTTCTATACGGTGATTAAAATCATCTTAAAAAAAGTCACGGCAACATTTTAATTATATTAAATATAAAATAATATGTAGCTTGACAACATTATACTGATATTGATAATATTTTATTTACAGAGGAAGAAAAGAGGCTTTGTAAAAACGTTTTTCGTTTGAATCGAGCGTCCTTTGAGAAGATGAACATATTTGGCATGTTCTACGTCGACATTTGCCATCCTTTACGGTTGATGTCGCTTCTTACCAACTACATTGTCGTGCTATTACAGTTCGCATTTCTGTAATCCTAGTACTTGATAATCTTATTACGCATAATCAGCCTATAATATTCCTACTGCTGGGTTACATAGAACACAGGTCTTCTCTTGTACAATCCAGCGTGCAGGCCCAGACCTCGCTGTTAGATCAGATTACACATATTATCTTCAATTTTTTGTCCGTTTCGAACGCATTCGTCTGGACTGAGATCGAAATCATTTAGGTGTGGCATCTTTTTGTTATCATCATTATTTTATTAGTAGCCACTGGATCATCACCATCAAATTCCGAAAAATATAGTTAAGAAAGATATAATATTGTATGGAAGGAAATAAAAATCACGAGACAGTTTTATTAACTTTTTTTAATTTAAAGAACTACATAAATATAATTATTAGGAACTTACTATTGCATATAATTTGTGTATTTAGTTTTTGAATTAGTGTTATTTATTTATAAAAAATAATTTAAAAGAATCGATTCTTACGGTTGGCTCGTTTTCCAGCCACGTCTTTACCAAAGCGAAGCCCATGGGCCCCTAACTTGACTTTACGTATTTACGTACCGTCAAGAAATATCTCGCAGGCGTGCTGGTTTCCTCACGATGTTTTTCCTTCACCGAAGCAAGTGATAATTTTACAATACACACATGAATCCGAAAAATCAGTCTTGGCAGTCCGACTCATCCGTATTTGTATGATAAAACCGGTTAGGCTAGAAGTTTAAGGACCACCAGAAACAAAATAACAAATACAGAAGAAAACGTCGCGCGTCGATTCATCCATACGTTGTGATGTTACAGAAAAGCAAATTGGAGTAAAACAATAATATGATTAGTAATAATTGAACTGAAATGCATCATTGTTACTGCGTCAATAGTAAACAGTCCAGATGCACTCATTTTTCCTATATTAATATCCATCATTCGTTTACTGTTCTTCCAGAGTCTTTTCGAAGTCACTGAAAAACAAATATTTTTATTAATATCATAGCCAGCTGTGTCCCTCTGCAGGACAAAGACCTCCCTTCCCTCCTTCCTCTTACTCCTAGCAGTGATGTTTGTGACCAATCTTTAAGTTACCAGCCCAGCAGACAGCAGCCAGCAGTCAGCAGCACAGCAGACAGCAGACCAGCAGTCTTGTCATCTTCTCCTGGACCTTTACATAATGTTAAACAAAATTACAAACAAATAAATAATTAAAATGACACGGATAACATCCAATACGGTCATTACTCATCATTACGACCACCTTTTACTGTGGAACAAACCTTGAAATCGCGAAAAATATAGCTTTCCCCTACAATATGTCGAGCTATGCGAACATACATTTATGGGGCAGCTGATCTTTGTTTTGAAGAAGAGGACTTGGCCCTGATCACCGCCTGTAAGTATGTTTTGATTCATTGAAAAAATGGTACCAAGGGGTGTCGTATTACTCAGTAACTAGGTTGTGAGGGTCACATACGCAGTCACTCCATGAAAAATACTGAGAGACTCCGACCTAGTAGATAAAATTCTAGGCATATGGTTATGTACTTTCAGAAGAAAGTACATTATCATTTGCCATCATCATATATACTTTAAAAATACGTACCGTCTCGTGATAATTTCAAAATAACATTGCCTTATTTGCCTTTGGCTCTTGCAGCTTTTTTTTTTTTTTTTTTATTCTGCATGGGCTTACTCTTGACCTCAATCTAGTCCTGAGGACAGAGATGAAGTCGACGATGGAACGAGCTAACCCAAAAGAAGCCTATTAACTCGCGATTTAAATAGATTGGGGTCATATGAACTTGGAAACACCGACGCAGGCAGGGAATTCCACTCCTTGGCTGTGCGCATAATAAATGATGTGGCAAAGCGCTTCGTGCGAATGTGTGGAACATCGACAAGGTATGGGTGATAACCTGCAGTACGTCTGGACTCCCGATGGAAGAAAGGAGATGGTGGAATGAGTTCGTGGAGCTCTTGAGCACACTCACCGAAGTACAATCTGTAAAAGACCGACAAACATGCAACTTTGCGCCGATGGGCCAGGCTATGAAGCCTGGTACTAACCAGCTTATCGTCACCAATGAGCCTCTTGGCTCTGCGCTCAACAGAATCAAGTGTGGCTAATTGGTATTTGGCTGAGCCATCCCAAAGGTGACAGCAATACTCCATGCCGGACCGAACTTGAGCTTTATATAAGACTAAAAGCTGTCCAGGCTTGAAGTAACGCTTAACCTTGTTTAGGATACCCAGCTTTTTTGCCGCAGTTTGGGCTTTCGACTCAATGTAGGCACCGAAGTTCAGATTCGCACTCAACTACGCACCAAGAAGCTCGAGGCTGTCGGTGACTGGTACAGATTTACCCCCTGAAAGTAGGAGCCAGATTGAACGGACTCCTTTTGGCGGTGAACAGGCACACTTGTGTTTTGGTGGCGTTGAAAACAACCAAATTCTCATCACCCCACTTGGAGATGAGACTTAAGGTTGATTTCGTTCGCTCTACCATGGCCTCTCTCAATAAACGCACTTCATCACCGCTGGCTTTCGCGCTGGATGCATAACTCTCCATGACAGTACTGTCGTCTACGTACCCAACAATACCAGGAGCCAGAAGGTCATTGATGTGCAGCAGGAAAAGAGTCGCGGAGAGAACAGACCCAGGGGTCTGTTCTCTCCGCGACTCTTTTCCTGCTCTTTTCCTCAGGAGGAACTCCGGCATCAATAGCGATAAGGTCAGAGGAGCAGCCATCAATGACCACTCGGATCGACCGTTCACTCAGGAAGTCAGATATCCAGCGGCAAAAGTCAACGGGGATGCCGTATGCAGGAAGTTTGCTCATCAGACTTGCGTGCCATACCCTGTCGAAAGCCTTCGAGATGTCGAGCGAAACGGCAAGGGCTTCGCCGTGTTTCTCGATGGCCTCACCCCAGCAGTGCGTAGCAAACACCAGAAGATCCCCAGTTGATCGTCCCCGGCGAAAGCCATACTGACGGTCACTGAGTAGGTCGTTTGCTTCTAGGTATGCCAGCAGCTTCGCATTGAGAACCCTTTCCATAACTTTACAAAGTATGGAGGTGATGGCGATTGGTCGATAGTTACTGGGGTCGGCACGACTACCCTGCTTGGGTACTGGTTGTACATTGGCAACCTTCCATGATATCGGAACCGTTCTGGTTTTAAGAGAGAGGCGGTACAAGCGTGTCAACACAGGAGACAACTACGACTAGACAAGACGCTAGCCTTGTTCACGTCTAGGCTATAGAGTACTCTACGAACCTCTTTCATGTGTATTGTGATCTCCGGCATCGAAGAATCACAGTGAGGAATCGTTGGTGGCTGTTTTGAGTCAGTAACTAGACGTGAATTGCTCGCGAATAGAGATGCAAACAGGTTTGCCTTCTCGGTAGCGGAGTGAGCTAGCGACCCATCCGGTTTATGCAAGGGAGGTAATGTGGGCCGGCAGAAGTTGGTTTCGACCGATTTGGATAGGGACCAAAACTGTTTACTACCAGAGGGGTAGGACGCAAGTTTAGCCTCTATACGGCTGACGTGGTCGAAACGCGCCTTTCGGATCACCCGCTTACACGACTTTGCGGCAGAATTAAAAGCTCTTTTCTTCGCGCGAACCCGTCGAGCTCGAACTTTGCGGTCACGGGCTTACACCCAGGCTTGGTATGCAGACTGCATTCGAGCCTCAGCACGAGCGCAGTCCAAGTTGAACCAAGGACGGGCTTTGTGACCGAGCGGTATGTCGGAGAATGGAATATAGTATTCCATTCCCTGCCGTATCACGTCCGCAACCGCTTCAGCTGAACAAGTGGAGTCGTCCGAAGAAAATGAAATGTCCGTCAACATCTGGCACCCGCGTAGCTTCAGTTACCAGCTGGGTGAGATCTAGCGACAATGCAAATCTGCGCGCCTCTTTCCCAGCATGGTCAGTTTTCTGAAACGGGAACAACCACTCATCGTGATGGGCATTAAAGTCCCCCAGAAAAAGAAGCTCCGCCGTCGGGTACCGTTGCTGGGCACAATCCGCCATCTCCATCAGGTGCTCAAAGAGCCTGGTTGTCTCCTGGTCACCGCTGTGCGACCGGTAGACACCGACGTAGAGTGATTTCTCCACCCCGGTATCCACCAGTATCCAGATAGTAGATAACCCGGAATCCTCAAAGCAACGGAGACGCCGAAAGCATATGTCATCGCGGACGTACACACAGACCCCAGCTCGTTTTACGAACTTATGTTCAAGCGAGTAACCTGGGTAGTTGAGGTACGCCACGTCTGACGGAGTCGCAATCTGCGTCTCCGTTAAAAAGAATAGGTGCGTCTTCTCGGTCTCGAGGTGGTGGTGGCCCGGATCGAGATTTGAGTGCAACCCCCTGATATTGATGAGGTGCACTTTAAGTGGGAGGAAGTGCTGCCGCTTCAAAACCGTTTTCCTTTTTCGCTTTTTCATAGTGGAGTATTTTTTTGTGGGGAAACAGAAGGTTGGTCGAGACGCGGCTCGGTTACCCATCGGGCCTCTTCAGGTCATCCGACCTGTGGGAGACTCATCTGGAGACTGCGGGGACGCCCGAGCCCCCCCGAAATGGCCACCGGGTCCTCCCGCCCAGTCGCCAACTGGCACAGTGGAGCATTTCGGGATTTTTCGCGGGTTGGCGGGGCAGCCTTTCCCACGTGGCTGGCGCAGAACTTGGACCCCCTACTAACTGCGGTCGGCCAACGACAGAGACCGTGCCTCGGATCCCGCTACCCTCCAGCATGAGTCCCCCGGTACAGAGTCACATAGAAACCCAGACTGGTCCGAAACCGCGCAACTGACCATATCCAATGGTCAAAATATACATGGCATAAGCATAATTAGCGTAAACGTCCCCACTGGTAGGACCGTAGGACACAGGCCCCTTCTCTGTGAGAGGGAGCAGGCTGCAATCTACCACTACGATCCAGTGCCAGTTGGGACGTCACATGTCTTCAATTTTTTTAAATTTTTGTACTTGCTGTGCTGGTGTTCTCTCGATGTTCACCGATTCATGAGCTGTGGCGATAAAATGAAGTAAGTATAAGAAAGTATTCTGGATTCGAACACAATGCTTACTACACCTTAATCGTGAGCATTATGACAGGGACACTATTGTGTGTCACCACCAATAAAGTTGGCGGGAAAGATTTGGGTTCAGACCTGTATCTGTTGGGAACGCAGAAATTAATCAGTACCATCAGTAAATAAAACGTATACTAACCTTGTTCGAATAAGCAAATATTAATATCATCATAATATACAACATAAACATGATAAACGTATCGACAAAATGGAGCAGAATCTAAAATCAAATAAGTTTACGCATACAACGACCGCTACTATTGATACAGCTATCAATGCCTAACTGCCTTGATATATTTGGGTATTACAAGAGTGATAGTGATAACCCTATCACGCTTGTAAGACATATAAGTGTACAGCGAGTAAAAAGATAAATTATTATGAGTAATAAAATCGTTATTTACTTTGAATCCAGAAGTTTCATTCAACAGTTTCCAAGCATTGCAGGTTTGCTTTATTACTTTATACATATTCTTCAAGTGTGCTTCTCTGTCCAATGTTATCGTTCCTCGTCATTCTTGTCAAAATTCATATTTTCTACCATATTGTTCCATGTGTCAAGTTTGCGAGTCAAAATATAAATGACTATCAGTATATAAGCCATTGCTAAATCGAAAATTGTGGATACAGAACCGTAAAAGGCTCGCATCCATGTCCAGTATAAGTCAAACACCAATTTCCCAGTCAAATTAGTTATCCAAAGAAAAATTATTATAGAAATATAAAAAAATACTTTGATCTTTTTCAAGTCACCAGAGCTGTAAATACAATTATTGATTTCTTGAAGTGATGATATAACGCGCATATTTGAATAGTTCCTGTATATATTGATATAGCACATAGCAGCCAAGTTGAAACTGTATAATATATAGAAGCACAAGTACAACATTTTGAAGAGGAAGCTACGGTAAGGATTATATATGATAGTAGCCCATAGGAATCAAAAATATACACCGTTACCGACGGCAGCATACATTATTTGCTTTTTGCTAACCTTATCGACGGTCTCACCGATTTTAAATTCTCGCTCACAAAATGTTATTGTTGTAATGTAGGGATATATTTTGACAAGGGAAAGAAAATGCTCATAAAATCATTATCTATCAAATTGCTTCTGGCGCCAATCATTATGTTGGAGTGTTTAATTTATAACGTACTAGCGAAGACGTTTGTAGAAATTTTAAATAGCAACTGAACGGTAAAAACATACAAATACATTACAATGTGATTGACTATGAATAATTATCTAATAATGTTTCTGTCACTAACTCTAGAATGATGTCTCTATAAAGAGCAATTTAGTAAATTGAACAAATAGTAGTTTTACTTAACAATAATTAAAGTAGGATGGGAGACTATTAAGAGGGCTGCGGAGGATGAATTGTCCATTCAAAAATTGAATACCGAAACCATTTGCGATAAGTTGTCACAACACACGACGAAGAGCTGTGAACCCTGACGAAGAAGTTGACGGCGGAGTTGCGCTGGGGGGGTTTGGGGCGCTGAGATGGCGCTGCACACACGCGCAGCCCCGGCAACCGTTACCAGATGAGGAAGCTGGGAGCCTGGTCTAGCGTCCTCAGCTACAATTTCTGATTGATCACGACATAATTGACTATAATAATATATATGTATATGGATGTCCAAAACTTTTACGGATGTGGATCTTAAGATTCACCAAGCTCGCTGATAGAAGGTTATTATTTTAAGTTTTCAAACTGATGGTCACTAACATATCTTAACGTTAATGATAAGGTTGTTATTTTATTCATATCTGGTGATGACAGTCATGATAGAGTAGCTACATGAAAAAAAATACTATACTGCCTTAAAAAAAACATACATAATATAGACTTAACAAAAATCGCAGCCCACGTGCCCTTTTAAGGAAGTCACAAAATGTATTGCATTGTGAGTCAGTGTGTTGATTTGTTTTAATGCATCCGTAGTGCCGTGAAATTATTCTCATTCATTTCATTTAGTTAGTTTAAACTTTTTCCAGATATTATTTTATATAATATACTCAGTCTCCTATAGCCTGATGACAGTAATAATTTTATAAAAGAAAAACATCTGCCTCTTAGTTAGGAGTTAGGAATAAGGAACTATTTAAGACAGCAAACGATGTGAATCCTCGGAACAGACGAGATCCTTTTATGTTAGTATTGAATGATTTGCCAAGACTTGCTAAATATAATAAAAACTGTCTAACAATGTGCGTCCGTATTTACAACAAGATACCAAAGCAATTCAAAATATTAAATTCAAGATTACTAAAGATTAAATTGCACAAGTGGATAAATTAATGTAATTTCTACAGTTTAAAAGAATTTATGGATAAAAAATGTTGAAGCCTTGTAATATTTTACTTAACCCTAAAATTTTGCATGCTATGTTCTACCTTAGCTAAACATGTTTGAACTATTTTAATTTTATTGAACACCATTGTATACCATGTTTTCTGCAAATAAATATTATTATTGCTTTATTCATTTCCTAAACATATAATTTACATTTTTAAATATTTCCATATAAAAAAAAAATAAAAAAAATTTAAAAATATAAAACATAGTAGCCCACCGGCATCAGGAACAGGGTCCGAGCTACCGGTGGTCAGGGCTCTTGAGAGAGGAACCTCCTAACGATACGCGCCGTGTCCAGAAGTACTGCTTTCTGAATCAAGCCCTTGATCCAGCTGCCAAGCGAGAGCCTCCTCAGATGTTGGTCGAGGGTATTGGCTATTAAGCCATTGGCCGACACGACTATCGGCACAATGACTGCTGTACTCACGTCCCATATGTCGACAACCCCGTGAGCCAGATCTAGATATTTGAATTGTTTATCTTTCTCTGCTTTCACGAGGTTCTATTATTATTAATACTATATTTTAAATCATTGCTAGATTATCTACCTAAAGATAAATCGTTCATAATTTATTTACTGAGATCCAAAAACTTATGGTCTATTTGTCGTCGACGCTACGTTGCCCTTGCAGTGGCTGGAGTCATATCTACTTATACTCTAGCTCAGCTACAGTTTGTCTTACCGTTGGATTAATAAAAAAATATTATTTCTGAAAAACTATTTCATTTGATCTACATCCTCCCTTTTATCTTCTGGTTCATCAACACCAGCCTTGCCTTTTTTCTTCTAAGTTGGGGTCGGATCATCATCTGTCTAGCCTTTTCCCAACTAGGTTGGGGTCGGATACCCCATGATAAGGGTGATTAGGCGCCTGCTTACGCCGTTTTGTCAAATGCAACTGAAAACTTGTCCAAGTTGTATGATAAAAATATGTGTATTTTGCTTCATGGTCCTTGTCCTGAAATTTGTGTTGTTTAAGACAGCAAAAAGAACTCGACGAATGAGACTATATCAACCAGAGGCCACCACATCCACGCAAATAGTGGACAATGATGGAAATTTGATGGACTATGTGTGGAAATATGTTCATGATGATGGCCTGGAAGTTATAGGTAACTTATCAAATGATTTATTTTAAGATATTTGTTTAATAGGTAGGGGTGCGGCGGATGACGGTATAAAGGTGGTGTATAAGGAGCGCGCGCCCCTTTGTGCTATCATCCGTCGTACGAGGTGGTCGTGAGTCTTTAATTTGTATTCTTCCTACGGTATTTGAGTACTTCCTTTGTGTTATCTTTTGATTGTATTTGTTTTGTAAATTCTGATAATTTTAGGTCAAGTAAATTTTGTTTCTTTAATCAAATCCGTTTTTAATTCCTAAATCAGAAGTGGGATAAGGAAAACATTCCCACTTTAATCCTGATTAATGTTCTCCTCCATTTCTTAAAATTAAATTACGTTTACATTAATTTAAAAGTTACGAATATTATTTTCTTAGGAGGGTAGGTACTTTTCTTTGTTTACGTTCGTTAACTGTTATTTACATTAACTCTGTTTATGTTGACGTTTCATTTCGGTGTTTTTTTTACCCACGTTCCTTATAATTTTATAGTCATTTTACGTCTAGGTTTGTGTTCACGTTTTGTTTAGTTGTTTATAACTGAGTTTGAAACATGGATAAGCAGGGACGTTCACGTTCTCGTAATCGACGCTCGCCTGAGTCGCATAGCAGGTGCCAGCTTAATAATCGCGGGATCGATCGCCTGAACCTCAGCGCTCGCGCAGTCACTCGCGTAGTTTCACACCGCGTTATCAACGCTCGCGTAACCGACGTTCTCCGGATCGGCGTTCCCGAGGTCGACGCTCATGTAGCTACTCGCGCAGTCGCTCGCCGCATGCTAAGCTTGTACGCAGTCGTCGATCGGCTTCTCGGGCACGGCGTTCTCAGGTGGTGACTCACGAGATTGCCGTTCTCGTGATCGAGGATGTCGTCGTGATAAGTACTCACCATATCGTGCTACTAATGTTAACCGCAGAGAGAGACCTTCACGGTCTGTGCGTACGCCTCCCTTGTCGCCATTGCAGAGAAATTGTGACTCTTTAAATACTGTACTCTCACGTTTGGAGGCGCTACAGAGGCGTTCGCATGCCGCAGTATTAATTGAGCCTGCGCTGGACCAGGCACGGAACAAATTGTTGAAGCGATACATTCGTTAAAATCTGTCGGTACTAGTCATTATTACGTCTCAAATTTTGATCCCAGTATTCACGACGTTGATACATGGTTTAGTGAAGTCGATAGGGCTAAACTTGCCCTATCAAAACTGCAGCTGTAGATACAAGAAAATGCAAAAATCTCAATTTTTTCTGTCAATAGGGACAAGAACAAATCACAGGGTTTTAAGAAAGTTCAAACCAAGTGTTACAGTTTTGGTGAGCCTGGACACAGGCGAATTTCGTGCCCAAAACGACCTAAGTCTAGTGCCAATACCGATTCAGGATCGAAACCATCTTCAGTTTCAAGTGAAATCACGTGCGCTTATTGCAAAAAGCCGGGTCATGACATAAAATCATGTTTTGCCAAACAACGTGTTGATGAGCAACGTAATAATAAAAAAGTTAACTTCTGCTCGGCTCCTTTGCAAAAGCGCAGAGATATTGTCGTAGGTGTCATTCAGGGCATTCCAGTAGACATTTTAATCGACAGTGGCGCCATTGGTGTATCATTGATTGTGACATATTTTTCATGAGCCAAGAAAACTACTAACTGTCAAATAAAGGGGGTAGGTGAGTCACGGCCGAATACTGAAACGCCACTCAAATATTTGAGGGCTGCTTAAACGTTTGAGCAGCTCCTAAACTTTAATTTCGTATACACAAACGTCTATTTTGAGCATCTGTCAAATATAAGTGCTTCTTGAATTAAATAGTGCTCAAACACCACTCAGTTTAAAAGTCGTATACAGGAACGCTACTCAACGTTATTTATCTGTCAAATGAACTGTCAAACTGATTTGAGCAGCCCCTAAATCTGAGAGTGGTCGCGAGGTCCCTCAATAAGTTAAATCTATTGAAACCAAATAAAATAGTGATAAAAATGTCTTTATCGTCCTTGTCTTCACTTTCGGATCACGAAAGGCCAACTGTGAACCGCAGAAATGAAGAAAAGTTGAACGCTTTTGAAAAGTACAACGACAGGGAGTTTGTTTCACGGTTCCGCATCTCGAAAGAAACTGTATTATATTTGGACTCTGTATTTGGTAGCAGCATTAAACCTCTAACAAAAAGAAACCGAGCCATACAGCCAGTGGACCAAATGCTTATAGCTCTCCGGTACTATGCGACAGGCAGCTACCAACGCGTAATAGGCGATATTTTTGAGGTTGAACAACCCACGGTGCACCGAATTGTGCATAAAGTAACAGCCAAGATAGCCAGCTTGAAGTCAACATACATAAATATGCCAACACCAGAAGAATTTCCAGTTGTGGCAAATGAGTTCTTTGCAATAGCAGGATTTCCAAGAGTTGTGGGAGCTGTGGACTGCACTCATATTAAAATAAATTCTCCAGGTATGTACTTACCAAGTTCATTGTAATCATGTGCCCTAAAATGTCGATTCTGCTTACACAGTACAACAAACAACAATTAATAAGTCTTGTGTTACATTAACAATTAGAACCTTACTTGTAGAATTGTTTCTACAAAAATAGTATGTTAGTAGGTACTTTCGTAAAGTTTGTTGTCCCACAATATAACTAAAATTTATTTTCAGGTGGTGCCCAATCTGAAGTCTATCGGAACAGGAAAGGCTATTTTTCACTAAATGAGCAAATGGTATGTGATGCAAGACTACGAATTAGGAATGTTATTGCAAGATGGCCAGGTTCTGTACATGATAGTACCATATTTAATGACTCACCACTGTGTGCTCAATTAGAGCGTGGGGACTTTGCCACAGGTATTATTCTTGGGGACAGTGGATATCCATGTCGGCCTTATCTGCTTACTCCATTATTAAATACAAGGACGGCTGCTGAAGAAGCTTATAACCGTTCACAAATAAGTACCAGGAATCCCGTGGAAAGGCTTTTCGGGGTCCTTAAAAGAAGATTTCCTTGTCTACAGAACGGGATGGGCCTAAATATAAAAAACATACCACCGGTCATTGTAGCATGTGCAGTGCTTCATAATATTGCCCTGTCGCGATCTGATGAACTGTCAGAGGAGGATTTTTCTTTACCCTATGTAGAGGAGGACTCCACAGAACAACCCATAGGACTTGGGTCAAATCAAAACTTTATTGTAAGGACTAATTTAATAAATACACATTTTTCCACTTAAAATTATTTTTATTTCAATGCAATTTAGATTTCAGTTTCTGTAGTCTCAATTTTAAAATTTGCATTTCTATTTTGTATTTATTCACTTCCATTTTGTTTTTGTTAATGAGGTATTTGGCTTCTAATTTGGCATTTCTTAGTTTAGTGCGAAAATATTGCTGTTTAATTGTGTTATGTGTAGGTTTCATTTGTCCTGAAAAATAGTATTAGTTTAATATTAATGAAAATTTCATACCATTAGCACAAATAACAATAATTAGATAATTACCAGCAGAGGATGATCTTAGGGGTTTGTTTTTTTCTTGGGGTTTGATGACCATTGCAGCTGGCTGGTCATCTATTAAGTAAAAGAAATGACTATAGCAAAATACCAAATTAGTTTACCCATAAAAACTACTACAATAATGAAAATGTTTACCAGCTATATTTATTGATGTAATTGTACAAGGTTTGCTATTGTCTGCTATACTCATGTAGGCCATAGTTGTATCTTGGTGATCTAAAAAATATCCACATAAAGTATACATAATATCCAGTTCCGCCCCGCGCGCGCAAGGCAACAACACGTATCTAGTTAGTGAGCAAACTTAAAAAATCATAACAGGTGTAAAAAGTTCAAAACCTAAGTATCATAGTATACCAATGTGAAGACAGCTGAACGTGTATTGCGGTGCATGAAACAGTTCCTCAATCCGTCAAGTTACACAGAAGTTGTCATCGTTTTTCTTCAACCCAACCGCAAAAATATTCAAATTAACAACGTAGCGTGTGAGTCATCGTAGGAACGAGCGGTGCGCGAGCGACGGCGACGTTACAATCGTGACGAAGGACACACCTCTAACGGGCGATCGGGCGCGTTCGGGTAATACTCGGAAATATCCGTAGCGTTGTGGAACACGAAGACTTACGAGCGGCGAGCAGTGTTTACAAGTTTCCCAATATGCTCTCCGGTGTTAGACGCACGCCACCACCAGCCTCGCCTCACTCGGCATCTGAAGCAAACCTGACATCGAGTACTAATATGAACAGCGATACCAATATAAATATAACCCATAGGAAAAAGATACGCAGTGCTGATGACATGACGAGAATGGAGAAAATGATAGAAGACATGAGGGAAATGTTCTCTGAACTAGTTACTAAACAGAATGAACAAAATGAAAAAATGAATTCGTTACAATTGGCTCTCGAGGGTATACGGTCCCAAAACACGGCGATCAGCATGCAAAACGCTGAAATACGAGCACAGAATGAAAAAATCAAAGAAACCATAGACTTCTTATCAGAGAAATATGATGATGCTCTGGTGGAGATTAACGATTTAAGGGCGGAATGTAGCAGTAACAAAAAGGTTATAAAAACGCTTGAAAGCAGGGTGGACTTCTTGGAAAAGCAACAAAAAGCAGCTTCGCTTGAAATTAAAAATCTACCCTCGTCAAGCCTTGAAACTCGTGACTCCCTTACTAGCGCGGTACAGAAATTAGGTCAAATCATCAGTCAACCCGTGAGTGCAACAGAGATAAAAAACATCTTTCGTTACAAGAGCAAGTCTGACGCTTTGGGTCCGGTCTTAGTGGAATTCACGTCGGTAACCATTAAAGAGCAGTTTCTTAAGTCGACCAAAGACTTTAATAAACACAATAAGGAAAATCGCCTGAACACATCCCACCTAGTAGAAAACGGACCTAAGCAACCCTTATACGTAAATGAAGTGCTTACGGCTATGACCAGACGCCTACATTATCTCGCCCGAGAACTTACGAAGGAATTCGGTTACCATCAATGTTGGGTTGCAAACGGCAAGGTGTATATTCGTGAAAAAGACGGAATGTCAAGCCGCCTCATCAAAACTGACGAAGACCTCGCGAAACTCCGTAAGGAAAAATGACTAGCCATGTACCTACCACTGCATGCTACCTATTTCATCACAGTTTTGTTAACCCTATTCCTAACTTATACTATTCGATTAATAATCAAAACTAACACAAAAATTTACCAATTCAACACACTTTGTACAATACAAATAAGCTTGTTAACATTTACTATACATACACAATACAATATACACATCATACATACCATTACGTTACCTGCACTCCACATCCATAACGCACACAAACTATATCGGCCGACCTACTCTATAAATAAAAGTCAATATATACTATCACTCCTGCTCTGTACCAGTTTAATGAACGTTATTGTTATGCTATTAAGCAGCGCTCAAAATATGAATGTCAAAATGGTAATTATTAACATTAAAGTTCGATAACACACAAAACAACCTACACAACCTAGATGCTGTCTCTGTGGCTGATGCTTCGACTTGTGACCTGGAAAACTGTAGTCCACCAAATTTCATACCTAAACAAACACTTAAGATCATTACACAGAACATAAGAAGTATAAATAAAAACATAGCGGGCTTTATGACTACACTTGCTCGGACAAAACTTGACTGGGACATAATCGTATTAACCGAGTGTTGGCTCCCTAACACTCATAATATTCCCGAGTTGCCAAACTATAACTATTGTCGTACCAACAATAATCACACACAAAATGAAGGTGTAGTCCTGTATGTGCATAAAAAACTCCAACTAGTTGCCCAGGAGCCGTCATTCTTAGATGCTAACTGTCTCCAATTAAAAATCGATAGAAATACTATTCTCTTAGCGATATACCGCCCGCCAGGTTACAAAGACTTAGATAATTTTTTAAACTCCCTAAATATTACCCTAAGTAGGCTATCTAAATTTAATACAATAGTTATTGTGGGAGACATTAATATAAATATACATGAACGCTGCAAGGATTCCGCTAAACATTCCTACCTAAACTTACTGGCTACCCATGGCCTCTTACCTGCTCATACAATACCTACGCGACAACAATCTTGTCTTGACCACGTTATTCTGAAAACTCGACTACCTGCTTCTACTTCAGTCGCACACTCTGCTCTAACTGATCATGAGACTGTAATGCTATTCTTGTCTAAACGAATGCCTAAAATAATTACAAAAAAATGTATTCGTTTGAATTATGTTAAGATAGAAACAGACCTAAAACAACTAGACTTTAGTGAAGTATACAAGACCCAAGATCCTCATGTGGCAGGGGAAACAATAACACGATTAATAAAACACGTGATAGACTCAAACTCCGAATCTAGTAAGACTCCGAACCGTAAACAAATATTAAAGCCGTGGATTACTCCTGGTTTACTTCGCTGTATGCGGCATCGAGACACATTGCATAAAAAATTTAAACAGGCGCCTAATAATGACACATTAAAAATTACTTTTATTAGGTACAGAAATTATTGTAATAAATTATTAAGGAAATTAAAAATAGAATTTGAAAAAAATGAGATCAGTAAAGCTGGAAAAAACACTAAACAGTTATGGTCGGCCATAAATAATATATCTAACAGGTCGACAAGGAATTCCAACACATCATCACAATTACTAGCCTCATCAAGTACACCCCAAAATTCGGTAAACCATGTCAATGATTTTTTTGCCAAAATAGGTGAAAAACTAGCTAAAAATATAAAGAGCACACATACAAAAGCTACCAAGGGACACCTATGTAACGGAACGCAATCCATGGTAATGCTCCCAACAGATGAGGAAGAGGTAGCTGGAATATTAATGTCGCTCCGCAATAATTGTGCCGCGGGATGGGATGGGATATCCGGTGACCTCTTGAAAAAGCATGCGGGCGTGATCGTGCCTCCGTTAACGTACGTATGTAACCTTGCTCTTTCCACAGGTAAATTTCCTAACGTGTTCAAAAAAGCCATAATTCATCCGATCTACAAGAGTGGGGACAGGAGCCGTGTTGATAACTACAGACCTATATCTGTGCTGACTGCTTTTTCCAAAATACTGGAACGGGTAATGAACAGCAGACTTGTGAGCTACTTGGAAAACAATAATCTTGTCGCACCAGCGCAATTTGGGTTTCGCTCAGGCAAATCAACCTCTGATGCGGTCCATGAGTTAACAGACTATGTGGTCACAAACATGGATAGTGGGGATAAAGTTATGGCCATTTTTCTAGACCTTGCTAAGGCTTTCGACACGGTTTCTGTTCCAATTCTTGTACGTAAGATGGAAAGCTTGGGAATCAGAGGACTTCCACTGGACCTCTTTAAAGACTATCTGAGTGAACGTACCCAGAGAGTAAAGATAGATGAATTCATCAGTGAGGAACAAATAATTAACTACGGCACGCCTCAAGGTAGTGTCCTTGGACCTTCATTATTCCTCATCTATATCAACGATCTGGGTATGCTTACTATCCCCAATGGCAAAATCATTAGCTTTGCTGATGACACTGCCCTCTTGTTCAGTGCGACCTCGTGGGAAGATGTCTATGAGCGCGCACAACTAGGCTTTAATACAGTATCCAATTGGTTACGCGACAATCTGTTGACCCTCAATACAACCAAAACCAATTACATAGCATTCTCCATGAAAAACAACGAATCCTCGCAAACAGTACCTAATACTATTGTAGCTCATTCCTGCACAAACCCACTCACCCGTAGTTGTAACTGCGAACCACTCACCAAGGCTGAGAATGTAAAATACCTGGGAATAACGATCGACAAAAACCTAAGATTTCAAGATCACATAACCACTCTTAGTAACAGATTACGGAAACTAATTTATGTGTTCAAAACGCTGAGACATATAGTCGATAAAAATATAATGAAAACAGTGTACTATACCCTTGCTCAATCTATAATATGCTACTGCATCACCTCTTGGGGTGGAGCTCCAAAAACTACCATAATTGAAATTGAAAGAACCCAAAGAGCTATACTGAAAGTTTTGTCTTTTCGACCGTATCGTTACCCCACTGAACAGTTATACAAAGAGAATGAAGTCCTGACAGTGCGGCAACTGTTTATATTGCACATTCTGCTGAAACAGCATTCTCTATTGGTTTATAATCCAACGTTGTCCAGGGGGAAAAGACGATATGACCCTGTGGAGCGCCATCATCTACGTCTCAAAACTATGTTCGCAAGGCGTTTCTTTCGCTATCTGGGTGGTTACTTATACAATAAAACTCACAAGGTGTTACATATCTTTAGCCTCACAAAGAATAAATGCAAAAAGAGGCTAACAGACTGGCTACTAAAATTAAACTATAACAATACTGAAAATATACTTAAGGTGACCTAAACACAAAATCACGTAATGTCCCACACACACACCCACCACAACGCTCACACACCCACACAGACACACACCCACACACTCACACAATCACCCATACTACACATCTACCAACATTCGTCTCGCATACTTAACCTAGATTTTAATAATAATAAATAAAACTATAAAATGTATGATTCCATACAATCTGTCAGCGCGCCTAGTACATAATTTATAAAATGAAAATGTAAAGGGGTGGGATCCTGGTGTCCTGAAACACAGGCCACGAGCCTAGCTTAGGCACCAGTCTCCCACAATATATACTTACCTGAATTGTGTATCATTGTCGAATCTGACCGATGTAAAATAATTTATGTATATTGTGGTGAGAAAATAAAGTTGATTGATTGATTGATTGATTGAATATAAATTATGGAAATAATAAAAAAATAAACTAAATTTACCAATGGTCTGGATTGTGGCTGGTGATGAAGATATAACTTCACTAACTGGTTCTTTTTTTTCTTCTAGTTCTGTATCACCTATAAATTAAACAAGAACATGATTATTATTATTTTGTGATGTTAAACTAATAGGGAAAGGTTTGGTAGCCTTCATTCCCGTCGACACGCCGACAAAATAACCAGTATACCCTCAAAAACAGCTTTGCTTTCTAAAAGTTTCTTCGGAATGTCTTCACGAATTTATAATAAGCTTCCTAAACAAATAAGGGAAATTGAAAGACTAATTTGTTTTAAGAAAGAATTAAATGACTTCCTGGTGAATAGACCATAGTATACACTGCATGAATTTTTGTCCGACAGATTCGTGAACAGTTAGAGCCAAACTGCCATTTATGTTTTGATGCAAAATATAATAAATATAATTAATATGTTTTAATTTAATGTAATTAATAATGTAATGAAACTAATAATTTTTAACTTAATATAATTAGCAATAAAAAATAATCAATAGCATTATAATTTAGAAATTAATAACAATGAATAATTTTGTCACAATTATTGTATGCCTAACATGGTGGAGCAGTGCAAGAGCACAACAACCTCTAGAACAACTTTTAAACCGCTGTCTCACAATAAAAATCTTTGACTTTGACTTTAAAATATAAAGATATACATTTTAATATTACACAAACCAAAATATATTGCAGCATCATCATAGCAATTAGGCAATGGTTGAATTTGAGGAGCAGCCATGGCTAAAATCTGAGCATCTTGTTCAGAAAGAATGCTTTTATATGTTCCACCACCAGTGCGATTGATTTCTTTCTATGAAAATAAAAATTACAATCACAAGATATTCTGTAAGGTCTATGTTACTTTTCCAGAAATATTATATTTATGATACCTTATCTATTGACACTTTCTTTTGTACCTCTCTAGTGGTCTCGTAAAACTGAAGCCGCTTAAAAAAATATTTGAAGACATAAGTAAATAAAGAAATATTATGATAAAATAGAAGAAAAATCAAGTCTACATAAGAAAAATCAAGTCTACATTTGCTTTGACTATGTTCTTTTTAGACCTCAGTTTGAGGTTTTCATAGAGGTGCCGGAGTTGCTGCCATGTCCTGAAGCTGCTCACAGCAACAGCATTGTACTGTTGGCACACTGTATCCCATGCATCTCTTTTCTTCAAAATTATGTTAGCATTCGTTTCTTTGTTTTCTATAATATTTTGATATCTGAAATATTTAACATATTATTTACAGCATGAAACAGTTCGAAATTAAAATTAATCTGTGAAATGTTCAAGAGAGTATGTTTCTAGTGCATTATCTGGCCGTATCTATACTTGTAGTAATAAAAAGTAATTGTACTTAGACAAAAATCATGTATTTATTCTGAGCCTTTCATATGGTAGGTGGTCACAAGTTTCAATGGGTAAGTAAGTGCTTGATACAGGCAACAGTTGCCCTGAGCCACTGACTATGTACGAAAATGTTAAAGGCATGTGTACTAACAAAATATTACATGCACCAGGCTCTTGCGGTTAAATGAGTGTAAAGTACAGTATTTCATTGTTTATTTATGTACTTACTTCATTATCAATTCCAAAAGCATGTCTTTCTCAGCAGGTGTATAATTGCATCCACGTTTCTTCTCCTCCATCGTGAATCAATTTAAAACTTTACAAGTTTAAAATCAATTTTAAACTTGATAATAATCGCGCATAAAATGACAAGTGTGACGTTCCAATCTCGACAATTATCTCAAGAAATTTTCTTTTCTTATGACGTCTTCTTTTGATATTCAGCTGATTTTTATGTATATAAATACATAATTTCAATCGTAATTCAAACCAAACTTATATCACGCTGTTATATTTCAACTAATTAATAATTATAGAAAATATTTGTTCAAAGAAGACTGCGTAAAACGAATACTAGACGTAAACTAAATTATTTTATAACTGAGAACGTGCTGAGATCAACTTTTTAGCAGGATGTTGCCATGATGTAAACATTTGAGGACTGCTTGGCTAATCATGGTTTCAAATTGCTTGAGTGGCGTTTGTGTATACCATTTAAATTTGAGGGATGCTTATATTTAAGTAGCTTTTAGGTAACTGTGAGATTTGAGTGGCGTTTCAGTATTCGGCCGTCAGTTACTCAAATTGATTAATATGTGACACTTACAATCGAATTGGAAGATATCTCACTGCAGGTAGATTTGTTGGTAGTTCCGAGCGAATGTATGAACGCCCCCGTTATTATCGGTACAGATGTGCTTAATAGGGATGGCGTTGTTTATATACGAACTAAGAATACTCAACGGAATATTCGCGATTCAAATACATTGCCTGTGTTAACTGCGGCGCTGGATGTGCATCCTGTTATTAATACTCCTTTTGCAACTCCCAGAAATTCTTGTCGAGCTGCACTGTATTGCCCAGCAACGCTTTGGCGAGGATTCAGATCTGAAAATACCCAAATGAATGGTAGTGTAGAAATTTTTGGCTGACCACCTTGTAGAACTTATGTTAGTATTAGTAAATAAAATTTAAGCTTACTCTTTTTTCTTCTGGGTCTCTCTCGTTGTGGTGGTGGTGGTGATGCAACAGTTGCTGCCCTGCTACCACTTACTGCTGAAACAATCAATAACACATAAAATTACAATCATGGAAAAGAAATATAGGTTTAATAAGAGTAACAAAACTCAAACTTACTTATTTGTGGTGCTGGTGACAGAGAGGTTGCATCTTGCACCTGTTCTTGCATGGGTGGTGGAGGTGTTGCTCTGTTGTCACTTGTTGCTAAAATATTTAAATGCATTCATATAAATACATATTGGTGTCATTATGTGTATAGATGTATAACACATAATAAATTATATAGAAGTAATCAACAAAACAAAAAACACGAACATACTTATTTCTGTAGGTATAAATTCCATGACTTTTCTTCAACTGTAATAAAATAATTAGGTACATTAAAAATTACAATTAAATTAACATTATATTTTGCATTAAAATTTACACTGAGACTGAGGTATGGTGAGAACCTCTGAAATTACCACCCTAGCCTCCATCTCATGTTGTAATGACTGTAAATAGTAGTAAAGGTATTTTTAGTTTTATGATCATTCAAAGATTGAGTGTATTAAGTTGTTTATGAGAGAGTATGACACACCCTACTGAACACAATAATCACGAACTTACATCTTCCTCTGGCGTAGCGTCCGGGCAGTCGGTGCCAAATGTGTAATCTACACCAACTATTGAAGTGATTCGTCTTTCTGCCTCAGTCAAAGGAGCAGTGATGACGCTTCGGTTGCCAGTTTGCACTAGTTCTTTTTTTATTTTTGCCGCCTTAGTACAGGCGCGGCTTTTTAAGACTCTCCAAACCTATAATTAGGATAATTAATTCAAGTAAATATATATGCCTATATATAACTGACACAAGGCATGTACTTACAATTAAAACAAACTCAATCTTTGATTGATACTTACCGTCATCCACTGCTCTGGCGTCTTGATGGATCCGTAGGGGAGTTTGTTGAGCTCCTCGGCAACCTCCTTCCAGCCTGTTTCAAAATTTTTCCGGCCCTAAAGGCCGGTAAATTTCCGCGTGTGGAGAAATGGGCGGGCTTCTAGAGTCGCCAAAAGTGCATCAACCTGCCCCAAAGTTACACGTGGCGTACGCTTACGCCTGAAACATTAAGATATTCATTATGTAAACACAAAATACTTCGGATATACACAAAGTCTTCAATTTAGTACCAAAAATAGGAATCGCAAATAGTTGTTATATGTTGTACTTACTTGAAGCTCACGCTGCTGGCACGTGGGTCTGCGCCTGTGTCACTTTCCATGGAAATACCGTTTTTTTTCCAGTTTTTTTTATTTGAGCTCAATTTAAATTCAATGTTTGTGTACAAACAAGCTTGACATTGACAGTTTGCCATGATGAACGTCTCGGTGTTGCAAGGAAGCAAACTAACAAGTTCTTTGTTAAGTGTATTCTTAAAAACGGTTTAAGCTACTTACACGTTTCGATGCATAAAAGTGTTAACATCTTGGTTTACCTATCGTCTGTACAATTTTCAAAGAAAAATAATTATTTGAGAATTTCTTGTCAACCAATTTTCCCTACAACACTTTTTTTTTAACTGTCAATATTTTACAATAAAATCACCGCACTAATGGCACAAAGGCCTAGAAGCCATGCCAAAAATATTATTAAATCACCGCACTATGAATTCGATTTTCGTTAGCGTACCGAAATCGCAAAGTCAAGAAAATTCCCGATTTTGCTCGCTATCTCGGCTGTCGAGACTTGCATTTATCGTTATCGTCGTTACGGCAAGCGAATTTTATCGCTAATATTTAGCGATCGGTAGTTTAATCATGTAGAACATAATTTTTAAATATCATCAATAGTTTTCTCAAATAATGAATTTTATAGGCAAAATTTTGCTACTTTGGGTTAAATTATTGCAATTTTCTTAAGGATCCCTAATTTTTGCTGAAAATAAATTATAGTGTAAGTTACTGCCTGATAATTGGACGTAGTTAAGCGAAAAGGATCCAATCCACAACATGGCCAAAATTGACTTAGTGCATCACGTCATGTACCTGCGGCAAATAAATATATTTTCTTTCTTTCTTTCTTTTCATCAAAATGATGAAGAATTAAAAACTTATTCATTTGGGTTGGTCGTAGGTTTGATCTTTTTTACTAGCTGATAGTATTTTTTGGCCATGTTGTGGATTGGATCCTTTTCGCTTAACTACGTCCAATTTATCTTTCTATTGTTGAAAAAGTGGTTAAAATCGGTCCAGGAGTTTCAGAGCCTATTCGGTACAAACAAACAAAAAAATCTTTTCTCTTTATAATATTAGTATAGATTACAATGCGAAAATGAAAAAAATACATATAGACAGTAAATAGTTTGCTAAGTACTAGGTTACAGAAAAGCAAACTGCAGCAGCACAAAAGTATAGTTAGTAATGAAGTAGTATGGTGCTCCGTTTATAAGGCCTATATATACTACTTGCAATTCTATTTAAATATAGCGGAGTAGCTAATGAAGCGATTAAGCAACAGGCGATGAAATAAAATTCCGAGCGAGAAGCAGCAGAGATATATTAATAACGTAAGGATTACAAGCAGTTAAGAAGTAATAAGTAACCATCTCATCAGGACACAGATATTTATAGTCGCAGGTAAACAATCTGCGTCACCGCAACGAACGGCCTCCGTGTGTGCGTCGTCGTCCCAGACAAAAGGAACGCGAGCGGCGGTCGTCTGCGTGTGCGCCTCGCTACGCACACGTAGTTGAATTTCTTAACTCGGAGGCGGGGTTTAAAAGGTGGCGTGATATCTTGCCGAGGTCTCACCGTCATAAGCGGCGGCGGATGTAGTAGCGGTTTTGGTCGCTACACTACTCCCCCGCTGAGACCGTGACTACGGGCGATAGTAATCGGGAAATCTCACTGTCCTGCCGCTTCTTGTCTTTCTGACTGTGTTATCTGGTTGCGCTGGTTCCGGAGTTTGACTTTGCCTTTGACCTGGATCTAGATCTTCTCTCGCCATGAATGCTGGTTTGACTCGGTCAATCGTAACCTTCCGTCTCTTCCCATGCACCTCGATGTCCAGTGTCTTCTGGTCGCGTGCTAGGACTTTATGTGGACCTGTATATGGGGCCTGTAGAGATCTTCGAACTGGGCCTTCGCGCAGGAAGACGTGGGTTGCCGTGCTCAGGTTTTTCGGGATGTAGAAGGTGCGGTTGGAGCTCATATGCCACGATGTTGACTGTGGCGTTAGTTTGGTCATGTGTGCGCGCAACCTGTCGACTAGGTCACTCATGTCCACGACGTCCTTTGTGGCTTCTGTGAGGAACTGCCCAGGCAAGCGGAGCGGCTCGCCGTAGACGAGTTCAGCGGTTGTTGCGCCTATGTCTTCCTTCCATGCGCTACGGATGCCTAGCAGAACCCATGGAAGAGCCTCTGTCCAGCTTGAGTTCGCATGACACATGATCGCGGCCTTCAGCTGGCGGTGTAGTCTCTCAACGAGACCGTTAGCTGCGGGGTGGTAAGAAGTGGTTAAGTGGTGGGTGGCGCCTATTAAGGCGGCTAAGCTCTTGAAAGTGCGGCACTCAAACTGCCTCCCACGGTCCGTGGTGATATGTTCGGGACAGCCGAACCGGGCAATCCACCCAGCGGTGAGGGCAGCGGCGCAAGTCTCTGCGGTGATGTCCTGCAGCGGGAACGCCTCAGGCCAACGTGTTGCGCGGTCGACAATCGTGAGGCAGTACCTGTAATTTGCGGACAATGGTAAGGGACCTATTAAATCAAGGTGGATGTGTTGAAAACGTGCCGACGGTGGTTTGAATGCCTGTAATGGGGCTGTGGTATGGCGTGTCACCTTACTCTTCTGGCACGCTTCGCATTCCTTTGCCATCTGACTGCAGTCCTTTCTAACTCCTGGCCAAACAAACCTTTCCGTGACCAACCGAACACTTGCCTTACGCCCAGGATGGCTGAGGTTGTGGAGGGAAGTGAATACCTGCTTGCGGAACGATCTTGTAATAAACGGGCGTGGAGTACCCGTTACGTCGCAGTAGATCTCGTCATTAGATGTGGGTAGTTTCACCTTCCTCAGCTTCAATGATGATCCTTCTCTCAGCAATTTCTGCAGTTCAGGGTCGGTCTGCTGTTCCTTGGCCAGGGACTGGTAATCTAAGGGCAGATGAAGTTCATTAACGCGCGAAAGGGTGTCTGCGACCACATTGTCCTTTCCGGCTATATACCTGATATCCGTCGTGAACTGGCCTATGTAGTCCAGGTACCTAAATTGACGGGGAGGGCAGTTTGGGCGTGGATTTGCGAATGCATAAGTCAGTGGCTTGTGGTCCGTTGTGACGTGGAATACGCGTGCCTCAACCATGAAACGAAAGTACTTGATTGCTTCGTATATCGCCAATAGCTCTCGATCGTACGGGCTGTACTTCTTCTGCGAAGGGCTGAGCTTCCTCGAAAAGAATGCCAGCGGCTGCCATTCTGCCTTGCTTCGCTGCTGCAGTACGGCTCCGATCGCTGTATCAGAAGCATCCGTCACGATATTCAGCTCTGCTCTTAGGTCTGGATGCACTAAGAGTGTGGCTTCTGAAAGGCTCTGTTTGCAGGCGTTGAAAGCTTCTTGTAGCTCTGGTGTCATGGTGACTGGATGCGATCCCTTGACTTTAGGACCTGCGAGTAAACTGTTGAGAGGTGCCTGTTTGGATGCTGCTTCTGGTATAAATCGACGATAAAAGTTGAGCATTCCCAGGAATCGCCTCAGTTCCTTAACCGTCTTTGGTACAGGGAAGTCTTGTATGACCTGGACTTTGCAGTCAAGAGGCTGAGTGCCTGACGCCGATACTTTGTACCCCAAGAACTTCACCTCCGCTTGGCCGAAGATACACTTATTGGTATTTAACAAGACGCCGTATTTGCCCAGTCTCTCGAACAGTTGTCTGAGGTGCTGCTGGTGCTGCTGGGTATCCTTGCTGAAGACAATAATATCGTCAAGGTACCCGTAGCAGAAGGTCAGGTCCCGCAGAACTTCATCCATGAACCTCTGAAAGGTCTGGGCAGCGTTTCTAAGCCCAAAGGTCATGACAGGAAACTCGAATAAACCAAATGGTGTTGTTATCGCCGTCTTGGGTATATCTTCTCCAAAGACCGGTATTTGGTTGTATGCTTTTACCAAATCAATAGTGGAGAAGATGGTACTGCCCGCCAACTCGTGAGTGAAGTCCTGCAGGTGCCTGATAGGGTAAACATCCGGAATGGTCCGAGCATTCAGAGAACGGTAGTCTCCGCATGGACGCCAACCGTCGTTCTTCTTGGGTGCTAAGTGTAGCGGCGAGGACCAAGCGCTTTCTGATGGGCGCGCTGTCCCATTTTGCAGCATCTCCTCAAACTCCTGCTTCGCTATCTTGAGGCGTTGCGGGTCCAAACGACGAGGACGGCTGGAGACCGGTGGACCTGGCGTAGTGCGTATATGGTGCACTGTTTTGTGCTTCGTTTCACTTGGTTTTCCAGCAGGACGAGTGAGGTCAGGATACTCCTTCAAGATGCGATGGTAGTTGCTATCTTCTGTTATGGTGCGTACTGACGATATGGCTTCTGCTGATTTGTGCTGTGGTGCCTGGATTGCCAGCGACGTCAGGTTATCTATGAGTCGCTGGTTTCGGCAGTCGACAATTAGATTGTAGTAAGCTAAAAAGTCGACTCCGATTATAGGCTTGGTGACGTCGGCAACTATGAATCTCCAAGTGAATGCGCGACGAAGTCCTAGGTCTAGTGTGAGAGGATGAAATCCGTATGTGCTGATGACTGATCCGTTTGCCGCAAATAACTCGTACTTTGTCTTCATGCGTGGCTCCCGTACAGCGGACCGTGGAAAGACACACAGGTCTGAACCCGTATCTATTAGATATTGTATCTTGGTGTGTCGATCCGTAATGAACAGGCGGCTTGATATTGCATGGCAGTCGTAAACCGCCCTTACTGGCTGCCTTGGCTGTTTAACGGCTTCTTTGTATAGCCACACGGTTGTGTGCATCTGCGGGCGTTATCACCGAATCGGTGATGGTAAAAACAGTACCGGTTGTCCCTGGAGCGGGATTGCGATCGGCGACGGCTCTGATTGTACCTGCTTCTAGACCGGGAACGTGACGACCTATGACGTAACCGCGCGTCCATAACCTCCAGCTTCCGTGTCAGCTCAGCCACGGTCTGAGTCAATGCTTCAATAGCGCTTCCAGGTTGAACCGTTGTAGGGTGTGAGCTCGGTACTTGCCCTGGCACTGGCATGCCAGTAGCAGCAACTTGCGTGGTTACTGGAACGATGTCGTTAATTCGGTCCACCAATTCTGCTACCTCTTCTAGACTGGAACTTGATTGCATTGCGACTATAGTTTGAAGGTTTGCCGGCAGCCTACTTGACCAGATGGACCTGATGAAATCGGTCGGGACAGTGGTTCCAGCCAGCTGCTGCAGGTGACGGAGGAATTGTGTTGGTTTTCTGTCTCCCAACTCCTCATGCATGAGTAGCTGTTTAAGCTTGCGTTCCTGCGAGGCGGACAACCGCTTGATTAGCTCTGCCTTAAGCTTCTCGTACTTGCCGGTGGTGGGGGGATTTATTATGATGTCCCGTACTTGTGCTGAATGTTGGGGTTCAAGCTGCGCCAGGACGTGGTAAAACTTCGTGCTGTCTGTGGTAATGCTGGAGAGGATGAACTGACCCTCGAGCTGCGCGAACCATAATTGTGGATCATCGGCGTTGAATGCTGGAGTCCTGACCCCCACTCGGTATGTCATAAAGGAATCCTTGTCCTCTTTCGTTGTGTCCGTCATAATTGATGCTACCAGGCTTCAGGTTTAGTCTTCAATCCGGAACGAATGTCGGTGGTCACCAGTGAAGTTGCGATCAGAAGGTTGCGTGTTCATATCACGTCGGGGTCACCAGTGAAGTAGTATGGTGCTCCGTTTATAAGGCCTATATATACTACTTGCAATTCTATTTAAATATAGCGGAGTAGCTAATGAAGCGATTAAGCAACAGGCGATGAAATAAAATTCCGAGCGAGAAGCAGCAGAGATATATTAATAACGTAAGGATTACAAGCAGTTAAGAAGTAATAAGTAACCATCTCATCAGGACACAGATATTTATAGTCGCAGGTAAACAATCTGCGTCACCGCAACGAACGGCCTCCGTGTGTGCGTCGTCGTCCCAGACAAAAGGAACGCGAGCGGCGGTCGTCTGCGTGTGCGCCTCGCTACGCACACGTAGTTGAATTTCTTAACTCGGAGGCGGGGTTTAAAAGGTGGCGTGATATCTTGCCGAGGTCTCACCGTCATAAGCGGCGGCGGATGTAGTAGCGGTTTTGGTCGCTACAGTAAGAAAAGCTATCAATTTCAAGGGTAAAGTAGCACCAACGTTAAATATCCGACAGGCATACATCTTGCTGAATCTCGCTCGATATAGACGTTTAACATTCTTGCATAACCTCTTCTCAGCATCTGCAAGGTTTCCAGAGTTTTTCATACTGTATCCCCTAGTATTATGGACTATATTATTTAAAACATTCCCGAAGAATAATTTCCGACCATTAAGTGAACGAATCCGCGGTCTAAAGCTAGTATTAAATTAAATAGCTCAGCAATACCTGTACAATTTGAAGTCATAATAAATGCGTTTGTGTCCTGAAGACTACTCAGTGACATGTAGAATTTCTCGCAATGTTGATTCAATGCAACTTGCAATGCAAAAGTTTTCGTTACCCAAAAGCCTAGCCATAAAGTTATGAAGGAAACCAAAAACTGTAAAAAAACGTGTAATATTAATTTCTCTCTAAATTAACAACTTTATTTCGGAACTTAAAAATTTGTCTGTGATTTTATAGGGAGCTATTCTCCACATGTTACTAACTTTCTTAAAGTGTAAGAAAACAAACCAAAACCAATATCTGGTAATAAAAAACTAACGTATTATAAGGGTCAGAACCCTAAAAATAAACCATCTATTGTTACAAGGTACTAAGCAGTATTCACGAGGTACTTACATAAAATCGGGCACTCGAAGCAATTACTCTTAAAATAGAAAGCAACGTCTGAATTTGAATGAGGAAGTGGTAAAGAAAAGCTATAGTATGAAAGACGACCTGCAAAATAAAATAATTATTTTTATTAGTTGTTTTATCAGTTGACAAAACATGCACAAAACATGTTTAAAAACATTTACCAAGATTACTAAGTGAAGAAGACCGTTTTTTTACTCACCATTTGTTGAAACAAAGACTTGTAGATGTCATAGCAGTCCAATATATTAACGTAAGCATGAAACATTATTTTACAATGATCCTCTCTGTCCCTATCCTCCGTGCTTTGAGATTGAAGAGCTTTAACGTTCCATAGATCGACTTTATCTTTTAATAGCTGAATAAGTCTGACAGCATAAATCATGTTTGCATCAAAACTTAGTAAAATGACGCTACTGAACATACTGAAGATGGATAAATTAAAAATCGTGCAACTGACTTCAGTAGCAATAATACACAATACTAGAAAACAGACAACAGCAATCCAGTTAATAAAAGTAAAGCGCTTAAAACTCGCTGTATCATTGAAAAATCTGTGAATATCTTGAAATTTTAAAACAAACAGAACGTTTTCATTTGTTTCAACAACACAGTGCGCATAATTCATAATAAATCCCACACTGAATAAAATGCCATTTAAGAAGTATGTAAAACACATAAATTTCATCCAGGGCCTGTCCGTTGACAAGGCAATGTCGTACAGTAATATCGATATTAATAATAAAGTAGCACAAAATGACACAAAATTAGATACACGGCTGTTTGAAGTTATAAAATTATCCTTGATATAATATTTTGGATATATAAAAACAGATTGCATCAAATTCAAAGGCAGAATCATCGACTGCACATCTTTGTCAACGAAGTTATTGAATAAAACTTCAACACGATGACTTCTAAGATTATAATTGTTTTTTCTATTCCTTGACTGCATTTTGCTTTGGGTTTGTTAAACACGAATGAGTTAGATTCTTTCACGAATCTATTCTAGCTAATTCAATTACTGTTGATGAATCTCGAGATAAGGCAATGAATTACGTATTACCTACCTAATTATTAAAATGAATAGCCCTTGAATGTGACAGGTTATTAATGATGTTTTTCATGCATGTGTTTCGTATATTATCATAAAATTTTTACCATTGAAATAAAACAAAATTCAAACAGCAGTTTAGAAGTATATTAAAATGTATCCAAGATCGCGTATAATTCGAATGGTAAACTAGAATCAACGTAAATTATTTTTATGATGGATGAAAGGCATTCGATAATAATTATGATTCACAAGCGTTTGTTGTGAAAACCCATACAATTTATAAACAAATTATTGATTATGGACATCATAAATCATCGTCTCTAAAATAATTGACAGGCAACTTCTTATTATTAAAACATTATGCCTATATTGCGGTGTGCCACAAGGCTTGATTTTAGAGCCGGTTGAAAATGAATAGCAGCTGTACTGTTTTAATTAGTTTTGCAGGACTAACGCTGCCGTGCTGTCTAGATTGCTGAGGTCTGGTCAATTCTGATCAGTTATCTTTTTGCCCTCATCTCAAATTAATTAGAATTGTCACAGCATATTTCTAAAATCACCCTCGTCATAGCCATATCATGTTCCACCAAATCCATCCACTGTTACTTTTTTCTTCTTCATCTCAAAATTTTTCACAGAAGATGTTTCTCATCATTGATTAATGTATATTTTTTTTTTCATTTATTCTTGTCAAGACCAACGACTATAATCAAATTAAATTTAAGTCACTTGGTTCATCAAGATTTTTAGTCCGTAAAATAATTGAGTTAGGTAGACTAGGAATAATAATGAATTAGCTTGGGTCTGGAATCCTAATCTGGAATGGTCCTGGAATCTTAGGGCTACATCAGCATTTCATTATTAAAATATTGATGAATATCAATATTTTAAGACGGTTTAATTTACTTTAGCTAATACCAAAATGATGTTAGTGAAAAGAAAAAAAAAATGATAGGTCGCGATACCCGGTGGTATGCGATTACATGTAAAATAAGCGTACCTAATTTGGTATGTGTTAATGTTTTTTGTTGCTTGTTTAGTTAACTACTACATGATACAAATTGTTCAGACAATAACATGCTCTCTCAGTGCGGTCTCCGAGGATCCGTCTTGTTTGCCTACCCCAAATGGATTGGGATAAAGGCAAGAGAACTTTTACTTCTTCTTAACGTTACGATGTAAAATCCTTTTGTCTGCATCATTATAAAAAGATGCGTTGCCTTAACAGACTTGGTGAAATTTTATTTATATATTTTCCAAACCTAAATTTATATTAAATCATATTCAAGACAATCTACATGGGTTACATAGCTGGCCCAATTTTGAGTGGTTTGTGGCATCTTCGACAGACAATTGCACACCGTTTAAATTAGGGTGCCTGCCTTTTTTTTATGGGAAATCATCAAATGACCCCTCCCGCTCTGGGCGGAGCGGAAGGGAGTGTCAGACTTGTACTGACTAAAACCTATCCATGTTCCTTCTTTGCCCTTTGTGTTCCAGGGCCACGGTATCTCTTTCAAACAGTCCCGCAGCCCTGGCAGGTCGAACAGTCCCGCAGCCCTGGCAGCTGGCTGGTGCATGCCTGTCACCCATGCACTTGATGACCTATGGCTGAGTCAGTGCGCGAAGTTCGCATATTACTGAATTTTAGGCCAGATACAATCGTTATCTTTTTGCTATCGAAACGCTATGAAGAAGAACGTGCATCATTATTCATCTTTTATTGTTTTATAACAAACTTTCGTGTGATTTAGGAACATCTTAATCGTCAAATTACAGGAAGGCAAACTGCAGTAATAAAATAACATAATGAGTGAGTATCTATGCAGAACAGGCGACAAGCAGTTATCTTGCCGAATGACGCACGATTAACCCGCTGGATATTCTTGCACAACTTCTTTTGATGTTCTGTAATTAATAATTTATTATTGGTATGGCGACTAGCTGGACAGACGATATTAATAAAGTGGCCGGAAGAAGCTGGATAGCCATGACATAAAACCGCCACAAGTGGAAAGATTTGGAAGAAACCGACACTCATCATTGGGTGACCAGAGTATTGTGTGAAGATCGCGAGTTATGTTGCAGTACTCTTAATCTAGCTTACCACCAATACAAACTCAGTAATGATATATTCTTATAAGGCGATTAAGTCAGAAGAGCTCGTGGCTAAATAATAACCGCCGCTCGTATCGATCTTTAGGTTAAGCTTGCCTAGGTTGGTCCACCCACAACATACCGAGTTTCCTCCGTGCTTCAGAAAGCACGTTAAGCCGTTGGTTGCGGGTGTCATTTATAGATCGTTGACAGTCGTTACAAGTCAGTAGTTAGTGGCCCGAAAGTTTGATAACCAGTCTTACCGAGGTATTATACTTGTGGAAGTCAGATAGGCAGTCGCTCCATGTAAAATTCAGCCCCATCTAGTTAGACTGGCAGCCGACTCCAACATAATTGGAAAAAGGCTAGGTAGATGATGATATGGCGATTTAGACACCAGCTGCAAATTGTCAATGGATGATTCTACCACCCATATTAAACAACTTTCAGTTTGACACTCATATTCGATTTGAAACTAAATCCAACAGTAACTAAATCGCCACCACGTATTTCAATCCAGTGACACTGGTTTGAAACTAGATATATTAAATCATCTTTCAATCAGATGCAGCATTCAGTATCCAACACTGCATTACACGGCAGCGATTTACCATTCTACTTTTTTTCTTTCTTTATCGTGTGGTTAGTGCCTAACCTGGTGTCAAAGTTTTTAGGCCGCCAGTAGCTGTACTGGATTAAAATAATTTCAAATTGAACCTCCAGATGTCGCCATGTACGCGTCAGCCGCGGTGGTCACATGGCTGAAATCATATTCAAACGTAAATGATAAACATTATCAGTCAAATAAAGCCATACCTACGCCTAACCATACCGAAGAGAAAAAACATGAATTTACAAATAGAGTACTTATATTCGGCTCTCAACAGTGCGTCGGTCTAGCAGCTGCCCTGATGCACTCAAGACAAAATACAAAATATGAAAAGTATAGGATTATCGCGGATACAAAACCAAATGCACTAAGTAGTCAAATAATAATGAGTTGCCGTCATGCCAAGTTAAACTACAATGATAAACTTGTGATTTGTGTAGGAGAAAATGATCACAACTTAAAATATCTTATCCCAACTGCAAATTGTACTAGATACTTTTTATAATAACATGATTATTGTATTAAATGTGTTTAAAAATGAATATTTAGATGTAAGTAAACTCAATTATTGCATCAAAAATGTATGTCTTAACTTTAAAAAATGTAAATTCCTAGAAAGCCAGACCTATAAACTGTCCGAATTATGTACTAAAATTAATTACCTTATAGATTGTCATGATTATAATGAAAACTATTTAAATCCTAGAGAACTTGTAAAGCGGATAGCGAGTAACAGATCAAGTCTTAAACTAAATACAAATGATATCGAACCCAAAAAAGGTACAATTCCTTTCTATTTCGGTCAGAGAACCGTAAAAATAAAAGAAACGGATAAAGTTTTAAATTCCACCGATGTAGCAGAAAAAGGAACAATTCCGTATTACTTTCCTGTAATAAAAAAGGACGAAACGTTTTTTCGGGCCCAAAACTGTGCAATCTAGAACATATAATCTTAAAATACTCCATCAAAATATTGCTAGTCTCTTATCAAAAAAAGAACTTCTCGAAATAACCTTACAAGAGCTACGTGAAGTACAGAATAACCCAGATGTAATATGCCTCTCCGAAACTTTTATAAAAAAAGGCTATGAAGCTTACATCAAAATTCATGACTATGAAATGGCTGCCAACTTTTGCAGGGAAAAACAAAGAGGTGGCACCTGCATTTTAGTTAAAAAAAAACCTTGCCTTTAAAGAACTCTCATTTATAAATACCCACGCTGTACAAAATACGTTCGAAGCTTGCGGTATTGAACTAACTTATCATAAGTTGATAATTATTTGTGTTTATAGAACTCCTCAATCCGACCCCACCCAATTCCTATTTAAGTTGAATGGTCTTTTGGAACGCGTATTTCATACATATAAATCAAAAACTAATGTTGTTATAGTAGGTGACTTTAACATTAATACTCTCAAAAAAGGCAATATAACTAATCAATTTATAGATCTGTCATACAATTATAATCTAAAATTACATATAAATGAGCCAACACGTAAGTCATCATGTATCGACCATATTCTCAGTAATATTCCGGATGCTGTAGCTACAGTTATGCCACTCCATCTATCCGACCATGATACAGCCCAAATGTTGAGTATTCCTTTAAGACATAAGGTACAAATAAAACAGGCAGCATTCTATATCTACAAAAGAGACTTCAACTTGAAAAATATACAGAAGTTTAGGGAATGTTTACAAAACGTGTCCTGGTCAGAAACTTACGCAGAAAATGATATAGATGTAGCATTCAGTTATTTCCACGAATTATTGTGCCTTTTCTATAATTTGTGCTTCCCGAAAATAAAAGTAAAAGTTAACACTAATCAAAAGAAACAAAACTGGATAAGCAAAGGATTGAAACGAAGTTGCCAAACAAAACGGTCTCTACGCTTTCAATATTATAGAAATAAAAATATCGGAAATAATATTAAATATATGCAATATTCAAAAATCTTACAGAAATGTATCTTCACATCGAGAAAAAACTCAAATATTAAGTTTATAAACAAAAATGAAAACAAGTGCAAAGCCGTATGGAAAGTAATTAGGGACGAAATCAATAACAATAACTTCAAGGACAGTATAGATAATATTCAAATAGATAACGCTGTAGTCACGGATCCTATAGAAATAGCAACGGCCTTCAATAACCATTACATTAATATGGCGCATGCTTCTAGTACGGATATAAAAACAAGCCCCAGAAAAAAATCAGCAGTTCATTCGATGTTCCTCAAACCAGTGTCTGAAAATGAAGTTAGAACGGAGATAATATCACTGAAAAACTCAAATTCTGAAGGATACGATGAAATTAATACAAAAATTATAAAAGCATGCACTATTGAGCTAAGTGCAATTATTACACACTTAATTAATTTATCTTTCTCACTTGGTACTTTTCCTGAAGCATTAAAAGTATCCATTGTTAAACCACTTTTTAAAAAAGAAAAAAAAAAAGAGAGAAATCTGATGTTAATAATTATCGCCCAATAACATTATTACCTATTTTATCGAAGATATTTGAAAAGTGCATGTACAAAAGATTGATCGAATTTTGTAATAAATTTAACATAATTAAGAAAGAACAGTTCGGGTTCCAAAAAAATAAATCTACAACACTAGCCATTTTCACTCTTATAAAAAATATAATAACGAATATTAAACAAAATCGTCTTACTACAGGTTTGTTCTTTGATTTATCCAAAGCCTTTGACCTAGTGTCTCATGACCTGTTACTACAGAAGCTGGAGGCAATTGGAATTAGAGGCATAGTGCTTCAGTGGATATCGTCTTACCTAAATAACAGACGTCAACGGGTTACCATTACAAAAGTGAATAGAAATAACGACATGATACCACACTCATCCGAACTCAAGTACAACAAATATGGCGTCCCGCAAGGAAGCGTGTTAGGACCCATTTTATTCCTTTTGTACATAAATTCCATTATTAATATAACTAACCATAAATGTACATTATTTGCTGATGATATTTCTATTATTGTATCAACTGATAGGAAAAATAATACGATTGACGATCATGAGACTGATATTAATAACACGATTGAAAGACTAATTGAATATCTAAATAAAAATAATTTATCAATAAATCTTAAAAAATCAGTTTATATACAATTTAATAAATCTAATAATGCTAAATACAATATTAAAATGAATATACATAAAATTAATGAAGTAACTCAAACAAAATTTCTAGGTGTAACTTTAGATCAAGACATCAATTGGAAAGTACATATTGATAGCGTCTCCAAACGAATAAATAAGTTTGTATATGCACTTAAAAAAGTCAGAAATATAACAAACGTTAAAACGGCAGTAACGTCATATCATGCATACGTTGAATCGGTGCTCCGCTACGGCTTGATAATGTGGGGTAATAACACAGATTATAATAGAGCATTTATTGCACAAAAAAAATGCATTAGAGCAATTTACGGACTCCGACCTGATGAATCCTGCAGACCGATATTTAAATGGCTTGGTTTGTTACCACTACCGTCTCTTTATATATTCGAAACATGTATGTTTGTGAGGAAGCATAAAGAATTATTTACATATGCAAATGATTTATATCCTCGTAACCGACGTGACCCCCACATGCTAGTTCTGGATATCCTTCCCAGACTAGCTAAATATAATAAAAGTTGTATTTCTATGTGTGTACGTATATATAATAAAATACCAAATAATCTCAACACGCTAAATATGAGATTATTTAAAAATAAATTGCATGAATGGTTGTGTAGTCACAGTTTTTATAGTGTCAAAGACTTCTTTGACAACAAATGTTAAATATTCTAAAATTTTGCATGCTTATTACTGTTAAGCAAAAACATGTATGCTCTTTCTTTTTTGTATTTTACCATCTTTTAATACCATGTTTTTAAGCAAATACAAATTATTCTATTCTATTCTATTCTATTCTATTTTATGGATATTATCACTATTTTTATTTCAATTTAAAGTTATACACCTCTAAATAAGATCGTTTATAATGGTAGCAAATGATGGTTTGTTGGAAACAATACAGGAATGTGTTTCTAACTTCGTTGCTACAAGATTTTCACCAAAGTGTATCAGCTACCTGTAAGTTAGAAACACGTTCCTGTATTGTTTCCAACTTACAGGTAGCTGATACACTTTGGTGAAAATCTTGTAGCAATGAAATACTTTCTTATAAGTCTTAACAAGTTTCTTACTTTGCACTTCACTGCAAACGTTTTTCTGTTCAAGCAATTTAATATTCCATAAAACAGCTTTGTTAGTCAAAAGGTTAATTAGTCTGATTGCATAAATTGAATTCGAATCAACAATTACTTAGTAATATGTAAAAAATAATGTTCATGTCCTTGTAGGACACTACGTAAACATAGATTAATATAAAGATTTAAAAACAAAAGATTGCAACAACGCTTTACCAACTTCGTATGATAAACCGTTTAAGACCAGTTTCATTATTAAGAAATCTGTGAACTTCTTGAAAGTACAAAACAAACATAGCATTCTTCTTTGTGTAACAGAAGTTGATGATGAAACCAATACACCGAAAAGCAAACTCGAAGATTGATGCAAACATAAGAAAGTCAACTGTAGAGTATCGTCTGTAATTGGCATCAAGCGTTACTTCCAAAACACGATACACATAATTACGTTGTCAAGAATATTACGACACCAATAGTTAATATGAACTTGTTAAAATAACTATGACGATTAATAACTTTGTTTTTGATGTAATATTTGGGATTGAGTACTAGCATTTGCATCAAATTCAATGGAAAAAAACATCGTTGAACATCTTTATCGATTTGTCTATTAGAAACTCTTTCTTCATTTATATTTCTTTTGTTTTTAAATTTATACGTATAATCTCCATAGTGGGTAAAATTCACCGATACAAGTGTTCGATTTTGTTGAATGAATAAAGAATAATAAGGTACCTATGCCCCCCCCCCCCCCGCTCTGGGCGGAGCGGAAGGGAGTGGTGTCAGACTTGTACTGACTAAAACCCATCCATGTTCCTTCTTTGCCCTTTGTGTTCCAGGGCCGCGGTATCTCTTTCGAACAGTCCCGCAGCCCTGGCAGGCATCGGCCCGTGCGGACCCCTACGTGGTTGCTGACATCTCTTTGAGGCGCGCGTGAAGCTCGGCCTCAATAGCCGCCGCATCCGGAGGGCGGATGCGGAGTCTGCGATGCCTGGTGTACCGGTGCCGCGCGGCAACGCACGCCTCACGCAGAGACGTCAGCTCTCGCGACCACCAGTACACCTGACGTCGGGCGCTTCCTGGCCGAACTCGGGGCATTGCCACGTCGCAAACCTCGGACATGGCCTCCTGGAACCAACCCGCCTCGTTGTTCATGTCAGCAGGACTAGCCGGTGATGACACCCAGGCCTGCACGATCGAGGTTTCCAGGAGGAACTCCCGGTCGAGCTGCTTCAGCGCCCATCGCGGACCACTCGGGGCCTGTAGGATCGGCGCGCTTGAGGTCTGGGTGGAGACGTCGAACCGAATGTACCGGTGGTCGGAATAGGTCTCCACCCCCTCCATGACGCGCCAGTCAACGACACGCGGCGACAGAGCGGGGCTAGCGAACGATATGTCCACCACCGACTCACCCCGCATCCGCACGCACGTGGGGACAGAACTCCGATTTTGGACGAGCAGAGCCCAGTCCTCCACCATCCTACCCCGCACATCCGTGTAACGAGAACCCCAAGCCAAGTTCTTGGCATTGAAGTCCCCGAGCACAAGCACGGGGAGAGAATGGGTCCCGATGACGACACTCAACTCCCTGAGGGAGTTGTGGAACTCGGCGAGAGTTCGGTTCGGGGAGAAGTAGACTCCCACTACAACGATCTCCCCGAACCGTGCTGCTACGCACCCCTGACCCTTCCTGACACTCTCAAGGGTCGGGGTACTGGCGGCGGCCGACGCAATTATGGTCACTGAGCCGCTAAGGTCCTCCACCCAGTCGTCCCTGGGCGGGACAAAGTACGGCTCAGCGACCACGGCGATGTTAATCGACCACTGCGCCATGCTCTGGATCAACAGATCCTGAGCGCAGGCGCAGTGGTTGATGTTCGCCTGGAGAAGGCGTAATGGGGCCGTTACTGGCACTCCATTTCAGCCCCCTCCCGGGCCCCCTGCGAGGGCCCCGCTGCAGAAGTTGCAGCAGTGGCGGCAGCGGCGTCGACAGTGGCGGCGGCTGCGGTGGTGGCGACGACGGTGGGGGTTTTGGAGGTGGTGACGGAGGGCCTTCCTGGCCTTGGTGGGTGTACCGCAGGCCTTGCTCCCTGCCCGGTGATCGGCCGGCTTGCCAGATGCCGCACATGCGGCGCAGTGCGGCGCGGCAGAGCAAGCCGCGGCCATGTGACCGGGCTGGCCGCAGCGGAAACATAGGCCACTGCGGTCCACCTCCGAGGTGCACCGGACCGACACGTGGTGCCCCACATGGCGGCTGTCTCGCGGCTGGCGCTGGCACAGTCGCCACCTCGCCCTTCTTTTGCACCGCCGCCTTGCCTTACCTCAGGGCCGCCGCCTTCTTGGCCGGAGCCGGCACTTCGGGGGCCGACGCAAACCTGCCGGAGGGCCGGCCAGACGGCCAAGGTGCGGAGGCCGCAGCAGCCGCATGTGTGGCCGCCCTCGGGCCCGGGGGCGCCCTGTTTGCCGCCAGGGGGGGCGCAGGACAATGCCCTCCAGGACGGAGAACCGCGCCTGGAAGGCAGCCAGCTCCTGCCGAACCAGGTTCAAGACCTGGTTCTCAACCGGCACGGGCTGGCTTAGTCGCTGCTGGCCCCCATTTTGGGGCGCCTTGCGGGAGCCGGACTCGCGCAGACCGGCCAAGTCTGCTCGGAGCTTGCGGTTCTCCTCTTGGAGAAGCTCTGTGGCGGCCGTCAGGTGAGCGACTTCCATCCGCAGTTTGGCCACTTCGTCTGACGGGGGCCTCTGGGGATATCTGGCCTCCGCTGACGCCACGATGGAGGGGATTGCTGCGGGCATGGCCTTATGCTTGGTGGAGGGCTTCTGTTTATATGAGACAGCCCTCAGCGCCGCCTCCACCTCCTTCGCGAAACCGGCCTTACGCTCCGCATCGGAGCCGCCGTCTGCGCCCGCCTCGTCGCCAGAGGAGCCCGAACGGGCCACCCCCGGGTGGCGCCCCTCCTCGGCAAGCCGCGCCGGCCTCTCGGTGGCAGAGAGGCCTCGCCACTTGCCGCGGATCCCTCCACGCTTGCTAGTGGGGATCTTGCGAGCTGAGGCCAGCTCTCCCTCCGACGACGACCCTCGGTCGCCCTCTGGCCAGGACCACTTGCGGAAGAATTTTCCGTTCACCGCAGCAGCCCCGGGCCTCCCACGCCGGGAGCTCTCTGAGCCTCCCGCGCTCACATCGCCGGATGCGGCGCCGGACTCCGACCCCGCATCCCTCTCCTCCCTTCCTTCGCCGTTACCGGCCGTCTTATGGGTTTTGTTGTCATCCATGCTGTTTCCACGAGTATGGGGGAAATATTTTATTGACATGGTATTTATTCAGTTATTATAATCTCAATATAATAACGATTATAACAAACTTCTTTTAAAATGTTGGTTTATATATTAATTCAAACTAAGAGTCTTCAGTCCATGACACCCGAATACATGACTCTAAGTCCTCGATTTCCATGACATTGGATGTTTGCTGCTCAATGTTGTATCTCTGCACACTTTCGTGTGATTTTGGAATATCGACATCATTCTACGAGCCATTCAACATCTTGGTGCTTGACTAAATTTTGTAGAAAATCCGAAATGTAAACACTGCTGACGTAATCACCATCAAGACCCCCTCATCCCCCATGACATCAAAAATAAGCAAAGCAAAGAACCTCACCCCCCTGTAGTGTTTACGTAATAGTTGAATGACCCCTCTGTACGTAAATCATGTTTCAAACTACTGAAATCATGCAAAGCTGTTTTTGTATTATTTGTTTTATTTTATTGGTCCACCAACAATTGTCCACACTGGTGTTAAAGTTACATGCAAAAATTAATATACATCAGTGCAGCAATCACTTAAAGGTAAACACCGCATGCATAAGAAAGAAAAAAAACTAATCTAGCTTTAAGTAACTAATAACTAAAAACTTAAAATTTAAAACACAGAATTGCTAATAACTGTTTAAAATAACATTACTCTAACAAACATTCCAAGCGGGATAATGAAAGGCGCATTATTCAGAGAGATGTGTTTGACAATTGGCTTCCAATTTGCCTAAACAGTCAAAGTGCAAATCGATTTTATCACTGCAGTTATTAATAACCTTGCAGAACTTCGAAATAGGGAAATTGGCGCCTAAAACCATTCTTCTCTATGGTGCGCAGAGAGGTGTGATTGAATTGCGAGGAATTCTTGAGGGGGCACGAAAATTAAAAGAGTGCAATATTTGTGCACAATCAATTTCATGGGTCACTAAACGCCAGGTGCCAAAGAAAACGCTTTTGTACGCGTTCAAGACCTGCGAGTGTATAGAGTAATGCGGCCGCCAGATTACACAATACAACACCACAATATTCTAAAATGTTTCAAATTAAAGTATTGTAAAGCAAACATTTTGGTTTTACAAAACCTGAATTGCTTAGTATTTCTCAAAACAAAGCCCAGCATTTTAGAGGATTTTTTGTTATGTTATTTATGTGAGTAACACAAGTTAACTACCGATCAAACATTACACCAAGGTCCCTTATTGTGTCCAGTTCCTCTATTTTAACTCCTTCAATGTAATATTCGTAATCTATTAGGTGATGTTTTCGCGTGAATACTACATGATGACATTTACTATGATTCAGTTGCAGCTGGTTCCAGCTGGACACCATTGTATAAGTCTGTCTAGATCATTCTGCAAGTCAGCGGCATCATCTTCTGATTTCACGAGTTTGACAAACTTTAAGTCATCAGCATACATATATCACAGCTACGAAAACAATAAGGAATATCGTTAATGAATTATCATAAAAGGAGGTTATGAAATTAATGTTGGCGAAGAGTCACACAAGGTCCTGTTGTAAAATTGGATTGAATGATTAAAAAAACAACCTCAAAGTCTGACTTTGGAAAATACTTTTTTTTCTTCTTCTTCAACCTTTGGCCACTCAGTCCTGAGTGTAGGTCTCTTCCAAATCTCTCTACTATTGGCGGTTTTATGTCATGGCTATCCAGTATCTTCCGGTCACTTTAATGAGATCGTCTGTCCAACTAGTCGGTTGTCTTCCCACATTCCTCCGCCCCATCCGTGGTCTCCAACTCAACACTTTCTTCTTCCATCTGCCATCCAGTATACGGCATATCATATGGCCCGCCCACTTCCACTTTCTTTTCGTTATCGCTTTTGCTATGTCCGTAAGTCTCGTTCAAAATACTTAAATTTTCATAAAAAAAACATAAATATGTAGGTACTAAATGTAACAATGATTACAGGAAAGCAAACTGTAACAGCACAATAGTGTAGTGAGTAAGAATTGTCATAAAACGTAATAGATGACAAACATCTATGTGGAACAGGCCACATGCAGACATCTTGCTGAATGACTCACGGTGTAGCCGCAGAACATTTTTGCATAATTTCTTTTCATCATCTGTGAAAATAAAATATAGTTTTGAAGAGGTATGATGCAGTAATATTGAAATAGTTACCCCTTTAAATTAAAGGCAAGAAAAGTATTTGTTCAACAAAAACACTGACTTTACACAAACATGATTCCACATTTCGCGGAATCCACATTTCGCCAGTTATTTTTAAGTCCCATGTATTAGGGGGCGAGCCTATTGCCATCAACCGGGCACAAATCCAACCTCCGTGGCTGCTATTGAGAAATTCTTGATGGAAAAAGCATTTTGCCTGACCTGGGAATCGAACTCCATGCGCAGCAGTCGCGCTAGTACTAAATTCAGTAACTTTATGTGACCGGATAATCAATCCACAACTCAAATTCTTTGCCAGTTGTATGAAATATTTGCAAATAGACGTAGTATGACCATATAATAATTCCATAACCCCTACCGCTGGAACGATGTTCCTTATGCCGATTAAGAAGTAGTGCGTATGAAGTTATTCACCTGAACAGTTTGAAACCAAAATAAATTGACATGAATTTTGTGCACACTGGACCGCTTTATGAATAGAATGCCTCGAGATGTAGACTGACTGAGATTTCGATGATTAAGCATTTTGTTATCCAGGCTGATACAAATACTGCCAGCACAGGGTTTCCTTTCTGGAACAAGTAAACCATATCACCATGTGTTTTACAAGATCTTAAAATAAAAATAAAGCTCACATGGACCCGGGTACAAAGATTTTATAGAATATTGACAGTAGCATTTAAAATAAATATCACATTCCACTTTGACACCTCCAAACGTAAAATTGCTATCTAGGGGTCTTTTACTATAAGGCCTAAATTGCATAATTTTGGTTTTCAAGAAGTTTATTTGTAGGTTGTGGTCTTTCATCCAATTTTCCAAACAAAACAGGATTTATTGTAACTAGCCTGATTTTTTACCTGGGTTATGTGGTAGGCTCATCAAAATTAAAACATTTTATTTCACGTAAGCCTACATGGGCACTTACAAAACGTCGTAAAAGGTCATCGGTTCAGGTTGGCCGTTCCCTAAGGAGAAGAAGCGGCTAGAAACTCCCATGGTTACTCTTTCAAATCATTTGGTATTACAATATTATCATATAGGCCCGATAATAAGTCGTTGCTTGCTACACAAAAAACGTAAAACAAGATAAAAAATTAAAAAATGTTAACAAGCATCTGGGAATCTACAAAGCCTACGATGTTCACACATTCACAAACAATCGGTAAAAAAGAATCTATACAAATTTAAGAAAAGGCTACAGCCCGATGGTTAATGTTGGGCTGGTTTATATTTCTTTTCATAGATTCAATATGGGATTGTCGGGTGTGACGCGTAGTTCTCATAATCTTTTAACGGTTAACTTACCACCAAGGTTACCGACGTAGCCCGAAGAATTGCCAAACTTAAGTGGCAGTGGGCAGGGCACATTGCTCGCAGAATGGATGGCCGATGGGGCCGAAAAGTTCTGGAGTGACGACCGGGAACCGGATGACGTTGCGTTGGCAGGCCTCCCACTAGGTGGACCGATGACTTGGTGAAGGTTGCAGGGATCCGCTGGATGCGAGTTGCACGTGGCGACACTTGGGGGAGGCCTATGTCCAGCAGTAGACGTCTTTTGGCTTAAACGATGATGATGATGATGATGTTAACTTACTGTTAAATCTCTGAACCCATGTTTGAAATATTCTATCGAAACTTGAACGTGAAGCAAACTTTGACAGAAGGTTCCTATAGTTTGAAAAAGTATCTGAAACAAATTGGACATAAGTTTTTTATAGTAGTTAGTCCATCCGCTACCACTTGTAAAATATCTCTTGTCGTTTTCTTTTATCCATATTTTGTATTGATATTTTCCTCATTCCTCCGCTTCACTTTGCCCTTTTAAGAAAACCAAATTTCCTCACAATCTCTGAGTTCCCAGAGTCACTTTTAGACATTTTTTGATCCTTTCCTTAGCCTATCTATTTGGATCATACCAAACAATTTTCTCAGCTTTACCATCTCAGCTGTTAGACATTTCCTTTTATAAATCCCTTTTGTGGCCCAACATACAACTTGAAAACTTGAAGAACACAATACTGTGTTGTATACTTACTGGAATTTGGTACATGTTTGTGAAAATCTGGTAGCAATTTAATATTTGGTTATAAGCCCGAAAAAATATCGTAATCGGTTGGTTGTTACACATATTTATTTGTGCAAATAATAACTTTGTATTCCATAGCACGGTTTTGTTAGTCAATAATTTTATTCATCTAATAACGTAAATTGAATTTGCATCAACGCTCGCTGCACCCATGAAGTAAAACTTACGGTACTCGTAAAAATAATTATAGATGTAGGTACAACTAAATTGACTTCCTTGTTTGTGTAGTGGTCGATAAGTGTGACTGCTTTGTAAGGGTTCTTCTGTCGATACTTCGGTGATACAATTTTTTTAAATTCATCCTCAAGATGTCATCATCGATATGTATCGAGGATAAAAGTGGTGAGCGTTAAGATCGATGTAATTAATCTGGTAAATCATTAAGAGCAAACATGTCAGCACAGTCATGTTCCTAGTCGAGCTAAGACTGAAAAAAAAGCACACCATTGAATGAAAAAATCTGGCAATTCAAACACAATCTGCACCTCAACAAGTAATTGCAGATACCATCAACACCACATCAATCGGCAGCTGGCAAAAGTATATTAAAAGAAACCTGAATATAGTTTGTTCAGAATAAGTAACTGAATCGATTCCAATAATTTTTAAACCAAGTTAACTTTTGTCCCAATTTTTTTTTAAAAAGGCTACGAGTAGTATACTGAGCGACTCTAAGTACCTATCGCGATCATTTAGGTACCTACTGCCAAATTATAATTATCAATGAGCTCAAGACGATGCTGGAGGCGAGCGCTCGGGTGCGCCGGGTGTACCACGTTTTTGTGCGGACAGCCAGGTAATAGAACAAGCTTATAACTTTGTGATTTTTCATGACACAGTTTTGAAATTTTGTACATAGATTCTTTACATGAAAATACTAGACACGTGTTTCAGGTTTCGCATATACTAAAACTAATGTTGTATAATTAAATTAAATATTAGGCATTCAATAATGGCACTATAATTATACAAATTGACCCATCGCTTTTTCCCCGACTGCGCGACGCAAAAGAAGGGTAATGTGTTTATCAGTCTATTTGTTCCTTTGTGTTAAAAAAAAACCGACTGAAGAGCTGAAAAGTTACCTCAGTATCTTTCTAAACCTTTGAAACTAAAGAAGTATATCTAACTCTTGGAGTTCCGCAGGGTAGAGTCTTTGGTCTTACTTTGTTTTTTTCATCGAATGAATTTTCATCTGTAAGCAACAAGGAAGGGCAAGGGCCGATTCCAGCCAGGACTGCGGGACTGTTCGAAAGAGATACCGCGGCCCTGGAACATAAAGGACAAAGAAGACACATGGATTGGTTTTAGTCAGTAGAAGTCTGACACTCCCTTCCACGCCGCCCAGAGCGAGGGAGTCATTCGGTGATTTCCCGTCCGAAAAAAAAAAAGAAAACTAGTAATTTCATCAGTCAATTCAGTCCGTATCACGTAGATTAATAAAGTAGTAGACTGTAAGTAATTACTTTACTTCCGCCTAACGAGTGATAATATCTTGTAATTAGATCAATCTCTATTGAATTATATCTCCAAAATGTTTTGAATATTTTGAATCATTTGTGTTCAGGAAGCCTCAACATTAAAATGTACAAATGTGTACAAAGTTTCTTTTCAACAAATGGTAAGTTCGACACCGTCTACCTTTGATGCAGGTAAGGTGGCCTTATTAATTTTTTTTTCTTTAATTTCAGTTCATTCTTCAAATTTTCCGGTTCTTTTCTAACATATCAATAAAGTTTGTTTGTTTATCGATGATGCAAAACTTATTATGTCCGTTGGACGGTACTACGTAAGTATTTGCTTTCAGATTGATAAAAGATTGACTTCAGTTTGTGTGTGATTTTCCAAAGTTTATTAAAAGCTGTCATCCCAGTAAGGATTTTAACTTAATGGTTGTTTGATTGTTTTTTTCTTCGCGTTCCGTTTTTGGATACTAAAATCCTTGGCATTGCTAATTGCATTCAGCGTATACTGTGAGGAGTTCTATATAGCTATGAATCATGTTCGTGATTCATGCGCAACTGTTTTGAATGCAAAGTGCACAGGTATATTTTTTTAATAATTTGAATACAGACTGTAAACAGACCCTTCACGAAGCCGTCAATCAAGCATTAATACTAATGCTTGGTTCATTGATCAAGCCAAGTAACTTTACGCAACAATTATTGCTGGGGAACGACTTTTTTTTGGAGTGAAAAATCACGTTTTACGGTAGGATGTAACGCACTCAAAACATTGTGCTGATGGATTCATTGACTATACGGGGGTCGTGGAGGTGTTTAAAGTCTTATTTATTTTACATATAAAACATGTATTAAAAACTAGCCTTCTAGTTAAGGATATATAACAGCAAACAACACTTCAACCCACTACTCCTCCAAAAACGTAGAAAAGACATAGTATGCGAAAGAACTCAGCTGTCGAAAACCAAGTTTAGTCAACGCTTTGCCCACTCCACTGGTCCATTAATTTATAATAGGTTAAACAGAATCCTTAACATATACCCGTTAACAAAAACACAATGCAAGAAGAAACTTACCGAATACCTAAAAACTCTTACCTATGAACAGACTGAACTTCTTTTGTACACAGAATCGTAAAAAAAAACCATTATCATTATATTACAATATAACATACATCTCTCACAACATACACCAAACCCGCGCACGCTCACACACACTACAACACAACACACAACAGAACACTAGACAACGCCACACACATCCTCTTACACATCACACACGTACACCCCCATCTCACACAAATAAGAGGCCATGCATGCAAACACTATACAAATTCTTTTTCTTTTTATATTTTTAGTTTCTCTTTTTTTTGTATATTTTTTATTTTTTTAAATTTCTTTCTATGATTCACATGTTTAGAAATTATTTTATTAATTGTGAAAATGATATTGTACAAGATACAAATGAATTGTTACTGGTAAACTTATATGTTTAATACTCGAGGGGGTTGGCGCTGATGGTCGAAATACAGGCTCTGCCTAGTTCGACTACAGATGACTACACCACTTGTATTGACCTAAATTTTCTTGTTAAACTATCTTGTAACGTATGTCTTAGTTTCTTTAAATAAACATTATTATTATTATTATTATTATTATATTTGGGGTCAAAGTTCCAACTTTTTCACAAGTGTTTTTTTTAATACCTTTCGGCTTCTTCAAGGGTCTTGATATACCCTTTATACAGCCGTTTACTGCAAAAACGGAAAATAGATGAAAAGTTGATGGCTGAGGTGGTGACCTTTACGAAGCATTGGGAATGTAATACTGGACAAACAAAAATCTCAGGAATCAACTGCACTCTCGAGATGCCACGTACTGAAATTACCGGCCTAGTTCTAATATCGATGCGAATAGTGAAGTAATTTTCATTCTTTGCAATCTTTACAGATGCCAATAAGAGGTTATGCATGAATGTTAAACGTTTACTCCGAGCGAGATTCGACAAGCTGTATCCTTGCTGGATATTTTACGGTGATGCTACTTTATCGTTGCAGATAATAGCGATACTTGCCAACTATACTTTTGTAATATTAAAATTTGCGTTTCTTTAGTAATGTTACCCCTTGTTTAACAAATGACATATAATAGGAGCGATTTATTGCTGTTCTGACTTATGTTATTTTTTTCTATTTCTCTCTGAACAGACCGTATGTCTGTAAAGTTAGACGCACATCAGTCGTAACTATTTGATACTGACAGGGCCTTTTGTCGTAGCAGCAAGGGCGATTTTTGTAGTTCATGTGTTATCTTTGGCTTTCATAGATGCGCTGGACAATACTTTATACATAAATCATACATGATGTATCATTTATTCTCTGTCAATTAAAGACAACGCCAGTAATCAATTTAAACTTGAAGATCTTTAATCTGCTAACGTTGTCACAATGTTAAAGAAACAAATATTAGGCGTAGTATATTAGGTGAAATTTAATCAAAATTCGACAATATCTTTTAATTAGATCATATTATTTTTTATTCAGAGACGTTCAAGTAGCCCAAAGAGAATGAAGACAATAGCAAAAAAAATACTTTCCTATCTTAAAAGTCACAGTGGTGACGTTATAATAAATAATTACGTGGACAAAGATGTGCAGTCGATGTTTCTACCTTTCGACATGTTGAAAACTTTTCAGTTTTCCCCAAAATATCGAATTCAGGATAATTTTGTTGTATCAAATACTCGTCTTTCAAATATAGTGTCTTTGTGTCTAACGATATCATTAATATCGTCAATATTTTACGACTTTGTTGTCTCGTATGAGTATTATCCTTCGGCGAGATTAACTCTCTTGGTGATCATTTCATCCAAAATCGATTTTTGTTTCCTATGCTTGGGATTGATTATGAATTATGTGTCGTGTGTATTTCAAGTCAATCACAATATTATGTTTCTTTTAAAATTCCAAGATATTCATAGGTATCTGCATAAAAACGATAACAACCTCTTCACCATCGGTAACTGGTTTTCTGTTATCTTGCTTAGTATATTCTATATCTGCTCCATGACTATGCTTGGTAACATTACACAACTACCCATACAGACAATATTATGTTCATTGATTTCAATGAGTTTTGATACAAACATCGTTTATGCTATCAGAATAATTCAACAGTTAAAAGATAAAGTTGATCTATGGAATATTCGAGCTCGTCAACATCAAAATATGGGTGGTATGAACGGAGAGGATTCGTGTAAAAGAATGTTTCAGGCTTACGTTAATTTATTAGAATGCTTTGACATTTTTAAGATTACTTTACAACAAGCGGTAAGTTATAAATACTAGCATTATACAAGGCGTAAATGGACCCTTCACGAAGCCGTCAACCAAACATTCAGTACATCAAACTTAGTAACTCTACGCAAAAATTAATGCTGGGAAATGAGTTTTTTATTTGGGATGAAAATTCACAGTTTTCGGTAGGATTCAATGTAACGCATGCAAAACATTGTGCTGCTGGATGCATTGCAAAGTAATTGGAACTGTGACACACGATAATATCTCCGTAAATATAACGTTCCCAGATATGGTCCAGAACAAAATAAAATGATCGCAATAACACGGGGAGAACAAGTGTCTTTCGGCTTCGTTAAGATAAGATAAGATAAGATAATATTCTAAATTGATGTGTCACTTAATTCGAAAACTACAAATTAATTTTCAGATCGTACATTATACTACGTTGTTCATGTATCGCTATTTATTGAGCATTCAGTTAACCATTGATGACTTGAAATATACTGTATTGACTGGTCATTTTACTGTGAGTATTTGAATTTATTAATGACTTGCCGACTCACACCAACCTTCCACACCAATTTACAAGTGTAATATTTACGTCGTCGTAGCCAAATTTTAGACCGATTTGTCCAGTGGTGGCGCTGGGCGTTTAGTTGGGATATTTAAAAAAATAATGTGCGCAGTAATTAATTAAGGAAATAAATACTATTTAACTGCGTATATAGGAAAAGGTTAGGTATATACTAAGACTATTAAATACAAGACTAATATATTTATTGATTGCAGTGTCCACCATTATTAATAGCACTGTGGCATATCATTTGGTCTCTGAAAACTGTGACGTTGCTTATTGCATTGAACCTGCTGTGTGAGAAATTTTACAAAGCGGTGATTAGTGTTCAAGATTCATGCGCACTTCTTTTGAAACAGAATCGTACAGGTATTTATAGCCACATTTTTTGCTGATAAATATCCTCCCAGGGGTGGGTGAAAGGGTATCCACTGATCTCCCAGCAAGAGACAGAACAAATTAAGGCCATTAGGCACAAAAGGACGTTTGCTACTGGTATAAGCCCAGTTGCTTAGCACCTTGGATAAATGTTATCATTAATATTAATGGGTGCTTCGACCAAATCCTCGCACGCTCCCCCGGCCAGGTTGCGGCTCACATAAACATGTGGGCTGCGTGACGTTCTTTATGAGAGGCGCGCAGTACACGGCTTGCCACCGTCCCGGGCAGGTATATGTTCAGGTAACAAACTCCCCAAATCCCAAACCCAAACCCATCCCAAACCTATGGCGACCGGAGATTGTTTTGTGCGCCCTTGTAACCGTTGCTTTCGCTGCAGGCAGAGAGGGAGGTTGTATCGTGTCCTTTCCGCCGCCTTCTAAGCGACCATCAACGCTTCCTCGCAAAAGGAGGCGAAGATTCATCTAACCCCAACACTAGTCATAGCTTTTTCTTAGTAGTTTTAACTATACAAGCAAGAGGGCAGTCCCAAAAGTACCGAGCCTAATTAACAAAAAGTCTGTTTTTTTTTAATTACTCCTCTACTTAGTCCCTTTTTAAATCGATATACATTTTTAAAAACTCAGCTTTATTAAACTCGACTGAAACATCTTCACTACTCTATTTTGTTCCATTTTAAGTAATCGTGGCATCCATCTTGGGAATAGTTTTTCCATAGAATAGAATAGTATGTCCAGATCGGTCAAGATGCGATGAACAGTTCGCACAATTTCAACGACGGCCATCTTATAACATTGTTTGTTTATTTTTCACCATTTATTTATGGCGTAGTAATCTGTTTTGGTCGACCACTGCGATGTTCATCTTAGCCACGCAGACGGCCTCTTGTGGCAAATTAATTGTAGTTTGTCTGTTTGGCACCGATTTAAAGTTAACGAGACTTACTGTTTAAAAGAAACTTAGAAATATTTTTTAAACTGAAATAAATAACATTTATTCTGTACACTTTACAGATGGTGAGCAAAGTTTGTGCAAGAACGTTAAACGACTACATCGAGCGAGATTTGATAAGATGAATGCCTGTCGGTTTTTCTACGTTGATGCTTGTTTGACATTGAGAATTTTAGCGTTACTTGCTAACTTTACCTTTGTTCTGCTGCAATTTGCGATTCTGTAATTAAATCGTAATGCTAAGTAAATAAACGATTTAGAATCATAAGCGGTTCATTTTTATTCATGTAAGTTCATGTACAATAATGGTCCATAGGCGGATTAAATGTCACAAGGCATTCTCTATTCCTACTAATAAACAGACTTTAATTTTCTACGGTTCTTCACTAAAACTGTAAGTATAACGTAATTAAAACCAGAAAAGGCATTTTTTTAAATCATTTATTGACCTTGTGTAAGTTTTTGACACCTACTTAGTCCGTTTTCGCTCAATTAAACTCACAAGCACACACACACGCGCGCTTTGTACATTAAGCTGTAAACATTTAATATTATACGTCGTAGTAGAGAGTCACCGCTTTTTATCTTTAAGAGTTTCTTCACTATCGTTGCCAAATCTTCAAAATAGAAGTCAAACGGTTGGAGTCTCACAGGGAAGAGTTCCCGGTCGTATGCTGATTCTAATGTACAGCGACGATCTTTGTAATCGCATTCATATATTTTATTTGAATCGTTGCTACTATGATACAAAGCTACGATACTGAAAATTATGGGAAAACCTTCCTAACCTCTTGGATATTCCTTTCTATCCTCTGACTTGCCGTTTTCAAACAATCTGTCATGAACGCTTCTAAGATCAATAACGCCAGCGTTTTGACGACATTCGTGAATCAGCAAACAGTGCGTGACGACTCAGCCAATTTTCGATATCCCTAGCTGTTCTAACAAGAATAATAACTTTGTTAATTTAAATAATGAATTTTAAAACTCTAATTTTTGTGCCCTTTCCACCATTTCTCTTAAATCTAACATACTTTTAAAACTTGACAACATCATCTACGGCATTGGTATGTTCGATCATCAGTTTTTTGTTTATGACATAGTGATGTCATAAACAAAAAACTGATCTACCATCACTACCCGAGAAGCAACCGGAGTGTCGCCGGCCGGACCCCTGTTTAGTACATTTTTTATCGGAGTTTATTTTTTATCTAGTCTTTGTCTTTGTCTTTGTCTTTGTCTTTGTGTTTTTTATGTAGTCCTTTCTGGAAAAAAACCCTGTATAACATACTATATCATTTTATTTACTGGAACTTCTGACCGAGTTGTATAATTTTCGTCTCATTTTACATCGATTTTGTGCATCACCTACAGCTGCTCAGTAACGAATGCTTGTTGATCTTTGTCCTGTCAGGAATTGGCATGGACAAACGGACTGAGGTCCTTTTATCGGCTCAAAATCTGTGATAACATATTGTCCCTATAGGAATGGCAGCCTTAAGATAAAACAAGTGCATTTTCGCTTGGTGGACTCTTCAAACTTTGGTAACACTGGGCAGAACTCGCAGAATGACGAACATCGACATCAATGAAGCAACTGTGGACAGTTTATTATTATTGTGAATCGTGTTGAAAGAAACAAGAAACGTTTTGGAAGCGATTATCATTTACCTAGGCTCTTAAGTTATTATGATTGGCAAAGTTAATTCCGTTAATGTACCTTCTTTACACTTTCAAACAAAAGCAATAACGTTATGAAGATTCTTTTAAAAACATTTTAAAGTGACAGCTTTTTCATCAAGAATGTCCTTCAGAAAACACAATCTTTCATTTGCCGCAGTAAGTGTTAAACATAATGGAGACTCTGAACAGGAATATTGATACAGAAATCGGAATAAGCGTTAAACCTGAATTTGACAAACAAGTTGATAAAGATATTCAACGAAGTTTCTTTCCTCTGAATTTGATGCAACTTCTAATGCTCAATCCCAAATATCACATCAAGAACAATAACATAAATCCAAATAATGCTTTCAATAAGTTCATAATAATTAGTGGTGCGGTAATATTTGTGACAACATATATCCATCATATCCTGGATATATTGCTAGACGACAATGTCAGACGATACACCCCAATTACTTTCCTGATTTACGCAACTACTTTCGATGTCACTTTCAAGAGTTTGGGATTCATCATGAACTTGGCTATTAGCTTCATTCACTCTAAGAAGAGTGTTTCATTTCTTTTGTACTTTCAAGAAGTGCATAGATTTTTGAGTAATGCCGCTGGTCTTAATCGTTTCATGACGAGGTCTTGGATGTGTGTGGTTGCATTCTTCATGTTTTATATCTTTATGGTAGTCTATGAAAACTTATTCTTCTACAAGCCTCCGTGGAATGCCGTCTTATATACATTGATAATGGCGACTCTGGATTCAAATATAATTTGCGCAATAAGACTTATTAAGTTACTGTCTTATATAGCTGAACTTTGGAATATTCAGTTATTACTGATACAGAAGAATGGCTGCAGTAAACTACAGACAGCAAGAATGTTTCAAGCTTATTATCAGATATTAGAGTGCTACAAGTTTATCAAAAACATTTATCAACTACCAGTAAGCAGAAAATATCATTATAATTTTGTGATTTTTAATGATTTCACGAAGAAAGAAGAATGGAAAGAACTACTGATGTTTGCCATATTTTTCATGCTATGAACTCTTTACCATAATCATTATCATTTACAGATCCTGTACAATTCTACAGGAGTCTTCTGTCACAGTTTGATTAATATTCAAGTTTTGATTGAATTCTGCAAAATTGAGTTTGGAACTAAGGCGGTAAGTTAAGCACTACTGAGAGAATATTTCCATACAAAGACTAAAAAAATAATAAATTCTTTTATTCGTTCCAGCATCCTTTCATGTCAATTTTAATATTTGTCTGCTTATTGAAGAATTATTTCTTGCAAATCTTACTCGGTCTGCAGCTCGAAGGATTTTATAAAACTGTCAAGTGTGCACAAGATTCATGTGAACTTATGTTAGCATCAGACTGTACAGGTGAACAACTTTTGGAACTATTTACAAGCCTTGTGGCTAATTCAATAGTACTACAGATAATTCTTATTTACTTTTTACAGACGATCAAAAGAAGTTATGCAAAAATATCCAGCGGCTGCAACGTGTATCATTTAGGGAGATGACTGCATGTGGCCTATTTTGCTTAGGTGTTTCTTATCCATTAAGACTACTATCAATTCTTACTCACTATACTGTTGTGCTGTTACAGTTCGCTTTTCTTTAACGTTTCAACATTATCTGCCAAGCCTAGTCCCAACTATATCGAGCATGGCTTCTAGTCTGACCGAGTGCAACTGAGTACCAGTATTTCACACGGATTGATTCTCTATCTGAGCTCCAGCTGTCTGTCCAGTACTTGTGTAATACGATACTCCTTACGATGTCAGACTTTCAGGCTTTCCTGTTACGTTTATCTTTTGTAATAAAATAAATCGTATTGTAGTATTTTAAATAATAATAAATTCAGAATAAACTAGTAGAAAGCACTGACCAAGAGTACGGTATATAGCACCCAGTCAATCTCATTCACGATCGGGATTTTTAACAGATTTACAATGACGATCCAGATTTTTATCGCGATAATACGAGACATTTTGTAATGTTACTAAGCTGGCAGGTGGTATAATAAAAAGTCTCTATGTCACATAAATGAGCTACAAACGTGGGTCCTTGCTATTTAACTATAGTAGACTAAGTACTGAAGTTAACTTAATTACTATTTTCAATTATTACTATTTTAAATAAAGTTACAAAAATAGGAAAACGTTTCGACTTTTTGAGTAGCTACCCCTGAAAAATGCGTTTCAAGGATAACATTTTTTGTTGGATTTTTATTTTCGTGCCGTAATGTTTTGACGCTTTCTAACTTAGTCTCATTCATTATTCTCCTTTGCTTAATCAACGATTTTAAATTCATCTATAGATTTTTCTTTATATCTTTTGTCAAAAATTAATAACTGTTGAACATCGTACTATTCATGAACACGAATACAGTAAAAATTAGATACCAAACTTTAGTTACTCGTGGCGTTTCAATCAAAATTTGATTAAACATACGTTGTCATTAATAACCTGTCTGTTTCAAGGGCAATTATCTCACCAAAAAAGTTTTTCCTTTAAGGACAGACAGTAATTTCATTAACTTCATTATTATCATTGCATTAGTAGGTATCTTTTATCTTTGACAAAATCTGTTTCGAACAAAATGAGATTCACTGTTTGACTTATGATTCAACAGTGTTCAGTGTTTATTTATAGTTTGTAAAAACTGTGTTCAGTAAAACTCAACAAAATGAAGTCAATGAGAACAAAAATACATTCCAAACTGCAAATTCATCGCGTGGAATTTTTCTTAAATAACTTCGTTGACGAAGATGTGCAATCGATGCTTCTACCTTTGAATCTGTTGCAAACTATTCAGTTATGTCCAAAATATCGCATTAAATATAATTTTATAACTCCAAACAGCCGACTTTCGAATTTCGTTTCATTTTATGGCACGATGTGTTTTATCTCAGTTCTTCTTTATAACTTTTACAACGAGTGTTACTCGACTGCAAGAAAGCATGTCCGTTTGATATTATTTACTTCCACCGTCAATTTATTTTATTTCAGTTTTGGATTCTTAATGAATTTTAAACTAAGTGTGTCTCAAACTAACAAAAATATTCAGTTTGTTTTAAAATTTCAAGATGTTCACAGATATCTCAATAATAAATCCAGTTTTAAACACTTTAGCATCAGTAACTGGTTAGCTGTCATTTTGCTCTTCGTAATTGTTGTCAGTGCTATTATTTCTTTTTGTGCGTTTACTCGAGACCTTCAGCCAATATTAAAAGGTTTATTTTTCATTAGTTTTGACGCAAATATCCTCTATGCTATCAGACTTATTCAGCTGTTACAACATAAAGTTGATCTTTGGAATATTCAAGCTCTTCAATATCAAAACATGGAGGATAAGGACACAGAGGATCATTGTGAAAAAATGTTTCAGGCTTACGTTAAAATATTGGTTCTGCTTTGACATCTTCAGGGTTTCTTTTCAACAAATGGTAAGTGAAAATCATTTTACTATTGGATCTTGAAGCGATGGATTTGATCTTGTTGGAAGAGTGCATGAAGTGATAAGCTAACCACTATTACAAAATGCAAAAGTTTGGATGGATAGATGGTTGTTTGTTACTCAATCACGTTAGAACAGCTGAAGGGATCTTTATGAAATTTGAGACAGAGATAGGTTATAGTCCGGAATAGCACATAGAATACTATGGGACAATTACCAAACTCCATGCGGGCGAAGCTGCGGGCATCATCAAGTAATAGCTAAAGTAAGAAATTAGCACATGAGGAAGTTTGAAAGTGTGGCTTGTTACAGAAAAGTTGAAAGAGAGTTGTCTCTCTTGGTATGGACATAAGAGTGATACATATAAACTTTGACAGATGAAAAGGAAGAGAAAAAAACCAAAGAAATGATGGATCGTATGTCAGGGCAGAATGGATAAAGAAAACGTGTTGCGCCGATCCTAAGTTGCATGGGTCAAGGGCTGGATGAACCCAAAGCGGTGCATCATTCTTTTACTTCTAATTTTCCAGATCGTGTTTCAAACTATCGAGTTCGTGTACCAACATCTCATAAGTGTACAGATACTTATTGAAGTTTTTAAAATTAGTCATTATCATTATGTGAGTATTTACACAATCAATACCTGAATTCAGATTAACAACAACTAGCAAGTCTTTTGTTATAAACAGTATACGCTTTTATAACAAGTTGCCAAAGTCAGTTATAGAACTGACCGATGCAAAGTTGAAAAACTACATCAAATGTGCCAAAGTTGAAAAACTACATTTTCAGCTTTATCACTAAAGTATTAGGTTCAAGGTTGATTGGGAAAATTTTACAGTTTTGGGTAGCTTGATGGGCTGGCGTCTGTACCTACACACGAATTCTTGGATGAAGCGCTGCTCTCTTAGCTAGACTACTGAGTAATCTCAATTCTTTGTTCTTACAGGGTTACGTATACGTATCCTTACTGTGGTTAGCCTTCTGGGTAATTAAATCTGTAACACTACAAATCGCATTAAACCTAAACTGCGAGAAATTCTACATGTCTATGAATAACATTCAAGATACATGTGCACGTATTTTTAATTCGGATTGTACAGGTATACGTTTTTGTAATCTTTATTTTTTATTTTTCGTGTGGTCAATGCCTAAACTGGTGTCGAGAGTATTTATGCCACCCATGGGCCTCTGACTTGGCTTTACATGCCGATGCCGTCAAAAATTATTATCTCTCAGGCATGCTGGTTTGGTTTCCTCACGATGTTTTTCCTTCACCGAAGCAAGTGATACTTATTGTGTAATGCGCACATGAATCTGAAAAATCAGAGGTGCGTGTATTGAGTTCAAACTCGAGACCTCTGACTTGGCAGTCCGACGGTCACACCACTAGGCTATCACTGCTGATATTTTTTAATAAGAAAACAAAAACAATATATTTGTATAGTATATTTATTTTCACACATCTTTACAACAATTTGAAAGCATTAGTGGCCACTTGGAAACAACCATAAATTTAATTTGTGTAAATTATTTCATCACAACTGCCCGCAACACTGTGAAGGAAAACATCGAGAGGAAACCAGCATGTCCGAGACAAAAAAATCTATGTCATTTGTGAAATACATTGCGGCGATCCCAGTTAACTTGGGAAAGGGTCAGCAAGATGATGGTGCTGTTGAGTCGTCACCAACCCACCCGGTTGATGAATTATGGTCCAATCCCTCACACAGAGAAGAGACTTGTGTCCCAGCACTGGACAAATATATGGGGCAAGCTGATCATGCTTATGCTTGCAAACATTACAGATACCGAAAGGAGGTTATGTAAGAATATTAAACGTCTACATCGAGCGAGATTCGACAAGTTGCATGCCTGTCGTCTATTCTACGTTAAGGCTACATTCCCCTTCAAATTGATAGCATTACTTGCTAACTATACTTTTGTGCTGCTACAGTTTGCGTTTCTGTAAGAATCATGTCATTGTTTGTGAATAAATGATTCTATTAATTTCATGTACAATGTCTATTATTTTAATACTAATATACGGTACTCCAATTTATACTGGCTGAGACGGCAAACGGAATGATATCCATGACGTACTTGCTGTAATTAAACTAGGTATCTCCAAGTCGTGGCTCATTTCAATTCAATTCAGTTTTTAACATTTGCGCAGAAAATTGTTACTTGCCAGCGGATCTCATTTGCATAGTGAATATTCGTATTTCTGCAACCAGAACTGTGATACTTGAGCCAATTGAGTAACCGTGGAGCTTTTTGCTGGTTCTTCTCCATAGGAAGTCTCCGTGTCCCTTTTCTTGACGTTTTGCAAGAGCCCACGTAGGCCCATGTGAAATAAAATAATTCGATTTCGATTTTGAATTACAGATTATGAATTACAAGTCCATGCTTCTTCCTTTGAATCTAATGCAGACCATTAATTTTTCTCAAATATTCGGTGAAACATAACTTTATAATTACAAACAGACTCAAAACCAATTTTTTATCACTTTGTGGAACAATATTGCTCATCATGACATTTTTAACACGTGGTGTTTTTAAACTGGGATTTCGCAAGCCTAATACGTTGGTTCATTTATTTATGCGCTGCTCATTGTGCGTGGACTTCGTCTTCTATTCTCTTGCTTTTGCCTTCACGTATATTCTCAACATTGTCCACGCGAAAATTAATATATCGGTTATCCTCGCCTTTCAAGAAGTTCATAGATTCCTCAACAATAAAAATATCATTAATACCCTTGTCAGATGGAACTGGGTTTCAGTTACTCTAATTTTGGGTTATATTTTGGAAGTTTCAACCGTTAATATTTTTTTAAATTTACCATGGATCTTTCATATTTGTAATTTGTTGATATTTTGCTTTGATGCTCATATGATATATGCTATTAGACTCATTAGCTGCTTAGAAATATATGTTAATTTAACAAATGATCAAGTTTTCAAACCTCGTAATTATAATAATGAAAATAAACATATTTGCAAGTATCGTGCTTACAGTCAAATATTGGAATGTTATAATGTTTTCAAAATACCTTATCAGCCTTTGGTAAGATTAATTTTTATTATTTGACAAATTTCTAGGATGCTGTTGTGCGTAGAATTGTATTTTTCAACCTTCAGTTACATTTATTGTATAAAGGGCCACCACCTATTGTTTTAAAAATTTGAAATTTGTGTGGTGCCAACAATCTTGGATTAAAATGGTTGTGAAATACGGACGGATAGATAAACAGACGGACCGGACGAATCTGTTAGGGTCCCGGGTATCCATTTCTTGCCATTTGGCAACGGAATCCTAAAAATTTGAAAAATTTGAACATAAGGAAAACAATTGAGTAAACGGATTCTTAAACAAATTTCGTTCATCAATTGTATCAGGATAGGGACACTGGAACGCGAATGCACTTGCAAGAAAGAAACTTTCAAAAGTCGATTTGGGCAAGTGTCCATTTGCGGAATTGTCTTTTGTGCAAGTGTCTTGTCTATTATAATTATAAGTGATGAAATGCGTGGTAAAAAATGGAACTTGACTCGATAAGGATCGAGGGTACATTGTCTTTTACACTAAAACATTAAAAAAATAAAACATTTACATCATTCAATGCATCATTTATTGAGAAATGTTTAGGACCTTGCCTATGATAAATTAGCCTGTCACTACTGACATTATGATTTCTGATAACGATAAAAGTTTTTTTTTATATAATTTGACTTTCATAATACAACAAATTCCTTTCCGTATAATAAGTATGTAAGTTTGCTTCCGCTTAAACGTTGATGGAATGGGTATTAAACAATTTTACAGTAAGCTTTTCGCGAAAGAAAAATTTCCGAATGTTCGCAAAAACAATCCTGTCAAAATTGTATTTAATCATGAAGTTGACAAAGATGTGCAGTCAATGCTCCTTCCTTTGAATTTAATGCAGACTATTCTGTTTCTAACCAAATATTCAATTAAACATGACTTAATAATTCCAAATAATGTTAAAACCAAATTTATATCACTGTGTGTCACAATATTGCGCATCATACCATTTTTAACCCGTTCGAGTCTAATAATAGAACTTCAGAATCCGAGAATATTTAACATCTTAATGCGCTAAATAAGATTTTAAACTATCATGGTCACTAACATTATTACTTAGACAGGAAACGGGATATTTACCATGTTTACTATTTTAACACAAAAACATGGTAAATATCCCGTTTCCTGTCTAAGTAATAATCTTAATGCGCTGGCTCTTATTATTCGACATCTTCTTCTACTCTGTTACTTTTGTTCTAATTTATATTCTCAACATTATCCACGTGAAAATCAATATATCGATTATACTCGCCTTTCAAGAAATTCACAGATTCCTTAACAATAAAAATATCATCAAAACCTTTGTCAGAATGGGTCTTCATTTGTATTTTGGTTTTATTTTGCTTTGACGCAAATATGATCAATGCAATCAGACTTATTTGCATGAGCTGCCTGTTGTATGAGCTGCCTGGAAACTTATGTTACTTTAACGAATGATCAAGTTTTCGAACTCCGGAATTCTAATACCGAAAATAAACATATTTGCAAGTTTCGTGCTTACAGTCAAATTTTGGAATGTTATGATGTTTTCAAAATGTCTTATCAGCCTTTGTTAATTGGTTTATTTGTCTTTTAAATATGTTTTGCCATGCAAGGACAAAGAACAATGACAGAAGCTCTATAGAAATTTTCTCCATCCAAAAGTCGAAAAAAAAGAAATTATAATCGATTTACAAGCACACCAAATGTAGCATTTAATTGTTGCTTTTTACTGATTAATAAAAATATGTTTAAATTCCTTTAGAAATTGCGATTTTTGTTAAACTCTAAAACCGTTTTAAAATAGCATTGGTGCAGTTTTATTTGTGAAAATAAATCTAAAAGACGTGCTGTGTTAGTAATACAAAACTGCTACAAAAGGTAGTGACGCTCAGAGCCATCGCTCGGTCGAACATTTGCTTTGGTGTGAACTCGGTCTAAGGACTCCTGTGATGGATTTTCTTTCTGGATCGTTGGTCGAATGGTCACATTCACAACTTCTGAGCAAGAAGTCCAGGGTTCGATTCCCAGGTCAGGCAGTGTTGTAAGGTTTTTCTGTCAAGAATAACCCTGTAACAGCCACGGAGTGTAGATTTGTGTCCGGTTGATGGCAATAGGGTCGCACCCTATTACATAGGACTAAAACATAACTGGCGAAATGTGGGTGTACTTATTAGTTACACTTCTGCTGGTTCTAAGGGTTAAGGGACCCTTGAAGATGACCCACAAAGAAAAAAACAAACTAATATTCATCAAGAAATGCTTGAGACCTTGCCCGTAATAAATTACCCTTCTGTCATACTTTAGATCAAGATAATATAAAGGGTTATTGTTTGTATAAGACACATACAAAGTACAACAATCCTTTCCTTGAGTAAAATCCTTTTCATTCAGACGTTACTGTGATGGGTCTTAAAGAATTCTACAATAAGTTGTTTAAGAAGAAAACCTGTCCGATCGATAACAATAATCGAGTAAAAGTTCTATTTCATCATGTTGTTGATAAAGATGTGCAGTCTATGCTTTTCCCTTTAAATATAATGCAAACTATAATATTCTTAACCAAATATTCGTTAAAATGTGCCTTTATAAGACAAAATGCACCCAAAACCAGATTAATATCATTCTGTTGGACAATATTGCGCATTATCCAATTTGTAATGCGTTCAATTCACATTTTGGGACTTCATGAACGTGCTGTTTTTTTTCACCTCCTCATTGTCTTGAATGCCTTCTTTTATCCAGCTGCTTTCGCGATCCTGTATATTCTCAACATTGTGCACTCGAAAATGCATATAAGAATCGTCCTTGTTATTCAAGAACTTCATAGACTCTTCAGTAATACAGACATCATCAAGGACGTTGCTAAATGGAACTGGATTGCAGTTATTCTAATTTTGGTCTTTCATTTAATAATTTTTAGTACTGTTTTTATCTTTTGGGCACCTTGGTTCTTGGTTATTTGTAACTTGATTATATTTTGTTTTGACGCAAATATGATATATTCAATTAGAATTATTAGCTGCCTGGAAACTTACGTAGTTTTATGTAATCATCTACTTTTCAAGCCCCAGACCCATAATAACGAAAATAAAAACATTTGCAAGTTCCACGTGTATAATACAATATTGAAATGTTTTAATGTTTTCAAAATATCTTATGAGCCTTTAGTAAGTATAGTTTGTTGTCCTTTGAATATTTTTAACTTTTATTATGTAGCTGATACACACGGTGTATACAAAGTGGATGTGTGAAGTGACAAGAATGGATAAAGTAAGGAAGTGAGTATTTTAAAGGAAGTTTGAAAGTGGCGCCTGTTGGAAAAATTTAAAGGACGGCGTCTATCTTGATATGGACATGTGATGAGGAGGGATAAAACGCATGCTACTAAAAAAATGATGTATATTAATGCTGGCGGATGGAGTGGTAGAGGAAGGCCAAAGAAAAGATGAATGGATTGTGTGAGGAATGATTTAAAAGAGAAAGGACTAAATGATATCGTGACTTCTGACAGGGGAGAATGGAAAAAGAAAAGGTGTTGCGCCGACCCCAAATAGAATGTGACAAGGGCAGGAAGATGATGTGACAAGGTGTAAACAGACCCTTCATGAAGCCGACAACCAAGCATTCTGTACATCAAACTAAGTAACTCTGCTCATAAAAAAAAAATTGGGATTATTGATCCTACCGGATTCAGTGTAAAGCTCAAAACATATTGGTGATGGATGCATTAACTAGTACAGGGTTTTTTTTACATTGAATGGTCATGGAAGTATATTAAGTAAAATAACATTAAAAACTTTTAATTAAAATTAAAAAAAAGAATGTTGGAACTTCACTTCCAATTTCTCCATAGCTAGAAGGTTCTCAGGTATAGTCCAGAACAAAATAAAATATTATAGTTTAAAAATACTAAAAAACTTAAAGTGATGCTACATTAAAGTCAGTTTTATAAAACAGTTTTAGATTACCGTTTTCTGGTAGATATAAGACCAGACATGCTGCAAGGAGTCAGTTAAATACATCATTAAAAAAATATAATGATAAATTTTTATTCAAAGTTAAGTTAAAATTGGCACAATACATCATAAATCTTAGAAATAATGTAGGTATTACAAAGTTCGATGCCTGTACTAGGGTAACCCTGTATCACAGGCGATATGCATTCTAATAATAACTATTTGGACAACAGGTTTCTAAACAATATTTAACATATGATTTTTATTAAAGTAGTGAAATAACTAGTTAATTTATTATGATATAAACCTAATTTACTTAAACTCTATTATTTTAAGATAAGTACAAAATACATAAAGGTCTTAAACATGTAGATAAATGCTATGTAACGCACTTAATATCACTATTACGATAGAATCAGCAGTATGTATTTGTAAACAAGTTAGACTGTGTCAAGTATGAATTGCAAAAATCATTGTCGTGGAATTTTTGTAGCCGTCGAGAATTTGCTTAGACAGCGGCAAACCGATTGTAAGTAGCGCAGTGGTGTCGAACAGGTATCGTTGAGTTAGCAACAAAATAAAGTCTGGTCTTGTATGACGCACTAGACGCCCTCATAATCAATAGAGTTAATATATCTGTGCTCTGCTATTTTCCTCGCAGGACATTCAGCGTCTCCGGTTTTATGGCCACTAGGTTTTTTAAAGCGTGAACAAGTCGCGCATTTTGGCGTGTCAGTTTTCTTCGCGCATTCGGACATCATATGACCTTCTTCCCCACAGTGACCACACGTAGAATTGATCTCTCTGCAAGACTTTGCTGCATGACCGTACTGTTGGCATTTATAACACCTCGTTACTAATGTGAAATCCCTCACAGGGCAGGACGACCAATTTATGAATATCCTGGATTGAGGGATTAGGGCTTTACGTATCTTAGCTGAAACTTCAATTACGTAATTGCAGGTCGCAGCATCTCTTTTACCAGATTTGTGGCTTAATTTTACGGCGATCAAGAAAGATTCTAAGGTCATCTCAGGTATCTTGTCGGCTACATTTTGTTCAAAAATGCAATTGAATACCTCAATTTCAGCCAAAGTCGTCGGCACACCCACAACTACGATCCGGGGTTTGCGCTTGTTGGGTTCGTCGGCGGTAAGTCCAGATGTAGAGAGCTGCACTGCGTTCTTTAGTTTATTAGCGTCATCTTTCGTCTCGGTACTGATAATTACGCCTTCATTTTTTATTTTGCGGACACCACGTACGTGCAGCTTCATTTGCTCGGGTCGTATGATTTTTTAAACCAGTTCTTTCGTTTCGTCACTTGTTTTAAATTTATCACGAGGATAAATGGCAATGGAGCTTAAGTGATTAGGTCGAATGAAATTATTGGATCCCCTTTTCACCATATCGGCAAAAGAAGCATTTTTCATAGAACTAGAGTTTTGTATCGTCTGCTTTAGCTCCGACATTTGTTCCGTCAGGAAGTGGTGTTGCTTAAGGGTACCGATTACCTTTTCTGCATGAATGGCTTTTTGCTTCAGCGACTGATATAGGACTGACATCTGCGAGGTACCAGATCCTATTTTACGGCAAAGGTTAGAAATTTTCATTTTCTGCTCCGAGTTTAGTTTGCCCTCCGAGGCAATTAAGGAAACTTCATGTAGGTGTTGCTCGATGGTCGTCATCCATTTTTGGATCTCAGGTGTTGAAACAATAACACTCGTGGCCGACTGGGGGGCTGGGTTTTGCGACGGGCTATGCGACGGCAAGGTGGACGAGTGGACTGGCCCCCTTGGATTACAGGGGCTGTTTTCCATTTTGTTATTTTTAAAAGTTCACTATTTCTTGTCCATTATTCACTAAATTACTCACTAAGCATTACGAAAGTAATACATTAAAGTAGGTCACAATTATTTATGTATAAATAAAATATTGCTAGCGAGCACGTCTGAACGCTGCAAGTTCAAATATCATTAGCTTTTATTTATAAGAGTTTATTTAAAAAGATTTTGTTTCAGGTGTTAATTCACGCGCTTGAGACATGTATTCACGCACTCATTGATATTCAATTTGTCATTACGATTGCGAGTAACGAATCTGTAAGTATTTTATTTGTACAACAGTATTTGAGTCTAATACGGAGACGGTACTTTGGGAACTTGTGGCTAAATAATACCAGCCGCTTGGGTCGATCTTCAGGTAAAACCGCGCTTGCCTAGGTTGGTCCGTGGATAGGTGACCACCCATTACATATCGAGTTTCCTCGGTGCCTCGGAAAGCACGTTAAGCCGTTGGTCCCGGCTGTCATTTGTAGATCTTTGGCAGTCGTTACAGGTAGTCAAGTCTTACAACCAGTCTTACTAAGGGGTACCATACCGACCACTTACAGTCGTGGAGGTCAGATTGGCAGTCGCTCCATGTAAAATACTGGTATACATTTGCTTCCAGTAGGACTGGAAGCCGACCCCAATACAGTTAGGAAAAGGCTAGGCAGATGATGTTATCGCTGATAAAATGTTACTTTATGCCGATCCAAAGCTAAGCCACAGTGCATCGCAAGTTCTCGTCGTGGACAATAAGAGCTGGGCATTTTTCCACAGGGTGAATAAAAGACGATCGCTCGCTAGCTACATTCCCTACATCACAGATATTTTATCCCTAACAGCAGCAACCCATCAGCAAACCATTTGCAACCTTAGAGCAACGAAGATAAAGACCACTTTAATTTTAACAAACATGCAGCAGCCTGAACTAATACTTTTACATATCTACCGTGTTTTTTGTTTCAGTCTATTCCACTGGTATTACTTTTTAATTTTCAATGTATCTTGAAGAATATATATTTGCAAACACTGTTCAGCTGGCGTTGTGAGATGTTCTACTCAGCTCTGAATTTATTTCAAGATTCCTGTACACTTACTTTGAGTTCAAACTGTTCCGGTAACTCGATTTTATCTATTTAATAGTTTATATTAAAACAATAATATGTATAGTCGACATCATAATTGCTTAACAATGTGACAGACCTTTTTCCTAGCCTGCTCTGTCCCACTCCTGGGTAAAGGCTTCCCTCCACTCTTTCCATATCTCGCGAACCCACGCGACACCTTCCATATCTAGTGGAGCCTGTCCAGTTTATACGACCATCTCCTTCATGGCTTGCCGCGACCCCGCCTCACTGTGTCAGGGCACCAGTTTCCTTCTATATACTGATTGACAAAATGATATTTTCGTGTAGTTATGTGACAGATAGTTTCTTCCTTAGTGTTTTTTACAATTTTCTGGGAACTGTCCGTAAAAGTTGCGAATTAATTATGAGGACTACACCTACTACCTCTGTCAACACCATTACCTCTGTCAACTCTTTGAAAGCCAGCGAAGAGGTTTCTAACACCAATTACCTGTACAATAAGCTGATTGACAATGTATCCGGACTGGAGTGTGAGCAGTCCACCATTACCATAGACCTAACTGGGGATGATACCATAACTAAATGTCCAATTCTAAGTAGCCATAATAAAATTAAGAAATATATTAAAATCAACAAAAGTATAAAGAAGTATAAGAAACTTTTAAAAACTCAAAGTGTTTATAAATATAATGTTAACCTCAGAAGAGAACTCAGAAACTTAAAGAACCAGTTAAATATATGTAATAGTAAGTTAGAAACTAGTACACAAATGTATGATGTTGACATACAGAACCTTCAAAGGGAATTATTGAGTAGGGAAAATACGCTTAAGGAAATCTTTTGTAAATATGAATGTAGTCAACAGATGTTAAGTGAACGCATGCAGGAGGCCTGTGAGTTGGTGGACCTGGTGAAGTACAATGCAGAGAGGTATGAGTCACTTACCAACAATCTCACCTGTAGTTGTGCTGCCACTCCGCCACCTCTCATGTCACAGCATGTTGCTCCTACTGCTTTACCCATCTCAAATCATATACTAGCAACTTCAAAATCCACCCAAAGTAATATATTAGTGTACTCTGATAGATTAGGAACAGGTTTTGGATCATTGTTAAATAACCACTCTAAACATACAGTAGTGAACCATTTTTTTTTTTTTTTTTTTAAAAAAACGTTGCCCCACACTAGGAATTTCTCCTCTATCGTGGGTGCGTTTACAAACATTTAAACTCACATACACAAACAGCCAGACCCGGAACAACTACCTGTAGGCCATACAAATATTTGTTCCGTGCGGGGATCGAACCCGCGACACGCAGCGCAGCAGTCAATCGCTCAGCCACTGCGCCAACCGTGCCGTCATTGTCACCATAGCTTGCATTTCAATGAGCTTATTCATAAAATTCAACAAACACACTTCAATGAGCAGTCTACTGTAGTACTTCTAGTTGGAAATGGCCTTAGTATATCAAAAAGGGACATAGTTAATGGTGTCGACACCCTACTTAAGTTAAGATTAGGCAAATTAATATTATGTGCATTGCCATATTCTGGCAATTTACTTGATCAAGAAAATGATTATATTTCTAGCCTAAATAACTTGATGCATATTTTATCATGTCGTCATAGTGACCGATTATTGTTTTTTGATACTAACAATTTTGTTAGACATTTTGTTTTGATTCGGGAACATATATTTCTTCCCAAAAAAAGTAGACACTTATTAGCTACATTGTTAGCTTTTAATATACACGCAGTTAATGATAATTTAACTGAGACTAGGTTAAGTGATGAAACAGTATTATCTAGTATCTCCGATAATACTGTAGTAGATTCTTTAAACTTTTAGAGCCGACAAAAGAGAAGACGAATAGTAATATTTTACTTTTTCACCAAAATATAAATCGCTTCTCCGGCAAAATTTTAGACGTGGAAATGTTAGTAGATAAATACCACATGGATATTCTATGTTTTAGTGAAACTTGGTTAAAACCAGATAGGATGCTGTTTAATGTAAATAATTTTTCAGTTGCCAGCGCGTACAACAGATCCACAGTAGGTGGTGGTACCCTGATACTTTGTAATAGCTGTGTATAAAATTAAATAAAAGAATTAAAAGAATACACAATATTGAGTTAAAACATTATGTAATACGAGGCGAGGCGCTAACATGAAGCTGCATCCACCTCTGTATCAGGGACAGGTCCCACCGCTCGGACAAAACCTTCAGGAGACTGTTCGAGCTGCTTCGTAGGCGACTTAATAGTGAAGCGCTCCGCTTCCTTATGATCGCGAAAAAGTCGTCGGTTCGCGCCTCAGCAAACATAGTCGAAGCACTACAAAACCGCGGAAGCCCCAACAGTATCCTGAAAGCATTGTTGTACTGTACGCGCAGTGCAACTTCAGCATCGTGAATAGATAATGTATTTACTAATTGTAACGTAAAAGATTCGTTTTTAATTAGTGGCGTTAGGTCAGACCATACTGGTCAGCTTGTGTCATTTGAGTTAGACAAAAACTTACACTTAGCTAAAACTATTCAATTAAGACCTCTTACTAAATTTAAATTAAAATCTTTTAATAATAATGTTCTTAGCAGCCTTTCTAACGCTAGTTTTGATTCAAAAGACCCCAATATAAACTACGGCACATTATTTTCTACAGTTTGTCAAGAATTCAATAAAACGTGTCCTTTAAAAACAGTTAAAGTCAATTCTAAACCTAAATTTAGTGAATGGGCCACTGCGGGAATAAGAAAAAGCAGAGATACTTTATATAATTTATATCACGAAAAATCTTTGACTTCAGATCAATTTTTTCATACTTATGTTAAAAACTATTCAAAAATATTCAAAAGTGTCTGCGCTCAAGCAAAATCACAAATAATAATTAACAAAATTGGTATTTCTAATAATAAAATAAAAACTGTGTGGCAGGTAATTAACAGAGAAACTGGAAAGGCACAACAACGAGATCAGAATCAATTGTCTTTGAAAATAGATAATCAGACCATTTCTGATAAGCTAGAAGTCGCTGAGACTCTAGAAACTTTCTTTACCAACATTCCGTTAGAGGTTACGAAATCTCTTCCCTCTTCTTCTAAATTAGCTGAAGCTCTTCTTAAAGAAAACTTTACTGAGGACATACCAAACTTTAAATTTAAACCAATATGTATTGCTACAATTAATCATCATCATCATCATCATTTCAGCCGAAAGACGTCCACTGCTGGACATAGGCCTCCCCCAAGTGTCGCCACATTGACCGGTCCCGTGCGACTCGCATCCAGCGGATCCCTGCAACCTTCACCAGGTCATCGGTCCACCTAGTGGGAGGCCTTCCAACGCAGCGTCTTCCGGTTCGCGGTCGCCACTCCAGAACTTTTCGGCCCCATCGGCCATCCGTTCTGCGAGCAATGTGCCCTGCCCACTGCCACTTCAGTTTGGCTATTCTTCGGGCTACGTCGGTTACCTTGGTTCTCTTGCGGATGTCCTCATTTCTGATTCGATCACGCAAGGAAACTCCGAGCATAGCCCTCTCCATTGCCCTTTGGGTGACTTTAAGCCCTCTGATAAGGCCCATTGTGAGCGACCATGTTTCGGTCCCGTAAGTAATCACTGGCAACACACACTGGTCATAGACTTTCGTCTTGAGACACTGCGGTAAGTTGGACGAGAAGATACCACGCAACTTCCCGAACGCTGCCCAGCCGAGTCGGATTCGTCGATTGACCTCTTTCTCGAAGTTAGACCTACCTAACTGGATCGTTTGTCCAAGGTAGACATAATCGTCTACAACTTCGAGTGTAGAGTCTCCGATCTTGATAGGAGTGGGTGTTACATGGGTATTCAACATGATTTTGGTTTTGTCCATGTTCATTTTAAGACCCACTTTTTCGGAAGCTCTACTAAGATCATCGAGCATTGTACTGAGGTCCTCCATGGTCTCAGCCATGACCACTATATCGTCGGCAAACCGGAGGTGAGAGATGTACTCGCCATTGACGTTGATGCCTAGCCCTCTCCAGTCCAGAACCTTGAAGATATCCTCCAGTGCAGCGGTGAACAGTTTCGGAGATATGACGTCTCCCTGTCTTACACTTCGCTGCAGAAGGATAGGTTCTGAGGTCTGGTCCTGAAGTCGGACTGACATGGTGGCGTTTTTGTACAAACACTTCAACACCTCGATGTACCGATAGTCGATTTGGCACCGTTGGAGAGACTGCAGTACAGCCCAAGTCTCGATCGAATCGAAGGCTTTCTCATAGTCCACAAACGCCAAGCAGAGAGGCAGGTTATACTCTTCGGTCTTCTGTATAACCTGCCGCAGCGTATGTATGTGGTCTACGGTGCTAAAGCCTTTTCGGAATCCGGCTTGTTCGGGAGGCTGAAAATCGTCAAACCTGCGCGCGAGACGATTCGTGATGACTCTTGAGAACAACTTGTAGACATGGCTTAGAAGTGAGATGGGCCTATAGTTATTCAGCCGGGCATTGTCGCCCTTTTTGAAGAAGAGTACCACCACACCCCTGCACCATGCCTGCGGCGTTTTCCCCTCGAGTATGACGGAATCAAACAGCTTCTGAAGGGCCTTAAGTACCGGTTTTCCACCCGCCTTCAGGAGTTCGGCCGTAATTCCGTCATCACCCGGTGCCTTGTTGTTCTTAAGCTGTTTAAGAGCCATCCTAATCTCGTACAGGCTGACATCCGGAATGTCTTCGGTATAGTGTCGGGTCAGTCTAGCTCTTGGGTCGTTAGCTAGAGTTGCAACAGGATTTCTAGTTGAAGTGTACAACTGCCCATAAAAACTCTCGATCTCCCTCAGCAGCTCCGGTTTGGCGGATACGATCCTGCCATCGTCGGTCTTCAGTTTCGTTAGCTGGCTCTGCCCAATAGCCAGATCTCTTGAAAATACCTTGGAGCCTTTATTCCGCTCAATAGCGTCTTTAATACGCTCGGTATTAAAGCGGCGGAGGTCGCTCTTCAAGGATTTAGAGATCCGTCTATTAAGCTGCCGGTATTTCCACACCTCATCTGAAGACTGCAGGATCATCTCACGCCGCTCCTTCATGAGCTCGAGAGTATGATCAGAGAGTTTTTTGTTGTGTGCACGACGTGTCTTGAAAAACTTAGACCCAGTCGTGTGGACAGTTTCCACGAACCCATCGTTGTATTCGTCCACTGAGCTTCCTAGGCACTCGAAACGATTCTGGAGTTCAAGCTGAAAGCTCTCGGGGTTTTGGATCTGGATCTGTGCTGGACGGAGCGTAGACTTCATCAGTCGAACCCTTTCAAGCTTTATATTGATGTTCAATGTGCCTCTTACCATGCGGTGATCGCTCCCGGTTTTCACCGAATTGATCACAGAGACATCATTGAACATCTGCTTCTTGGTTGACATGATGAAGTCAATCTCATTTTTAGTTGCACCATCGGGACTCTGCCAGGTCCACTTCCTGTGCTCGCGCTTTTTGAAGAAGGAGTTCATCATATAGAGGCCCTCCTTCTCCATAAAACTAGCCAGTTGGTGACCCCGGTGGTTCCGACTTCCAAACCCAAATTGCCCCACCTGCAGCTCATCTCCATCTCGTTTGCCCAGTTTCGCATTGAAGTCCCCCATGACAACGGTGAAGTGAGTCTTGAAACCACTTCGTCGTCGGGGTGTGCCGAGGTCGGGGCGTAGACCTGTATGACCTTCAGCAAATATCTTGAGGATATTTTGAGTACAAGGTACGCCACCCTGGTCGACACACTCTCGATCTTCACCACGTTATTCACAAGGGGCTTGTGGACGATAAACCCAACACCACCCTGGGACTGCCGGTCACCCTCTCGGAAAAAGAGCAGTTTGCCGGATTTCAGGATTATCGTGTCCTCACCCTCTCTTCGGACTTCAGATAATCCCAAAATACTCCATCGCAGCCTGCTCAATTCCTCTTCGAGTTCCGTTATCTTCTCGTCGGTCCGGAGTGTACGCGTGTTATATGTTGCCAGGTCAAGTCGTCGGTATTGGCAGCCTGATCCCGTCCGGAGATTCTTAGCACCCCTTGCCACGCCGTAACCTCGACCGCTACCATAGTCGAGGGTAGACGGGCTGCCGGGTACTAGGGGCCATTTTTTTATTGTGCTCGTCATTTAGGGGGGTTTTGCCATAATCGCCACGCTTGGCATACGGGTTGGCGATCGCAGTATGGTTGTTGTAAAATCAGAGAACGCTGCTGCCCATTCTCTGGTAAGTCCCTTAGTCGCCTCTTACGACACCCACGGGAAGACATGGGATGGTGCTATTCTTTACGTCCGGACACCATACGGAACAATTAATAACGCATTCAAAAGTCTCAACATAAAAAATACTGAAGACTTATGGGGGATATCCGTCAAGGTTCTTGGAGATATTATTGACTCAATCGCACCTGTCCTAACAGGCATATTCAATCAATGTTTGGACAGCGGCAAGTTTCCTGATCTAATGAAACATAGTAAAGTAGTACCAATTTTCAAATCGGGTTGTAAGAGTGATCCTTCAAATTATAGACCTATATCTGTGCTTCCAGCATTGAGTAAAATCTATGGAAAAATCATGCTGGACCAGATGTTGTCTCACTTCAACTCAAATGGGATTCTGCATGGACAACAGTTTGGTTTTACGAAGGGTAGGTCGACAACGGACGCGGGAGTAAAACGCATCAGTCACATTTTGGAATCTTGGGAGAAGTCCCAGGATGCCATTGGCATTTTCTGTGATCTCTCAAAAGCGTTTGACTGCGTCGACCACAACACACTGATCTGTAAATTACACCACTACGGAATTCGTGGACAAGCTGCTGATCTTGTTCTTTCCTATTTATCTAACAGGCAGCAAAAAGTAAATGTAAATGGGGCGACGTCCTCCGGGTCCCTAGTCAAGATGGGCGTGCCCCAAGGTTCAATTCTCGGTCCTTTCCTTTTTCTTGTTTACATTAATGATCTCCCTTATATGATGGCCAAATTATCGGAGATAATTCTATTTGCTGATGACACTTCGCTAATTTTTAAAATAGATATAAAAGATACGAATGTCTTACATGTCAACGAAAGTCTAACCGTACTCTCGAAATGGTTCGCAGCTAACAATCTTTTACTGAATGCGAACAAAACAAAATGTCTGAAGTTCTCTTTACCGAATGTACCACAACGGGATCTGGATTTGAATCTTGACGGCAAAAAACTTGATGTTATAGCGGAAACTGTATTCTTAGGGATTACTATCGATTCAAAATTGCAGTGGGGCGCACACATTAGAACTCTTTCGGGTAGGCTAAGCTCAGCTGCATATGCAGTAAGGAAAATAAGGCAGTTAACTGATGTGGCTACAGCTAGGCTAGTGTACTATGCTTATTTCCACAGTATTATGTCTTATGGCATTCTGCTGTGGGGATCAGCAGCAGACGTTGACTCCATTTTCATTCTTCAAAAGAGGGCAGTCCGCGCGATATATAAAATGGGTCCTCGTGAGTCCCTCAGAGAAAAATTTAAAGAGATTGATATACTGACCCTGCCTTCACTTTATATCTTAGAATATATTTTATATGTCCGCAAAAATCGAGGGCTTTTCAAAATAAGAAGCGACTTTCATAATATAAATACACGCAGTAAACACGAAATTGTAATACCTAAGTTCAGATTAACAAAAACTAGCAAGACTTTTCATATAAACAGTATACGCTGTTATAACAGGTTGCCAAAGTCAGTTATAGAACTGACCGATGGAAAATTCAAAAACTACATCAAACGTGTCCTTATTAAAAAAGCATATTACAAAATCAAGGACTACTTTGAAGATAAAGAAGTTTGGCTTTAGTTCCTTCTGCGCATGCGGCTTCCCTGGTAGCTCATAAACGGCACAAATATGTGGATGTCTCTAACTATTCTCACTCTCATTTTTTCTCCTCTTTCGAATCAGATTTTCACAATAGTTTTCAAATCATTTATACATCTTTTGCTCAGAATAGTTACAGCACTGATAACAATATTTGTGTCACTTGTTTAATTTAGTACTTTACAATTCTTTTTTTTACCTTTGTATAGATTATTTTTTATCAATTGTTTGTAAATGGCTTTGTAGATTCCCAGAAGCTTGTTGCTTCAACTGTGTGCCTATTACGAATCATGAGATACGGCCCGCTGACAGACATGCGGAGGGACGGACGGACAGTAGAGGCTTAGTAATAGGGTCCCGTTAGTTACCCTTCGGGTACGGATCCCTAACAAGCCAAAGACCAACCTGCACGGATCAATGGTGCTACCAATGTTCCATAAATTGGAAGTACAATTTCTCTAATGTCAGTTGCCGGTGTTGCCAATAATTTCTCTAATTATTGGCAACACCGGCAACTGTTTACATAAATGTCCTACGTATTTTAAAATTTATAATTTTATAATAAACCTTCTAAGTTGACCAAAAAGTAGTGGAACTCAGTGCAATAACTACATCTTCAAGTGATACTATTTGTGACTATCAATGACAAGTATATAAAAACTTAAGTCCAGACTATGTTCCAGTTCAAAATGCTTCACAAACAGTAAATCAGTGATAATAATAAAAATTCGGCACAACCTTACTCGAATTAATGTCAAATAGTGAACATAAGTGCAGTTTTATCATAAAATAGTGAAATAATTACGAAATATAATAATATAAACTCCGTTATGACAAACTCTTTTAAAATTTGCAAGAGGATGAACACAGCGGCATATGTTCTTTCAAAGTTGTCCAAGAAAGTTGACATTCAAACTATATTAGTAGCTTATCATGGTCTGGTTGCATCAGTTCTAAGATTTGGTATTATTTTCTGGGGCAATTGCAGCTCAAGGGAGTACATATTCAAGGCGCAAAAACGTTGCATTAGAGCGATGTGTGGTTTGCAGACCACAGACAGTTGCGAACCAAAGTTTAAGTCCCTAAAAGTACTTACATTTCCGTCATTGTATATTCTGGAAATGGCCATGTTTGTAAAGACCAATAAAATCCTATTTCCCACGATGACGGAAACTAGAAAACGTCCTATCAGAAATCAGTACAAAAATTTATTACACATCGAGTCCTGCAACACAGCATTATTGAGGAAAAGTGTTATTTGTATGGGTCCTACTATATACAATAGATTGCCAGATGTAATAAAAACTGATACAATTAAAAACTTAAAAAAAAAATTAGTGGCCTTCCTAATAGAAAAATGTTACTATTCGATTAATGAGTTTTTAATGGACAAAACGTTTTAATTTTCAATGTGTATAATACATATAATTAACATTATTTGGTACCCAATATAAATTAATTTAAATTTTATTTTCAAGTGACATTTTAATTTGACTTTTCTAAATTTTAATCAATGTATAATTATAAAAATTCTAATTATTGTGACATCTTATCATTTTATGAATAAGTCACTGTTTATTACATTTTCAGAAGAAGAGAAGAAGGTATGCAGAAATATTCAACGCTTACATGAAGCAAATTTCAGCAAGGTTGACTTATGTGGACTGGCCTCCGTCGACGCTACGCTGCCTCTAGTGTTGCTGGGACTACTCACCAACTACACTGTTGTGCTTTTGCAGTTTACGTTCCTGAACACTTAGAATTATTATTAAATATTTTCTCGATGTGAAAAGCGTTTTTTGCTCTTGTGTCCTCTTACATTGTAGACGTTTGGCAACGTTATAGTATATTTCTAATCGGGGACAAAAATCGTCATAAAGTGCTATAACGCGGGTCTGTGGACGACGAGTAATGAGCTAACTCGCCGTCCGTCCATCTTATGGCGACAGGCCGCGTCGACGGCGCCTTCGTGTTCCACGCGCGCCTCAAAGAGATGTCAGCACACAGGAAAGGATCCGCAAGGGCCGATGCCTGCCGGGGCTGCGGGACTATTCAAAAGAGATACCGCGACCCTGGAACATAAAGGGCAAAGAAGGAACATGGATGGGTTTTAGTCAGAACAAGTCTGACACTCGTTTCAACTCCGCCCAGAGCGGAAGACGTCATTTGATGATTTACCAACTGAAAAAAAGTGCTATATATATATAATATAATAATAGTGTCTCCTGTTGATATGGAGGAAAATGGAAATTACGACGACGACTATTCCGCTATTCTTTTCTGATTCATTTCGTTGCGGGATCCAAGACAGTAAAATTGTTTCTCTGGGACTTCGTCAAGCTTAATTGTTTTGGAGCTTTTCTGGTTAGCGCCACTGTTGATTCTGGCTTTCAGGAGTTGCAGTAGTTTCCGAATAGAGGAGCGGGCATGTCCCTAAAAACAGTCCTCTCTAGAAAGAATGACTGCTACTTACTAACCAGAGGTTGTAGAAGAAGTCTAAGCAATTTCAATAAGCTACTGTAAAGCTTATGTTGTCGTTTATCTAGGCCCCCAAATTCTCATGCATGGGTCCTTAAGAGACATTAAATAACCACGTCTGTCTTCCTCAAAGAGTAGTATCTATAGTAAAGCCAAATTACACCAGTTATGCTTAAGTTCTCTGTCATAAAGATATAATCTACTTTCATATACTGGGCATCCAAAATCAGGGCTATTACTGGGAGATATAAGGAAATATTCACGTGTAACATGCATTTTGTTTTCGTTCACTTTTATTTGTATCCACTGGACCAGTAAAATCAAAATAAAATGAATTAAATATAACATTGTATCCTTACAGAAAGTCAAGAAAAATTGTGCAAGAAAGTGATACAAACGAATCGAATGTTCAGTAACGCTACGTTACCAATGTGTTTTATAGGACTTTATTAGTAATTACTTATAAATGCTTTGCTTTGAAAAAATATTAAACACAGCTTTTACGTATTCGAGAGTTTCTGACACGTCAAGCTTAGATTTAGGTTTTATGTTTTTATAACCCTAAATCCTAATTATAAATCAAAGGTGTCTAAATGTATTTTTTAATTTTAAATATTTTACAGAATAAAATCTCATCTGTATTCTCCAAACTGGTTTCACTTGGATAGGTAGAGGTTTAGCTGTAGTTCACCCACATTTAGCGTTCATTTATCTATACAAATAAACAAAATTAAAGTGTCTGTTTGTAATTAAAAAATAACAGCTATTTACTGAATGCATCAAAGTATATAATAAAATACGGTACTAATAAAAAATAACTTTTTTTTGAATTTTTGTCTGTCTACGTGTCTGCTTGTTCCGGCTAATCTCCGAAAGGGCTGCACCGATTTTGACGGGACTTTTACTGGCAGATAGCTGATGTAATATAAAGTAACTTAGGCTACTTTGTTTTAGGAAAAGATTAGAGTTCCTTAAAAAAAAAAAAAACTTTGAAATTGTTAACAAAATCTGCTCAATGAATTTTATAATTTTTCAAACAAATTATAAAAATATCATATTTTTATAATAATTTCACGCGGACGAAGGTCGCGGGGCATAGCTAGTTAAACATAATTATTTTATTAGTTACTTAATGTTTTTTTCCTCATCCATGCTAAGACAGCAAACTGCAGTATCACAACAGTATACTCCAATACTAGACTAATAAACTTCTGAGGCAGACGTCCATCGATCGTAAAGACCCGACAAGCAGTCATTTTGTTGCAGGCTGCACGGTTCAGTCGCAGCACGTTCTTGCAAAGTCTCTTAGCCTCCACTGTAACAGAGATTAAAAAATATCTATGCAAAAATGTTTTCTACAAAGTAAGCTCATCACGCCTGTAATCCCCGAAGGGTTAGGGAGAAGTGTATGTAATAATAGACCCACATTTCGCCAGTTATGTTTAAGTCCCATTTAATAGGGGGCGAGTCTATTGCCATCAACCTGCCACAAATCCGAACTCTGTGGGTATTTATAATCAGCCTATAATGTTCCCACTGCTGGGACACAGGCCTCCTCTGTATGAGAGGGAATGGGCTATAATCCACCACGCGGGCCCAGTGCGGGTTGGTAGATGTCACATGTTTTCGAATTTTTGGTTCTAGGACATGTCGGTTTCCTCACGATGTTTTCCTTCACCGTTTTGAGAGCAATGGTGATGAAATAAATTACACAAAGTAATGCACCTGCCTGGGTTCGAACCCACGACTTACTGTTCGTAAGTCGGGGCCGCCACCACTGGGCCACCGCTGCTCTCACTCTGTGGGCGTTACTGAGAAATTCCTGATAAAAAAAACCCAATAACACTTTGCCCGACTTAGGAACCGAAACCAGGACCTCCTCCTCAGCAGTCGCGCTTGCAACCACTAGACCAATGAGGCAGTCAGTGTGAGGAAACATAGAAAGTAAAAATACAGTACTCACAAAAACTAGAAAACTAAAGTTTTTACTAGGAACTTATTTCTGTACTTAGTGCCACAATTAAAAAATACACATAAAATTAAAACCGATATTAAGGAAAATGTATTGTTATGTATGCTCGTCGGGTCGTTGAATTCTGAGTTGACCTACACGTTTACTGAAATGCGCGCGCACTGAGTGGATAGATCCACTCGAACCTGTGTGATTCCTTAGAGGTATGAAGAACAGGGTGTAAAGTTCTTCATCACCCATAGAAAAGGGGACTCCTCCGACCAGGTCGTTGTGTCTGGTGGGCTACAGCCCGACAATTACTGTCGGGTTTCTCCATCTTAAGTCGCGGATAAATTTAACTGCACGATTTAGAATTTTGATGTTAGTTCTTCATTTGTGTCATAGACTTTTTGTAGTGCCGCTACAATTCAAAAGTCCCCCTCAGATGCGAATATGAATGGTCCTAACATGATCAGCTGACCAAGACATTACTGAACTTTAAAAAGATTGAGACCTCTGAGATTGTTTCAGTGTTACTTTTCATGATAATCAGATAGATAACACTGACCTGGACAAAATGTGCAAAAACACATTTTTCTATCAGAAACTGTCTAAGTAAGTATTGGTCTAGACTTACCAGTACTTTGCAGACTTTTTAGCAATCTACAGCAAGCAGCGTCTACTTCGGACACACACATGTAGAATCTTTCACAATACAAACCAAATATTGTAACGAACGCTATATTTTTTAATGCCCAAAGGATGAAGACCTGTTCATATGACTTGACTTCAATCTGCAAGTAAAATTTAAATAAATTGTAACTTGTTTAATAGTTGAGTGATGAATATAAGTTGATGGATGCAGAGAGAGAGGAAGACCAAAGAAAATGTGGCTGGATTGCGTGAGAAATGATATGAAAGAAAAAGGAGTAAATGATAGCGTGAAGGTTGACAGAGGAGATTGGAAGAAAAATACGTGTTGCGCCGACCCAAAGTTCCATGTTGGAACAAAGGCGGTAAAATGATGACAATTCAAAAAGAGGTAAGAGAGGTGGGCAAAGATACACACTGGACGAAGGAAGGACAGCGCCGTCGAGGTCGACCGCGGCGAAAGTAGCGTGACGATCTGATCATGTTTGCGCAGCTAACATCGCCGGAGATCATAAAGAATAGAGAGGTATGGAAGGAGAAAGGGGACGCCTTTGCCCAGCATTGGGACACCATGTCGGCTAGTAAAAAAAAAACATTTTTGTGCTACACACGTACATTTGTTAAAAAAAAATTATAATAAGCTCACCGTGCCGTAGTGTGTTTCTCCTGCTTTAAATGCTTCTATCATTGCTTGAAGGTATAGTAAACTATGGAAAAATGTGTCTAATGTTTGAAACAGGGTATGGAAATAAAACGCATTTGAAATTAAGTAAAATTTACCAGAACGGTTTGAAAAATTCACTTGAAAAAAAATGTATCTTACCGAAAACTTAAATATGTACTTGAACATATCAAATGCTTCCAATAGATCGATATATGATTCGAAAAGCTTTTTCAATCTATCATTATATTTTTCTTCTCCTAACTCCGAGCTCAGTTTACTATAGAACTCGACCTCAGAGATCCATGAAAACATTCCATCTCTTATCAAAGCAATTATAGAAACACCATAAGTTAAGTTTACATCGAAGTAAAGTAGAGTGTAAAAATGTATTGCTGTTACTAATTTACCAGTGATAGCAACACTGATAGCAAAGTCAAGACTATGTCGCACAATTCCGATCCAGTTTCTAATGATGGGCTTTTTATATGCCTTAAAATTGTTTAACCTGAAAGCTTTTTGAATCTTTAAAATCAACTGGACATGGTTCTTCCTTAGAATGATATTGAGTATGTAAAAAGAAATGAAAGGAATCAAAAACAAGACGAAATTTAGCTTTACAAAGACAACAATGAATTTATTGACTGTTTTATCAAAGTCTTTTGTCATGAAAACTGTAAACAAATGAAAACTTATGAACATAAAAGTCCCAATAAGAGAAACGATATAGTAGGAGACACGATGAGGTCTTATACAATTGTACTCAATGGAGAAAGATGATAAGAACACTATGTGCTGAAAGCAACGGAACGGAAACAGCAAGTTTTGAAAATTTTTATCCAAAAAATTTATTGTGATAGGGTCAATACATATCTTAGTCTTCATGTTTTATTTTCGATACAGCCGTCTAACTATGTAGACGAGTTCTTAGGAATGAAGCTGTTTGTAACAATTAAGAAATAATTTGTTTCTTTATGAATTGTTTAGTTACATTTTAATCTAGTAAAAGGGTTTTATTTGGTCTGTCGAAACCATGAACTATGTATTGTTTGGACAAATACGATTATTTATTAATTTTATATGTTAGTTCTTACTAAATTTAAATCATATTTTTTATTTTATACCATTAAAATGCAAGACCATTGGCTTTATCGCATAAATCATTATAGACAAAAAAATATCCACAGTTGTTTCTATATTTTTGTTGCCTATACAACCAGGTTTAACGATAATAGCAGCATTTACTGCGTTGACTACTGCATCCATGGAAATAATATTAATTTGAATAAAAATACTATCTACAAAAAACTAGTATAATTCATTTAATTTCAAAGCAATCAAGAAGAGTAGACTGAGCCAACCATATTAAATAACTAAATATTATTATATCAGGTAGGGTTAGTGCTTGGGTTAGTTTATGGTTCTCTGTATTTGTTACTGTATCTATTTATATAGATTTAACATAACATAATATCACGCCCATAATCCCCAAATGGTTAGGCAGATGTGTACCTAATAGTACACCCACATTTCGCCAGTTATGTATTAAGTCCCATAATGAGGGGTGCCATCAACCGGGCACAAATCCAGACTCCGTGGCTGCTACTATGAAGTTCGTGATCGAAAAAATCAATAACACTTTGCCCGACCTGGGAATCGAACCCAGGACCTCATGCTCAGCAGTCGCGCTTGCGACCACTAGACTAACAAAGCAGTCAGTTACATAGATTTGTAAATGCTATATGTTTGTATGTTGATATGTAACAGGTACACCACAGACTACCTGCACTACTGTCTCTCCCGCTTCCTGTAATTCATCCAAAGGTTGTCTTGAAAAGATCTCTTTTAGCGATAAGAACGCCCCTTGTGTTACCCTAAGTAAAATGTTTTCTTTTATGAATGTTACTTGTGTGGTACACCAGTACCTAAATAATAAAGAATATTATATTCTATTCTTGGGACATCTTTGAACCAGTCAACTCAAAGACAATGCTGATATTGAAAGAGAAAGAAAGCCACTGTCGGTGAGAGCTAATATTGTGATCGCTCGCAGACTTGCACGTTGTTCAAGAGAAGTAAAAAAACCTTATTTCATGCAAAACTAGTAGTATTGTACCTCATTTTGTAAGTGCAGTCTGTAGGTAAATTAGACCTAAAAATCGTACAGCGTCAATACAATAAAAGCCAGCGCACACTTGAGATGGCATTGACACACTGACTGATGGCAGGGGAACACTGAAAAAAACAACATTAAAATTTATATTAAAAAACAGGGATTTTAAATATTTTTACCAGTCTGTCTGGTATTCACCATTAACAATTACAACTCAGCCCACCTTTCAAGTAATAACAGGCGTGATGTTATGTTTACTCTGTAAGTCACTACTCACTGGCCATTAGTCGCGGAAGTGTCCAGTCACGCAATTGTTCAAACGCGCAAATGTCCGTTCGCGAAAAAGTCAATTTACGAAAAAGTCCATTGCGCGCATAGATACTTATCTATGCCCGCAAATGTCGGTTCACGAAAAAGTCAAATCAAGCAAAAGTCCACGCGCACAAATGTCTTTTCGCGCAAGTGTCCTAAATTTAAAAAAAAAGTAGCTCCATAGTACCATGACTACGGATAGATTGCAACTTTTGATACAAGCATCTCAATTGTCATCCGTGTTCTAATCTTATCAACACCGTTCACACATTTATAGCGAAATCTCAAACTATATTAATTCAAGTTTTATTACTGTTGCCATACAAACAGGCCTATTCCACTGTAAACAGTTGAGTAGGCCTGTTTGCTTTAACGTATCATTATTACTTTTTAATTTCGTCAATTATTTATTCTGTCTGTCTGTTACGCATATAAAAGCAAAAGCACAATTTCATTAAGTATAATAAAGAAAATTAATATTCCAGTACTTTTCCAGGTGTTAAAACTATTTTTGCTTCAGCATATGCGTTCGAAAATTTGCTATAAAATGAGGTCCATGGAAAGAAACATCGGGTGCCAAACTGCAAGAAATGATCCCTTTGAAACCGTATTCAGTGAAAAAGTTGATAAAGACGTGCAGTCTTTGTCATTTCCTCTTATTTAACTGGAAGGTTCCCAGGTATGATCTAGAACAAAAAAAATATTTATTTATATTATTTATTTATTTATTTTGGATTACCAACAAGTCACATTACAATTTTCTTATATAGAATGAAAACTTTTACAAAATACCTGGTCTTGTAACGTACACTCAATTATAGGTAACCACAGCTTATACATTATCGAGTACACATGCTCTAAATACATAATTTAATAGAAATTAAAGTTGGGAATATATAAAATTAAACAATCATGCCATTATTAATATCAGAATACAGTCAATCAAATTAAAATTTACATAGTAATGTCATGATGAATAATAATAATTGTTGGAATTGAGATTAAAAATAGGAATACAAATTAAATTAAAATACAAATTAAATTAAAATACAAATTAAATTAAAATACAAATTAAATCAAAATACAAATTAAATTAAAATACAAATTAAATTAAAATACAAATTAAATTAAAATACAAATTAAATTTAAATACAAATTAAATTAATGGAATGATAATTCAAATGTCCTCTAACTGAAAGTGTTTATATAATTTCCTTTTAAATACGTTAAGACTATCGTGATTAATATCGAGTTCAGCTTTGCGCCATATAGCGTTATACAATTTGGTTGCTCTTGTAAGGGGGGAGTTGTCACCTAAGTTGGTTTTGTGCCTAGGTTGTCTGAACAAATTGTAGGTATGTGACCGGGGCAACCTGCTAGGAACATTGATCAATATTTTTGACAGAAGGTCGGTATTTATTTTGGATGTCATTAATTTGTGAAGGAAGCACAAATCAAGTACTTTTCTGCGATTATTTAGACTTTGAAGTTTAAAGTGAAGAACACGGTCCTTGTAAGATTTTAATTGTTGCGCGGTTTTATTTTTTAAAGATAAGTGATACAAAAACCTCCTTTGGACTCGCTCAATACGCTGCTTATGAACGCTGTAATGAGGTGACCATACCTGTGAACAGTACTCTAGATTACTGCGAACCAGCGTCTCATACAGAATAATTTTAGTCTTAGAGTTGCTGAACGGTTTTGAAGTCCTTAACACAAAACCTAGCATTTTGTTTGCATTTGATATTATCTTATCAATGTGGTTATTGTACGTCAATTTGCTGTCCATCAAGATTCCCAGGTCGCGGATATTATTCACTTCCTTGAGGGTGTTACCCAAAATTGAGTATTTCGTGCTATAAACGTTTTTATTGCGACAAAATTTTATATGAAAACATTTTTCAATGTTTAAACTCATTCTATTTTCTTTGCACCACTCAACCAGTCTGTCTAGGTCAGCCTGTAGTAAATAATAATCCTTCATAGATCTTATGGGCAGAGTCAATTTGAGATCGTCTGCAAATAGATAAGATGCTGCGTGATGGAAACAGTGGATAATGGAGTTTATAAAAATATTGAATAGCAAGGGCCCCAGGTGGGAGCCTTGGGGTACCCCAGACGTCACATGAAAATCCTCAGATCGGGTGCCATTCAAAACAACGTACGACATACGACCACTAAGGTACGACTGAAACCACAGCAATAGAGGACCGTGGATTCCGAATTTCTCAAGTTTTTTAATTAACAGTTGATGGTCTACTTTGTCGAATGCTTTACTAAAATCAGTGTACACTGCGTCAACCTGAATCCGTTGGTCCACCTGCTCTATCACATTTTCTGCGAAAGCTACCAGATTAGAATAAGTTGATCTTCCCTGAAAAAAGCCATGCTGATTGTTTACTATATGATTTTTCAAGTGGCTGTACAGAATGGGATAAATTAACAACTCAAAAACCTTTGGGATAATGGAAATTATCGATATCGGTCTATAATTTTTAATATCGTTTTTGCGACCATTTTTGAAAATAGGGACTATTTTAACCCTTTTCCACGCGTTCGGAAAACGACCCGATTGAAGTGAGTGGTTAAAAAGATAGGTTAAGGGAGTAGCAAATGATTTCGCACATTTCGCAAGAAGAATTGGGGGAAGCTCGTCAGGACCTGGTCCCTTGTGTACGTCCAGACATTTCAGTTTGTTAGCAACCATATCCTCTGTAAGTGTAATGTGACTTAAAACATTCAGGCTTCCACAATGCAATAAACTGTTCGATGTATTAGTTTGCTGTTTGGGGTGGTTCTGATTATACACAGATGAGAAGTTCTTTGCGTATAGTTGACAGATATCTGCACTGTTTTCAGCTGCTTCATTGTTTAAAATCATTTTTTCAGGGATTGTACTTTTATTTTTACGCTTATGTTTAATGTATGTCCAAAAGTATTTAGAATTAGTTTTTATCCTAGCCTCTATTGTTTTAATATAGTTCATGTAAGATGATTTGTTTAATAACCGGCACCTCTCCTTCAACAACCCTAAACCAATCTTATCCATAGCGTTGTTATATTTTTTAACTCGTATTCTTAAATTATATGTTTGTTTGAGTAGTTTAATGAGATCTTTCGTAAACCACGGCGGATGTTTGTTATTATTTACTTTATATGAAAAAGGGACGTAGTTGCTTAGAGCACTCATGATTTTTTCATAAAATGTTTCTACCATATCGTCCACAGTCCCACAGCCCTCTAATGCTGTAGTCCAGTTAATAGAGTCAAGATTTTGTGTTATGGCCTCGTAATCAGCCTTGCGGTAGTTACGGGTAGGCAACATATTGCAGTTCAGAGTTCTCTCAGGTTGTATATCCAAATTGATCGTTAGAGGAGGGTGATGTATGTCTAACCTAGATAGAGGATCATTGCATTCGTTCACTTCAACCTTTGTCATATTGGCTAAAATTAGGTCTAAGACCCTTGATTTATCATTCCTGACACAATTAAACTGTTCTAAACCATTCAACGCAACGAACTCAGTAAAAAGGTGGTTGATTAAACAATTAGTGGTATCAGGGACTAGGAAGCTACTGTCATCGCTATTGAGCCAGTTGATGTTAGTCAGATTAAAGTCTCCTGCAATGAAGGCATTACCCTCTGTACTAATGACTTTGCCTGCATTCTCAAAGTAATGCTCCAGCACATTAATATTAACTGGTGATGGGATATAGACCGCGCAAAAACAAAGACTAATTGTTTTGTGTTTAGTTTTAACTTGAACTTTAACCCACATATCTTCACACAAGCTATTATGAAACGACATGTCAATAGAATTATGTTTTTTTAAAATAGCGATCAGCACTCCGCCCCCAGTCCTCTTCCTACAGAGCTCATTGAGTTCACGGTCTCTTCTATATACATCGTAACGGTCGTCAAATAATTCTGTACTGGATATATCTTCATTGAGCCAAGTTTCCGTAAGAATAATAACATCGTAATCATTAATTAAAATATTGTGATACAACTCATGCGTTTTTGTCTTCAAACCTCTGGTATTTTGGTAATAAATTAAGAAATCTGCGAATTTTATATTATTTGTTCATTAAACATTCAAAGATAATGACTCAATAGTGGTAAATTAAATTAATTTAAGCAGAGAGTCCTTGTTTTTTATAAGAAGACGTTCAGAGGTTTCGTTTTTTTTTGCAAAAATACGACCGTTTCGCACCCATACAAATTTGTAGTTCTTCTCCTTGGCCGCCATCCTCGTAGCATGGTGTAAAGTTCTATTATGTGGGGCTAAGTGCTCAGCCACATAGACAGGCTTTTTATCTCCTGCTACGCCTAGGTGGGCAGTGTTGAGCTTATCCGTCTGATTAGCTTTATTAAACTTAATCACGGCAGCTAGAATTTCGTCGCGTACAGCTGGAGAAGAAAGTTTAACAACTATGGATCTAGGACGCGTACCCTCAGGGTTTTGTTTAGCAATCCTAGTAGTCATAACGATATCATTTTCTTTCAAAGGGCATGATACCACTTTACATAATTGCTTCACTGTAACATTTAGGTTCTCAGACTTGTACTCAGGCAAATTTAGGATTTCTATGTTACTAGATCGCGCATGTTGTTCCATCTGATTTAATCTTAGAGTTAAATCTTTTACCATAGGTACCAAGTTGTAATATTCTTTCTGTAGCTGATCTATTTGCTTAGACTTTTCTTCAAAAACCAGTTGCATGCCGTCGTATTGCTTGCTTGTAAACTCTAGAGAGTCTTTCATCTGGCTTAGCTCCGAGCTGATGTTCTTAAGTTCAGCTCTCACGCTCTCCTGCACAATGTTCCTGATATCGGTAGTAAGAAGGCTACGTAGTTCAGTGCGAATAATTTCTCGAATCACTTCGGGTGTTATTGACTGATGAGTCGCTTCTTCATGGGATTTCTCAGGCGATATTTCAATCGAGCTATTGTTATTTATTCTTGGACGTTTACGCATTGATGCCTGAGTCCCATCCATGTTACCAGTTTGGTTTTTCGATTGTTCGGCAGGTGGCGGTGTACGCCGCATATCGTAGGTCCCAGTGGTCCCAACGAAACTTACAAAAAGAGTTACAGTTGCTGGGATTCGAACTCGAGTCGCCGTACACGCCGATCGCAGATAGGCGCAACGCGTTGTTTGGTATTAATTTAAGTTGACGAAAATAAGCTTTGTTTCCGTATGTCAATAGTCAGATGTAACGGTTTGACTGGTAAATATTGTGTTTTTTTTTTTTTTTTCTATGTCGGTACCTTCAACTCAAATTTTATTGAATCACTATTTTTAGCTTTTATTTAGTTTTAATGTAACACTTATTGATTCATAAAGTTAAAGTTATATTCACCATTCAATGGTGATGACAACAGCTGATGCCACAGGCACTATTTTACTGCATTTTGATCCAGTTGGCGACACTGTTTCACTGTAGTCACTGTTTGTGTTTTGAACTAATTCACTTCGACTTTTTAACGTTAGATAACACTTGTGCTTATGGTGTCTGTTGATATTAAACTGATAAACATAATATATAAGTAAAAGGACAATTTTGAGATTTTAAATTAACAAAACTTCGCGGAGCCTTTGTTTACTCGGTGACGCCATCTAGCGTATTGTTGTAATATCGCAAAGACGGGAAGAACAAGTGCCTATCAGCGGCTTCATTAAGGGTCTATTTACACCCTTTATAATAATATACCTACTGTAAGTCCACCATTATAAAATTCCAAATAAGACTTAACTTTTTGTTGTCAAGATTAAATAACTAGTCTTTTTCTTGAGATAGGTAAGCGACTCGATAACAAGAAAAATAATAATTAGTATACCTATTATCTCGAACCAGCCTTCGCCCAGCAGTGGGATAGACAAGGCTACTAAAAACATAAAAATACCTACCTATTTCTTCACCACGTCCCAGCCGCCGCGGGAGACGCCCTGGGCGTCGGGGGTGACGTGGTGGCCCCCGGCCACCGTAGGCGCGGGCCTGTGGACGGCGAGTTATGGGCTAGCTTGTCTTTAGTCAGTACAAGTCTGACACAGAACGGGAGTGGTCATTTGATGATTACAAAACCGAAATAAAAAGTCTAAGGAAAAGATTAGAAGAGATTGTGTTAGGAATGATTCGAAAGAAGGAGTAAATGATACCGAGACACCTCATAGGGGAGTCTTGGAAAAAAAACCGGCCAAGTACTTATCAGAACACGCACAGTAAAGGGTTCCGTAGTTGGGTTGTAGTATTTTAATTAAATAGTTTATCCCAAGAACAAAGAACAACGGCAGAATTCATACCACATACTTTTTTTGTTGTTTTGTGATAGAATTTGTACCACTTATTAAGGCAACTAAACCGTTCATTTTCATGTAACATTAGTATTTTTAGAAGTTCGGATTAATTAATGATATCAATTAAAAGATTTAAGTAATTTAACGTAATATAATCTTAAACTAAACGCAACGAAACGGAGTTATGTTGTTAGAAGTTGCCATTTGTAAAATATCACGAGGCTCAAAATGATAAATAATTATTTAAAAATAGAAATAACAGTAAATATAATTAACCAATTACACATTATACCTTACAATGAATAATTATTGCATACAATCTTAATAATTAACTATTTAATGAAAGGAATTATTTTCGCCATCAATGTTTTTTTTTGTATTGGCAATTGTTTTATTGACAGATTAAGAAAATCTTTCCGAGTCTCTGTTCAGTTCTTTGCTGTTGTTTTGGATTGTGGTTTGTAACTGCATCTGAGCAATTTAGCAAATTATCTGGCCATTTTTACGTTGAGTTGAGTAACTGTTCCTCCGTACTCTATCTGTTGATAGTACTTTCGCGAAAGGACGCTTTATTAATTGTGCTGTGTGTGTACGTGCTTTAATTAAAATGACGAGTTTGCAATGCATCAATTGCAACGTTCGCTTGTCCCGAATAAGAAGTCACGCTTTATCCGATGAGAGTGAAGATATCGAATACTATTCGGCTGTGGACATATCCTAGAGATGTAAGTAGTTTCTAAATAACATTTTGCGTACGAGTGTGCCAGTTATGAAGTGATAACTTTTACGTGTTAAAAAATAGTCCTTACCATTTAAACTACACGATATCATACTAAAATAATATGTGTGTACTAAAACTAATCTAAACATTATTTAGATAAATATTTACAATTTGTCCTATATAATGTACAAACACATAAGTGATCGTTTACGTGTATTTTTACTTGCCTAACACTTGGTTGCCTAACTTGGTTTGCCTAACACTGTTATAATAGTTATTACTCTGTTAGTATGACTGTCATAGTGTCATAGTCATATAAAGCAATGTTGAGCCCTACTCAAAATCACTTCATTATTTCCAGATAACAGCTGCTGACCATGTTTGCCATGCATGCTGGCAGCTAGCTACTCATCCACGTTCTTCTGATAATATGCCGAGGAGACACATAGGCCATCAAAGTGTTTGTGTTGTATCGGACGATCCATACTAAGAATCAGTCAACACCGGATTTTGATTGAAGGTGCAAATGAAGAAGAACAAAGAATGGCTAACACAGTTGCTACTTGGATCCAACCACGAGAGGTATAACAACATGTACCTATTATAACTTTTATCAATCAGGTATCTTGATTTGATGTATGCGTTAAAACAAATATTATATTTCCCACTAATACCATGCATTTTTAAATACAAGCTTTTCTTTATTTATATTTTTTATTTTAGCTTCGTTCTGAAGATGAAGCTTGTGTGCCGTGTTGGCTAAGAGCTAGAAGTACTAGGGTTGTTTCACCAAATGAAGATATTCAACCCATTGTACCTGATCATCTGGAGGGTTATCATTCTGATTTGATGTGTGCTGTATGTGGTCAGAGTCTATCCACCCCAACATCAGATCAAGAGTGGAATCCCGACAACACTGCTCGTTTGTTGGAGCACCAGCAGGTATTTATGAAATAATATATTTATAGTAATTAGCTTATAAAAACGTGTCATGCAAAGGGCAATTACTAAAACATAATAAACAGACTCAAACGGAAAAGCGGGAAACCAAAAATATGATAGAAACAAATGGAAAGCCAACAACTCAAAATAAGACCAAGCTACAAGAAAACTATAATGTGGAAGGCCATAAAATTTGCATTTTAAGTACTGATAATAAGAATAACATTCTATACATTGCAAAAAACGCTTTAGGTGAGTCCGATATTTGCCATTATATCACACCACACGGTAACATGCAAGCTCAACTAAACGGAATAAAACAGAAACTCTCAAACTACACATTAAACGATTACTGTATTATATTGCTGGGAGTAGAGGACTTCACCCTTACTAACAGATACTTAGACTGTGTCGTCCAAATTAGACAAGTGTTACAAGACATAACGAACACAAACGTTATTATCTGCACCCCAACGTACAAGTTTTTTAATAATAACTACCTTTATAATTCAAGAGTGGAAACTTTCAACAACTTACTATACCTTGACATACTCACTCACGAACACGCATATTTCTTGGACAGCAATAGAAATTTAAGTTACGACGACACAATGTTTGATAGACGTTCCGGAAGGATAAATAAATTTGGACTTCAATCTATATTTAATGACATACAAAATATGATTAGGTTTATTGCAGCAAATTCTGCAAAATATATTGGAGAGTGTAAAGTAAATTCCACTTCTTGCATAAATGAACGTATGGAAAAGGATCAAGCAAGTAAGCTAGCAAACAACTTGGAGCTTTTTCTTTGATAACTACATGCACATCATGCACCAAAACATTGCTGGCCTTCTAAATAAATCTGACCAACTAACAGTACATATTCAGGAATTATTGCAAAATCAAATCAACATAGAAATAATATGCTTAACAGAACATTTTGTAATTTCTGGCCAAGAAACACTCATTAAAATACCTAACTTCAAACTGGCGTCATGCTACTCTAGAAGGGAGCAAAGACGAGGAGGTTCATGTATTTTAGTAAAGACTTATCTCGAATGCAAAGAATTAAGCGATTTAATGAGCTTTTCTATCACCGGTGTTTTTGAATGTTGTGCGATAGAACTGCCAAAACATAAATTAATAGTAGTGTGTATTTATAGGCCTCCCTACATGTCTAACATTAGTCGTTTTTTCGAAACCTTAGATGACTTATTAAAAAAGTTGTGCAATAGGACTAATGTAAAGGTGGTATTATGCGGAGACTTCAACATAGACATTTTAAAACGTAACAGATGCACTTTGGACTTTGAATATTTGCTCCTAAATTACAACCTTAAATTGAAAATAAGGCAGGCCACAAGACCAAGCAGTCTTACTTGTCTAGATAATTTTGCTGTTGATGCGAGCCTAAAATGCACTAGTGATATTATTGATTTTGCGATATCGGATCACTCAGCTCAAATCCTCAAAATTCGAGTTAGTAGAATTTGCAAATTAAAGTATTGGCGCACTCAAAGAAGGGATTATTCTAAAGACAATTTGGTTAAGTTTGGGAAATTTTTGCACAGTTTGTCGTTTTCAAATGTATACGGTGAGAGTAACCCTAATGATGCATATGACAAATTTGTAGAAATCTTTAAACTCCTTTATGATCAGTGTTTTCCAATGAAGTGGATTAGAATTCAAGCAGAACACAAAATTAAATGGGTTTCTAAAGGCATTAAACTTTGTAGCAGGAAGCAAAGAAGCCTATTTTGGAAATGCAGGTTGAATCCATCAAGCGAAAATAAAAATAAATTTAAGTCATACTCACAAAGGTTTAAGAAAGTCATCAGACTCACTCAAAGGGCACAAAATAACAACTTTATAAATAATGCTCATAATAAATCAAAGGCTTCATGGCAAATAATTAACAATAATAACTATATAAAAGAACCTGTATCAAAGATTATTAACCAAAATAGGACAATTGACGATCCTGAAGAGATAGCAACATCATTTAACGACTTTTTTATTGACCAAGTACAAAGTGTTAGTAACAAAACAAACGTTAGAACTATTGACCTGAATTACAACTCGAATTCAATGTTTATGGCCCCAACTGTCTCAAACGACTTAGTAAGGGTGATCAAAAGCCTGAAAAATACACAAAGTCATGGTTATGATGGTATAACTACCAAGGTTGTGAAGTTTGTCAGTGATATTGTAGCTGCCCCTTTAAGTCACATAGTTAACACTTGTATTGCTTCTGGTATTTTCCCTAATAGCCTGAAAACAGTTGTAATTAAACCAATACATAAAAAAATAGCAAAGAAGATATGTCCAACTATAGACCAGTAGCATTGATTCCTATATTCTCCAAGATACTTGAAAAGATTATTTATGAAGCACTTGACAATTATTTGACTAAATATAATATATTGTGCAAAGAACAAATGGGCTTCAGAAAAAACAAAAATATTAATATGGCAATCTATAATCTTTTATTTCCCGTTATGAATAATGTTGACAAGAAAGTACCGGTATGTGCCATATTAACTGATATGACTAAGGCGTTCGATTACGTTAGCCATGACGTCCTTTTATATAAACTACACCGCTATGGCATTAGGGGTAATGTCCTGGACCTTATAACCTCTTACCTCAGTGGTCGAAATCAGGTAACAGAAATATACACGAATATTTTTACATCGTTCTGGAGCCGAAACATAGTAACTCCAGTCGAGTAATAGTTACTATTAGCATTGTTATTGTTTTTTTAAGACACCAAATAAAGAAGTTAGAAATTTATCACTTATATTCTGTCATTCGAGTTAAATCTTAGTAGCGGTTTCAATATTTCATTCATAAACGCAAGGTCGTGCGCTCGCGGTGGGTCAATGGACTCCGGACGAATAACCAGCTGAAAAAGTACTTGCAAGTAGATATTTCATTTCAGGTACGATTAAGGTTGGTGTAAGTTCATTTACCTCCATCATCTCTCGTCTCCTCGTAAACGAGAGAAATTAATTCACCAGTCTCGCATCACGAAATCACTAATACTCGTACCTATTCAACTACACAACGACGAGTACGCTTGGGAGTTGTTTTTAAGGCATTGAATCGAGTGTTGATCAATCGATCTAATAGGTACTTAAGAAACATACCCAATACCCTACCATATGATAAATAAAAAATAGTATTACAGCTTAAAACAATTTTGTTGCGGCAATGCTAGTGGCGGCTTCTACAAAGGCAGGCAATTCGAACAGAAAAAGACCCTATTTTCATAACGTTAACCGTGGAATTCGGTTGTGCATCCTTGTAAAGTCCACTCCAACACAATACAATAGATTTCTCAGAATATTTTATAGTAAACTGCGTATTTACCTAGTTTGATGAAATTTCTAAATTTCACCGTTTACGGTTAAGAAATAAAGTCTGAATTCGCTTTTCGTGTTATTATTTGTTTGCCTATTTATCTACCGCGTATGTATTTTTATTTATGTTGATGTACCTATCTTAAAGAACACGGCGCCGAATTATTGCTTGATTTAAATTGCGTTTATCTACTTATAAGTTCAATAACTCTAATTTTTCCGTCATACTTTCTACAGGCTTAGGAACGTCGCGTCAGTTATACATTTTACGTATCTAAATACTTACTTACTTGTACACTTTTAATGTCAAGAAAAATAAATACAGGCGCAGGCGTATTTAAAAAAAATTGAGCTATTTACAAACATAATCATTATTCACAATTTATACTTCCCTGTATTCTGTATTCCTCGATACACAAACGGGCACGTTTAATGAGATTGTCTTTTAATTTAGCTAATGCGTCTCTGTCACTTTTCACAATATTAAACGCGTCCACAATCGCACTTCTTAACTCATCTCGAGTAGTAGGTATGTTCCTCGAAATAAACTAGTCTTTTTATCTCAGACCACAAATAAAAATCCAGTGGGGTTAAGTCAGGGCTCCTTGCGGGCCAAGCCACAGGGCCACCACGACCTATCCACCGCTCACCAAACTCACTGTTCAGATACGCACGCACTAAATTCGCATAATGAGCAGGGCATCCAACAGGCTGATAGTACATACCGCGTAAATAAGCCAGAGGCACATCCTCTAGCAACTCCGGTATCAGATTCTGCAGCATATCCAAATAAGAACCACCAGTCAGGTGCCCTTCAATAAAAATAGGCTCTATTATTTGGTCATTAATAATGCCTGCCCAAACATTCCATGATCGAGGAGGCGCTGGGTTACAGCCAGATTGGTGGAGGTGAAGGGAACTTGAGGATCGGTGATTCCACGAGCGCGCAGTGAGTTCAGGTTTTCCGGCTGAGCATACAAGAGTCTAGCCTCTTCCAAGTTCTGGTGCGCCATCCCATAAAAATCCACCATTGCCCATTACTCCACATTGGAGTAGACATATTGCCGAATCATTTTTGACACGTGATTAGGTTACGCGTGAGTGACCTAATACAGCGAAGCGCGCGACAACACTAGGAAGAAAGGGCGCCAATCGCGTCGGCTAGACTGTGTAAGCGTGGGGTGGGGGCGTGGCTTACGGATCAAGCCGTCTGATCGATGAATGGATTTTTCAATGGGTATCGTTTGCGTGTGTTGCCGATCGTCGATACGTTACGTACACATACATATGCATTTACCGCAAGAACTACTACTTCGAGTTCTCATTATTTAACAAAAAAAAACAATAAATTTAATTTTTCGTGATTTTTTTTATTGTTACTTTTTGAAAAAAATAGTCCCAATCGTTTCGAGTTCGATGATCGAGTTTATGGCTTTCGGTTCCAGAACGACCTAAAACTAACCGTGTATAGAACATCTCTTGAAACGAAACGCGAGCTTAAATATGCATCAGACGGTAGAGTAGTCAAATATGGTGTTCCACAGGGTAGCGTTCTTGGGCCATCTCTATTTCTGCTCTATATCAATGATTTGCCACGTCAAATTCAACATCCTATGGTGCTATTTGCGGATGATAGTACTGTGATAGTAAAATGTAATGACATTAAAGATTATGAAGATGATATCAATACAGCATTGGAAAATATTATTGACTGGCTTGACATAAATAACTTAGTCATCAATCTTAAAAAAACAAAAATTATGCATTTTTACCAAAGGACTTGCCCTCTTAATGTTAACATTAGTCATGGTGGACAAAATGTTGAAACAACAAATATTGCTAAATTCCTAGGTATCTTAATTGACAGCAATCTTACTTGGAAACCTCATGCTGAAGACGTTTGTTGTAAACTTAGCAAGTCAGCCTATGTGCTGCATAATCTATCGCATAAAGTAAGCAATAATATACTCGTAGTAGCTTACCACGGTCTAGTGGCGCCAATTTTAAGATTCGGAGTAATATTCTGGGGCAATTGCAGTGAGAGGGAACAGATTTTTAGAGCCCAAAAACGTTGCATAAGATCTATGTTAAATCTGAAAACTACAGACAGCTGTGTACCTGTGTTTAAGTCGCTGAAAGTACTGACCTTTCCATCACTGTACATTTTAGAGGTCGCAATTTTTGTTAAAACTAATTTAGATTTATTTCCATCACTAGCCGATATTAGAATGTGGTCAGGTCCAATGAGACTACAATATAAAAACTTATTACATACAGGCAATTACAGAACAGCACTACTAAGGAAAAATATTATGTCAATGGGACCTATCATATACAATAAAATTCCGCACAGTTTCAAAGAACACCCTATTCGAACATTTAAATCTAAGCTTACTGCATTATTATTGGATAAATGTTATTATTGTATCAATGACTTTTTAAATGATAAAAATATTTGACAATAAAATTTGTAAATGACATTATGTTTGTTTAATAATATTTCACTTAATTATAATTCCAAGATAATGAAATTCATTTTATTGACAATATTTATTTATGTGCAATTGACTATTTGATGATTATTATTGTTTTATTATTATTTCCTTTTTTTTATGCTTGTTAGTGTTAATTAGAATGACATGTTAAAACACATACATGTTGTTGTTGTAATTTATTGTAATATTGTATGTAATCTATTACTTTCTATGAATTTGCATGCTGTAAGGTAGAATGTAGCGGTAACCTTCACCTATTTGTATCGTCTTAAACTTGTACCTACATTGATGGCAAATACTTAAATCTGAATCTGAACTTTTAGGCAAATGTTATTACTCAGTGAAAGACTTTGTAAATGATACGAATTTATCCAGATTATGATTGTTATAATTAACTGCAAATTTGACCATGTAAGACTTATGTACCTGACTATAATATTATTAATTGACTTCACTTTAATTTCTATTTTGTTTTGTTGACATTATTTTGCTTGTATTAATATTTTAACATAAGTAATAATTTGCACGCCGTAAGGTAGACTGTAGCCGATCTCATTAGTTTATGTACAACACCTAACCTGTACCTACTTACATAGCAAATAAAATTAAAAAAAAAAAAAAAAAAAAAAAAAAAAAAAAAACTATTTTATGTTGCTAAATCTGGGACAGTCATGATGTTGGCTCTTCTAACAACAAAAGGGTACTGGTTTTTCCATTGTCACATAGCCCTTCTCTCTCATATTAACACAACATAGATATTTTTGGTAAAGATTTTCTGTAAGGTGAAAACCAATCATTGTATGTCACGGACTATTCTGTAGCTTGGTCATGTTGGGCGCAATTTATGTCTATCAAACTTAGTGTTCAATTTGTATTTCATCAATGTTATTTATTTACAGATGTCATCCATGAATGAAGTTCGTGGAGTTTGCTGGGGCCAAGCTCGAGATTTGAACTTCTATGTTCCAGAAGGACCACAAGAAAGACGCCAACATATTGTGTTGCCCAATATAAGAAGAGCGGCTGAAACACCAAGACTGCATTTTCCAAGAGTGCATGGAACCAGAGTGAAATATTGTGCCTGAAGAAACCAAGATTTTGTTTTCATAGTTGCAGAAACAAATATGAATGCTCGGGACGCAATCAAAAGTTATTGCTGTAATGGCATTGTAGGTTTAAGAACAGTGGGATGCTGCTCACATGTTATGAGCATTATTTGGTACCTTAGTTACGCTCGCCATGAAGGTATGACCCGACCTGCCCCTTTCTTAGATGAAATAATAACAAGAATTGATTAGGTAATTATAAGAACAATAAAATAAATGTAAGTTCCTACAAAAACAAAGTTGTTTTATTTACTCACATTCAAAACTCCATCAGCACTTCATCATTCATCATCATCAAACTATTGCAGACCGCTGCTGGACGTAGGTCTCTCCTAAAGCACCCTACTGAATAGGTACAATTCTCATGTCAATTTGCCAACTTAATGATAAGTAAAACACTACAAAGATAGCACCAGCTATCTAGAACATATCCTTTTTCACCAAAACAATGTTTATGTGCCTACACGTACAGCTTGGCAAAAAAGAGTGTGGAATAAATGAGGTCGTCAGTATCGCACATGTAACATAACCCGGAATACTACGACTCAACAGTTTTTGATACTTGTTATTTTTGGGTATATGATTCCAATCCAAAGTGGGTTGTTCAGTCCCTCTGACGCTACGCAAACACCATGGAAAGCTTCAATGTCCAGTATTAACAATGTTAATAGTGGGCGCTGAAGCCTTGCACGAAAGCGGTGCAGTAGGTTCCCACAGACAAAGAGGGCAGTCTAATAGTGGGATTGTTAGGAATTGACGATAATAGTTCGATTACAGGGTTAATGAAAGAAAACGTTTTGTTTGAAGTTTTATTATTAATACAAAAAATTCAATCAGCCGAATCGAAAACACTTTCATCTAAATATTCAATTCCAGAAAAGCTCACATTTTGGCTAGAGCTTCCTGCAACTTCAGAATCACTAGAATCGTCTAATTCTGAATAATATGAATCACTGCTACTGTCATCCCTGAGATTTATTACTAATCGTTCTGTTTGTTCATACATGGTCACACCTCTGTCATAATATTCTTTTTCTATTTTCATTGCTTGCATGAATTTTTCCAGTCATCGGCAGTAATGTTTGAAAATGCTTGTTCAGCAGCCACCTATAAAAAAAAAATCATTAACAATGGTCCTTACATAGCAACTTTAAATATGCATATATGAACTAGGCTACATACCTTTATATCAATGGATCCAACATTGACTGAAGCAATTTTATGCTTTGCAATTCCCCATAATTCAATAGAATTCAGGTCACAGTGATAAGGTGGAAGTCGTACCACAGTGTGACCATGATCTCCTAAAATATTGTCAATTTCATAAATGGGCTCTAGTTTATGAAACTTCACTAGCATTAATAATTGAGGCTTGCGGAGAGACTCATCAAAAGGTATATTATTTTGCAATAACCATATCTTTATCTCGGCAACTTTTGAAGCGCTAGTTGGTGCCTTTATCAAGACCACCGAATGGTAAGGAGCATTATCCATTACAATAATGGAAGGTTCTCTTAAGTTGGGGATTAATTTTTCAGTGACCCATTTTGTGAAGTTAGTTTTATTCATTTCCGAGTGATAGTCTTCATTTTTGTTTGTGCCACTGAAAATCAAAAGTGCATTTGGAACAAATCCTTTCTCGCTCCCAGCATGTACAATTATATATCTCTTGCCTTTTGATATGTTGTGTTTCACTCCGCTAACATCAACTGATTGCCAACATTTTTTCAGCTTGTATGATGAGTGAATATAACTTTCATCCAAATATATTATTTCTTTTTGTAGTTGTGGAGGCAGGTTTCTATTATCCATAATAATTTTCAAATATTGCTCCCGCTTTGCTGCTATGTTAGGTTTCTCCATTAGAGCCGATCTGTCTGTTTTACATTTCTTATATGAAAAACCCAGTGAGTATCTTTCTGAGATGTTCACGGCTTCCATCATAACCCAAGTCCTCTCTAACTACCGGCAGTAAACTCAGTGTAGGCACCTGAAACATGGTATTTTGTTTTATATCTGCTTTTTTTAAATTCATGAAATCGGGAGTAGTGTAAGAACGAAAGAGTAAGACGAGACTTGTCAAACTACAAAACATAACGTCAATTTTCAATCTCTGTAAACAAGACTAAAAGTTGCTTAAATCTGGATATAAACAAAAGTACGCATTGAAAACATTTATAACAACTTATTTAAGGTACAAGGACTTATTTACGGTACATAAATACCTGTCATATCGGCAGTTCTTTGATAAAAAATTCTCGATATCGGACAAAACTTGTCCCGCTTGAGATTCGGCCAAACACCGCGAAAAGACGCGGTAAATCACTGCTCTGCCACTACTACGAATAGTTTTATTCATTTTAAATTGTTAATTATGCAACGAAAGTTAATATTTTTTATAAATATATGAAAAACGATTGAACGCATTGTTGACACAGAATGTACTAGCAGTTGACAAGTAAAGCAATGTTGCCACAATCATCGATTTTTAGTTTCAAGTTGCCAAGCTGTAATAATATTTATTGGGACATAACCACAAAAATAAAACTGGTTATAACTTTTAGGTCCCAACTTCTAAAAATCTAAGAATTTTAAAAGGGCTTGCCTATCGTATTGACTACCAATTAAAACAAAAAATATCCCAAAACACGATATTTTATTAGGTGTACGAAACTCCCATATAATGCTGCCGTTCGCCTTTCATATTCAGATCAACGACTACTGCGGCATATCAATATGAGTCTAATATTGGTTCTAAATAGCGTAAAAACTCTCCAATCTTCTAATAAATCAAAAGATATCTTTTGATTACGTTGACTAAGAAGGTTGAATTTTTTGTCAGCTTGAAGGGACTATTGACTTCAGTATTTGATATAAACACGCCACGCATTCCCGAGAAAAAGAGTGTTGACACACTGACAGACAGACAGACGAATAGCGAAGTGATACTTTAAGGGCTACGTTTTTTTTCCATTCAGGTAAGGAACACTAAAAAATGTGTTGCACCGTCACCAGGATGATCAAACCAATTAATTCATGGCCAACATCTCTCTCGTCATTCTCCTGTCCTCATCCCAATTTATTTAGGATCGGCGCAGCATGTCTTCTTCTTCCATAATTCTCTATTACTTGTCATCACTTCAGACACCTCTTTTCTTCCCAAATCATCCTTCTTACATCTAACCATCGTTTCTTTGATTTTCCTCTACTCTTATATCCATCTGCGTTCATACTCGAAACATTCTTCATGACATGGAAATTTTCCTCATTCTTCCACATCACATGCCCATACCAAGCCAACCGATTGTCACTCAACTTTTCAGTCAACGGCACCTCTTTTAGAATTCTTCTTATGCACTTATTTTATCCATTCGCGTAACACCACACATCCTCCTTAGCATTCTCATCTCAGCCACATGAAATGCCTAATCTACTACTTACACCATCATCCATAATAAACTAATAGAATGACAGTTTGACTATCTCTTAAACGCTATGGCAAATGCACTTACATAAAAGCATATTATCTTACTTCTTATCTTATCTTACTATTATTATGTCTTATGTCACCTCTTACTTGAAAATATTATTACTATTATAAATGCGAAAGTTTGTGAGGATGGACGGATTTTTGTAACTCTTTCACACAAAAACTTCTGAACGGATTTGGATGATATTTTTCACACAGATAGCTTATAACCTGAATTAATACCTAAGATACTTTTTATCCTAGTATTACGATCCCATGGGACAATTACCGGACTCTAAGCGGGCGAAGACGAGGGCGTAATCAAGTTAATTCAACATGTTGTTATTTGACAATGTCAACTATAATGGTGATACGATCAGCACGTTTGTCGATATGATAAATGTAGTTGAGCTTCATTTTAGAACTTTGTTCCTACACTTGAATTTGTCTATATATTAAAACGGTTCAGTAAAAGTTTAAGGCAGGTTATATTCCCAAAGTAATTTTCATGGAACATGCTGTGTCAGTTTTCAATAGTATCTTAAGCTGCCATGCAATGGCGTCGAACAGACAAGAAATGTTACTAAACATCCATCTAAAAAACGATGTCCAACAAATAATTTATCCTTTAAATTACTTTCTACGTCTAATCTGTTCCTCAAAATATGACATAAAAAATGACACAATTGCTCCAAATGGAAAGAAATCAACACTATTTTCGATTTTGGGTGTGTGTTTAACTGTAGTGATCTTCCTATTCCGTGTGTTTATCAATAATTATATAGATTTTTGGTTCATCACACATAATTGTATGTCTTTTCTGACTACAACGCTGTTTGCCTTTTATTACTATTGTGGGATGGTGATGATTTTTTTTCTCAATTTCGTACACAGGTATGATAATATCTTGCTTGTTCTCATGATTCAGAAGATACACAGGAGCTTCGACTTTAGTAAACGTATTCGTAGTTTTATTATCTGCAATTGGATCTCTGTTCTAACCATTTTGTGTGTTAATATCTTAATTATTGTTCATTCTACAACCACTGATTTCTTCAATTGGTTGGATGTTATTAGTGACATCATGTTCATGACATTTGATTTGAATATAGTTTATGGTATTCGTGTTTTAATATTTTTAACAAAATATCTTAATATATGGATTAAAAGTGTTTCAAAGCTGAATGACGAGCAGGAAAGTAATGAATCTTGTACGAAATTATTTGAGACGTTCAAAAATATTTTGAAAGCTTACAAATTGTACACAATGATTTTCCAAGTAATGGTGAGTTTGAATTTTTTTTATATTAAATGGGGCTACTCTTGACCTCAATCTAGTCCTGAGGACAGAGATGAGGTCGACGATGGAACGAGCTAGCCCAAAAAAATCCCAAAAGAGTCGAGTGTGGCTAATTGGTATTTGGCTGAGCCATCACAAAGGTGACAGTAATACTCCATGCCGGACCGAACTTGAGCTTTATATAAGACTAAAAGCTGTCCAGGCTTGAAGTAACGCTTAGCCCTATTTAGGATACCCAGCTTTTTTGCCGCGGTTTGAGCTTTCGACTCAATGTAGGCACCGGCGAAGTTGAGATTCGCATCAACTTCGTACCAAGAAACCCGAGGCTGTCGGTAACTAGTTCAGATACATCCCCGAAAGTAGGAGCCAGATTGGACGGAACGGAACCTTTTTTTGGCGGTGAACGGGCACATACACACGCATAAAATCAGCTGTTCCATACATTTTGACCGTGTAGGTATTGTACTTTTGTAGGAAACAGATAATTTTTTTAATAACCGATTAAAAATTTCTATATGGGTGGGCTCAGAATGGTGTACTGCAACATATCTGAGAATTTGGCTGGTCTTTGGAAACTAACCCGGTATATATTTTTTCAGATTGTATACTTCACGATCGACACGTTTCTCCGCTCTATATTTTATTGTGAATTGATATTGGATTCGCTCAAAGCTCTGGCTGTGTTCGAATGGAATGGGGTAAATATTGCGTTCTTAATTTATTTGATTACCGTCGGTTAATTTATAGGAGTAGTTAGAAGCCTGTTCTGACAATCAGTCTCACCAAGGGGTACCGTGCCATCGAGTTAATGGGTTGTGGAGGCAGTCGCTTCATCTCAAATACTGGTATTCTGTTGCGACCGGTTAGACTGCAAGCCGAACCCAACATAGTTGGGAAATGGCTACGAAGATCATAATCGGTTAATTTTAAAATCGGTTACTTTTGAATGTCTATAATAAAAGGATGGAACCGCAGTCCTAGTCACAAGGTATAATAACTTGTGAAAGTACTGTAGTTGCCCATTTCAAAGCGTAGATCTCTATGGAGAAAAATGCGCAAGAAACTCCATGGACAATGAGATCTTGGTTGCATCATTTATGTTGAGATTATACATAAATGTGAGAACGATGTAGAAAGACGTGGACATTAAGAGCGTCCAGAGTAAAAAGATTGAATTGACAGTTCAAAAATCAGGTTATTAAATGATCCGACACACCCGCCACCATCGGCGACATATTTGAGTGAGCATAACATCCTCTCAACCACCAGGGCACATTTGAGGCAATGACACTAGTCACACATGAACTATTCAATCATACAATGCTAGGGATTCGAGTCTTAGCATATTGTAAGTTGTCGGATTACATTGATGATAAAAATGCTTGGCTCAATGCCTGTTCCACAAAATTAATGTGCAAGCTGCAGAAGACTGTAAGTCTTCTGCAGCTTGCACATTAATTTTTGGTTAACTACAATATGCTTACAAAAAACATGTATAAAACGCACACTATGTAAGTGTGCGTTTTATACATGTTTTTTTTCGTATCATTCAGTTGTAGTATGTAGGGAGGTATTTTATTGTAACATTTTAAACAGTACCCAAGAAAGATGAGTCTACTGTAGCTAGCCTGAAAAGTATTGACGTTCACTGACGGTTGACTTTTTTTCACCCTTATAATGCTATACTATATTATATGGGGTGTAAGGGACATTGACTCACAAACGATTATCACGTGTATTTTATTCCGTTTATTTCGTTTCAGTTAGCTCTCAGAATTCAGGCAATTGTATGGCTGAGTAAAAATATGACGCTCTTGATAGTACATTGTTACCACTGTGCAAAATTCTATGTAGCTGTGGAGAAAGCCAAGATGGCATGTATACTGCTGATGAAACAACGGAAGTGTCCAAGTGAGTTCAAAAATCAGGAATTTCTAAATTGTATGACTAAGCATATTCTTTAATTCATGGCTTCCTTAACCAATAAATTCTTTTCTCACTTGTCCACATGCTGGGCTTAAGTTATTTAACAAACCAATATGATGTACAGTGACGGATATTTCCGGGTCATAAATTTTTAAAGCAAAATGCACGCGTCTGGCCAGCCCGCCTGTCCACCGCTCTGCGCTCAAACTCCGGAAGCGAACGATTTTCGCATTATGGGTGATCTACTGCAACTGCCCGTGTTTTGTACATTTTATAATAAACCCCAAAAGAAGAAGAAGCAAGGTTTTTCCGAGTCGGAGTGCTCTAAATTTCTAGACTCGCTTCATTTACTGTTAACAATATTTATGATATTCAATCATGCAATCATCTTCAAACCACTTGTGGGTGAAACAAAGAATATTTTCGAATTATCATAAATAGAACTATACCGTTAGTTTTGAGTACGAATGTGGATGGGTACATAAATAGAGGAATACCAAAGAAACGATGGATGGACTATGTAAAGAATGATATGGCAAGAAAGGAGGTTTCTGATGAGATGACGAGTAATAGAGAAGTATGGAAGTAAAAGAAATGCTGCGCCGACCCCAAATGAATTGGGATAAGTTAGCTTAGTTGGGTTAAGTCGCGCTTGCCTAGGTTGGTCTGTGGATGGGTGACCACCCATTACATACCAAGTTTCTTTCGTGCCTCAGAAAGAAGACGTTCGTCTCAGATGTGATTTGTAGATTTTTGACTGTCGTTATAGGTAGTCAGTTGCCCGAACCAGACTTACCAAGGGGTATCGTATTCTTCTTCTTAGCGTTTCGATGGCAAAAAGTTCAAATGATTAGCCCAAAACTCAGCCACGCGAACGCCGCTCTCTGATGCAGTAGATAAATCAACAAGAGCGCAGGTGATAGGGCAAGCGGTGCAAGATGGAAGGTGGGCCATTGTTTGTGGGGAGACGCCGTCCATGAACCCCCATGGTATCGTATTACCCAGTACTAACTGGTTTGTAGAGGTCAGATAGGCAGTCGCTCCATATAAGGTGCTGGTATTCAGCCGTATGCGACCACAACATAGTTGGGAAAAGGCTAGGCAGATGATGAGGACTTATACTGTTTGAGTTTTATAATTCACTAGCACTTCGACCGCGACTTCGTCCGCAAAAATTGTAATACCTCAGCTAATTTGCATGATATGAATATAATTTAGCTTTCTATGAAAAATGGTTGAATTCGGTCTAGTAGTTTTTGAGTTTATTCGTTACAAACATACAAAATACATATATTTCCTCTTTATAATATTAAGTATAGATGAACAGATTATTAATATTTGAATTGCATGATTCCTTTACAGGGACTCAAAAGCATCTCTACAAGAAAGTACTAAATACAAGTCGAACGTTCAGTAAGATGACCGCGTGTGGCCTGTTCTATGTAGACGCTACGCTACCAATTTATCTGATGGGGCTTATCACTAATTACATCATTGTTCTGTTGCAGTTTGCTTTGTTGTAATCTCATCATCATCATTACGCTCCTGCGCTTATCCCAATTGTTTGTCTTCTTCTTCAATACTTTCTTATTACTCGTTGTCGCACACCACTAGGGCACGCTTTATGAGCGCGATACCCAATACTCAAATTTTAAAATGGAAGTTATTAAAAAAAAACACCCCAATAATTATACAGGGTGTAAACGGTCTCTTAACGAAGCCGTTAACAAACAGCATTCCGTACATCAAACTAAATAACTCTACTCAAAAATTACTGCTGGGAAACGTGATCTTTCACCCCAAAAAAAAAGTCGTTTACTTTTTTTTTGGGGTGTCAAATTAAGTTTTTTCAGTAGGACTCAATGTAACGTAATCAAAACATTGTGCTGATAGATGGATTGAATAGTACGGGGGTCGTGAAGGTAAGTAAAGTAAATTTATAACATTAAAAACTTGTATTTAAAAAAAACTTGTATTTAAAAAAAACTTGTGTAAAAGTTGGAACTTTGAACCCCAATATATCCGTAACTAGAAGGTTCCCAGGTATAGTCTACAATAAAAAAATGATCGCAATGACAGGGAAAACAAGTGCTTTTCGGATTCGTTAAGGGTACTTTTACACCCTTTATTATATTAATGAATCACGCTGTCGCGTATACCCTTTTTTTCGGATTGGAAATCATCAAACTACCCCTCCCCCTCTGAGCGGAGTGGAAAGGAGTGTCAGACTTCTATTGACTAAAACCCATCATGTTCCTTCTTTGCCCTTTGTATTCCAGGGCCGCGGTATCTCTTTTGAACACTCCCGCAGCCCCGCCAGGGTCGCGTGTACCCTTGAAAATAAAATCTGCTCAAAGGCTATCAGTTGGCTAGGACACATCTTCAAAGTTATTGTTTTATTCATTTTGAATTTGTTTCTTATTTTATTGAACTGTGTGATAATTTATTACTGTGTGACTCATCAACATCTTCTTGCCCTTACCCCATTCTATTTGGGCTCGGCGCAACACGTTTCCTTCTTCCATTTGCCCCTTCGCTGTCATGGCATCATTTACTCCTGTCTCCTTCATATCAGTCCTCACACAATCCATCCATCTTTTCTTTGGCCTTCCTCTCCCTCTCCATCCTTCAACATTCATGTCCATCACTCTTTTAGTCACATGCGTTTCATCCCTCCCCATTACATGTCCACATACCATGCAATTACTGTGTGACTATTAAAGCTATTTCAAATCTAAAACATGTCGGGTGTTGAGCAAGGGTGTTACTACATATTTCAATGAAGTTACTATTTTACTGTATTTATAACTATTAAGAATATATTTTTAATCAGATCGCAATATCTTGAATTCGCGCAAAGTGCTTTTACTTTTCAATTCAATTTTTTATTAAAGAAGGTGTTGTGTACGAAAAACACAAAAAAGTACCATAATAATTAATAATTTTGTATAAGTAAGTAAATAAGACAAGTTTGTAGCGTTGTAACAAATCATTAATTAGTAAGCAAAATAGAACGGGGCAGACTGCCCAAGTTGTCCTATGCGTGTTGTACGTACAGACGCCAGCAAATCGAGCTACTACAATCTGTCAAATTTCTTTAAAAGATTTTCAACTCTATCGCTAAAATCGCTCTTCAAGGTCAATTGGGAAAATTTTACTTTTTTTTTTTTTAATTTTTGAGTTTCGTAAAGCTTGATAAGCTGGCGTCTGTACATAAATTATTGACAAAATTTGTAAATAGATAAATAAAATAGTATTTTAAATGAGCACCACATAAACTTGTGATTTTGGATTGTATAATAACAAAAAATACTATTTATTATTGTATGCTGAAAGATTTATGAATTAAAACATTTTTGCTTTCACTTAACGCAGCTCACTCACTCGTGATGAAATGTTATCTTTAATATTCTAGAAGATTCAGAATATTTTCTGCATTCTATCAATTTTTTACGACTGCCTCGTTGGTCGTGTGGTCGCAAGCGCGACTGCTGAGCATGAGGTCTTGGGTTCAATTTCTGGTTCGGGCAAAGTGCTATTGAATATTTCCTTCAGGAATTTCTCAGTAGTAGGGACTCAAACATAACTGGCGAAATTAAGGTGTTCTGTTAAGAACACCTCTGCCTAACCTTACGGGGATTACAGGCGTTTCGTTATTTTATGTCTATCATTTTCTTCCTTCATAGTTCTAAAATTATTTATATGGTGCACTTAATAAAGGCTATTTCGTACTTTATTTCTGTCTAGCCTAAATCAACAAGGCAAACTGTAATAACATCAGTAGGTACTCCAACACTAGGTAACCAAACTCCTGTGGCAGACGTCCATCGACTGTGACCATCCGACAAGCAGTCATCTTGTGGAAGGCTGCGAGGTACAGTCGCAGCACATTCTTGCATAACCGCTTGGATACCGCTGTAACAAAGAAGAAGTCCCTTAAGAGGGAACAGGGCCTCCGAGGAATAAAAAAAAAATGCTATTTGAAGAAACTACTGCCGTCGCGCTGCATCAAACCTGGTCCCGTAGAGTGCGATAGGGACAGCTGCAGCTCAGGCCGATTTATATCACAAGAATTTTGATGAGATTGACGTTTCGTATTCCTTTTTTTTCTCCTCGAAAACTTAGCCGATTCAAAAATTTGCCTGGTAGTCCTCTAATCACACCCGTAAAATGGCATTTTTTTTGTAATTTTTCAAGGGTCATATTTTTTTTACTTATTAGTTGCTGAAAAACAGGAAATGACAGGGACAGGGTTTCACTAATTATTTTTGTCTTAGGTTCTATTCAAAACGTCCCGTGGGCTTATTTCCGTCTATAACGCGAGCGAAGCCGCAGGATTAAGAATATGAATGAAAGGCAGGTAATAAAGTAGATGTGGGTGGAAACGCCGTGAGAGGATGCCATTAGACAACATGACACGGTCACGGTTAGCGCAGTGGCTGAGCGAAAGGCTGCTACGATTTCATGTCGTGGGCTCGATCCCAGCGCGTAACAGATATTTGTATGACCTACAGGTAGTTGTTCCGGGTCTGGCTATTTGTGTATGTGAGTTTAAATATTTGTGAACGCACCCACAATACAGGAGAAATCCTAGAGTATATAGTTAAAAAAAGGAAAACGAATGACCATTATCTAGAACAGAAAAAGAAATTGTTTGGTCTCATCAGTCTTTTGAGTGTTCTTTAACAACCAACTGCAGGTAGCCTCTGCATCACAAACAGCCATGTAGAACTTCTCACAATTGACGCTGAACATACTTGTTAAAGTCATATTCCTTAGTATCCAAACGATGGTGACAATTTGAAGAGGTATGATTCTTGGCTTAAACAAAAATAATCTATTCAGTATTTACTACATAATGATGACCTTGTAGTAAAACATGTCGTATGTCATTGAAGTGAGTCTGTCCGTATAGTCGCAAAAGGGTTGACATTCCAATGAACATAAAGATGGTATCTCTATTCTCTACTACTAATTCAAGTAATGTTAGCGTTCACACACGTTATGTACAGATGCCAGCACATCAAGCTATTACAATCTGTCAAATTTCTTTAATAGATTTTCAACTTTATCGCTAAAGCATTAGGTTTAAGGTTGATTGGGAAAATTTAATGTTTTAATGTTTTCGATCATGTTTACGGGGCAAACATGGCCAAAAACTGTACAAGACAGAGAAGTTTGTAAGGAAAAATGGTAAGCTTTTGCACGGCAAAGGGACAAAACACAGGCTAGCAGATTTTTTATCACAATCATGAATCTTACCGAGAAATGATTCGTAGCCAAATAGTTTTCAAATTCAATTGTCAATTCCAAGAATTGTAAAGAATGCAAAAATGTGACGACTGCTTGGAACAATATCTGTAAATAAATGAAACTTGATTAATGAAACTGTACACAGTGTCTAATTAAGTAAATGAAAGCTTCAAAATAAATTATTGTAACAGTATGAACAACTTTTATTTTGGGACCAATGGCGAAACAGTAACAATATTCCTTAAAAACGGGTTGCAAATGTGTCTCGAAAACTAAATCATCATCATCATTCTCCTGCCCTTATCCCAATTTATTTGGGATTGGTGCAGCATGTCTTCTTCTTCCATACTTCTCTATTACTCGTCACCTCAGCAGTCACCTCCATTCTAGCCATATCATCCTTCACATCATCCCTCCATCTTCCCATCCATCGTTTTTTGGTCTTCCTCTAGTCTTATAGCCATCGTACTCAACGTTTTCCTCACTACATTTTACTCATTCCGCTTCACATGTCTTCTACAAAACTAAATCAAAACTCAAACTGTAAATCTTACCGAATACTGAAATATTCTCTTGAAGATGTCAAATGCTTCCAATAGAACAGTATATGCTGGTAACAGTTTTTTCAAGTTATCAACGTACTGGCCGTCTTCTAGCTCCAAGTTCAATTTACTGTAAAACTCCACCTCAGCGATCCATGCAATCATTCCATCTCTTATCAAGGAGATCACACGTATGCCGTAATTGATTTCCACGTCAAAATAAATCAAAGAATAAAAAAAAAATGCGTTGCGCACATTAGTCGACATTGAGGCCATGATGAAAACTACGATGAATTCCAACAAAAAGCAAATCCAATTCCAAATAGTATACGACTCATAATTCTTATAATGAATGATTCTGAATGCTTCTTGTATCTTCAAAATCATTTGCACGTTGTTGTCTCTTTGGAGAATATTAATACAGTAAAAGACAATAAACGAGATAACCAACAATAAACGGTTCATATGACTGAAATATACGAGAAACGAACTGTAGTGTCGAAAATTTTCTACATTTAGGTAATTTAACGAATGGAAAATGATGAAGACAAGAGTACCGATGAGAGACGTGATATAGTAGGACACACTATGGGGACTGATACAATTGTGCTTAACGGCAAAGCTTGATTTAAAAAATAAGTGCTTCATACACATAAATGGGAGGATCATGTTTTGGAACCTCCTGTCCAAGAAACTACCACTGATGTTGCTTTCGTGGGCTTTTTTCGTCATTTTATAATAAATTTTCAATATCACTTGGATGTTGAAGTCTTCGTTTGAATCAAATATGTAGCTACTTGGTCCATGTCAATACTGTTAATCAAATTGAAAGGGTTTTTGTAGCTAGAAATACGTAAAGTTCTGATGTACTCATACAAATAAATTAAATTACAGTATCTGTTTGTAATTTCAAACTAACAATTTTTTACTAAATGCATTTGAAAGTATACACGGAACTTATAACAAAAAAAAACTGTTTTTTAGTTTTTGGCTGTCTGTTTGTTCTGGGTAATCTCCGAAACGGCTGGACCGATTTTGACGGAACTTTTACTGGCATGTAGCTAATGTTATAAGGGGTAACTGGGGTTAAGTTTTATTTTCAAAAAAGGATTAGGGTTTCGTGCAAAATAATTAAAACCCTTGAAATTGATAACAAAATCCGATTTAAATAGGGAAGTGATATTTTTATAATAATCTATTTATTTTATAATATTTCGCGAGGACGAAGGTCACGTCTACACTTGCAAAACCCGGTTCCACATGCCCTAATTCAAAGCATGGCCTGCACGTCTTTGTCAACCATAATGTTTAAAGTAAAGTTTGCAGGGCAGTTTTGTACGCATCATTGATTTTTTTTTTCATTTTAAAACAACACACAAAACGCAACATAGTACAGTAGGAATCTATATGTTATATCTAGCCGCGTCCTAGTAACGATGATTGGCAGCGGCGATATCTCGCGTTCGGGCTTAGTTCAAGTCATGGTCTGGAGCGAGAGGGAATGGGAAGCCGTTACCTCTTTCTGCGAAGCAGTCATGCTAGCAAAGGAGGTGGCGGGACGTGAGAGGGAAAGAGCCTCACGACCCAGCCGCCGCAGGGGACGCCTCGGGGGCGGAGGCCACGTGGTGGCTCCCGTAATCGGGGACGAGCCTATTGCCATCAACCGGGCACAAATCCAGACTCGCACTGCTACTGAGAAATTACTAATAGAAAAAAACACAATAACATTTCGCCAGACCAGGAAATCGAACACAGGACCGCATGCTCATCACTAGACCAACGAAGCAGTCTACTATGAAACATTTACGAGCGGGACCAGTTTGAATTTGTTTTGAATACGTCTTCTCATATTACTTTTTCGGAACTTTTAAAATAAGGAATAGATAAAGTACATAAGAGGGAGTCTGAAAGTGGCGCCGGTGACTGAAAAGTTGTGTAGTAATCGGTTATTGTGGTATGGACATCATATGAAGCCGAGGAATGAGGAAAATGTAGTGAGGCAAATCTTGAGTATGAATGTAAATGGCTAAGGGAGTAGAGGAAGACCAAAGAAACCATGGATGGACTGTGTTAAGGATGATATGACTGGAAAGGAGGTGACTGCTGAGGTGACGAGTAATAGAGAAGTATGGAAGAAGAAAACATGCTGCGCCGACCCCAAATAAATTGGGATAAGGACAGGAGAATTATGACGTCGTTAAAATGGTTCTTGTAGTTTAGTTCTATAGGTATAATCGTAAAATGAATAAAATTTAAGTAATTAATATTGATTTCCTTCTTCCATTATATCGTAATGGATTAATACCTTTTTTTTTTTTTTTTTTTTAGGATGGGAAATCATCAAATGACCCCTCCCGCTCTGGGCGGAGCGGAAGGGAGTGTCAGACTTGTACTGACTAAAACCCATCCATGTTCCTTCTTTGCCCTTTGTGTTCTAGGGCCGCGGTATCTCTTTCGAACAGTCCCGCAGCCCTAGCAGGCATCGGCCCGTGCGGACCCCTACGTGGTTGCTGACATCTCTTCGAGGCGCGCGTGGAACACGAACGCGCCGTCGACACGGCCTGTCGTCATAAGACGGCCGGACGGCGAGCTAGCCCAAAACTCGCCGTCCACAGGCCCGCGCCTACGGTGGCCGGGGGCCACCACGTGACCCCCGACGCCCAGGGCGTCTCCCGCGGCGGCTGGGACGTGAGGCTCTTTCCCTCTCACGTTCCGCCACCTCCTTCACTAGCATGACTGCTTCGCAGAAGGAGGTGACGGCTTCCCATTCCCTCTCGCTCCGGACCATGGCTTGAACCAGGGCCGGGCGCGAGAGGTCGCCGCCGCGAATCGCCTCTACGAGGACACGGCGCTGCTCCGCCCAAGCAGGGCAGGCCTCCACAGTGTGCTGCACCGTGTCCTCCGGACGATCCTCACAGTGGAAACACCCGGGCGTTTCCTCCCGCCCGATTCGGTGCAGGAACCTCCCGAAACAACCGTGTCCGGTGAGGACCTGCGTCAGGCGGAAGGTGAGGGCGCCGTGGCGCCTCTCTAGCCACTCCTCAAAGAGGGGACTTATCGCCACTATGGTGGCGTGCCCTGCACGGGGTTGCGACAGTCGCTCTCTCCATGTCACCATGAGATCGCGCCGGAGGTCTGTCCGCCGAGCGGTGATTTGCCGCGGCAGCGGAGTTTCCCCCCGACGTAGTGCCTCCGCGCGCCATTCATGAAGGCGTGCGAGGACTATCGCCTCCAGATCCCATGGCGGCAATCCGGGAAGGAGGCTCGCCGCCTCACCGGAGATCGTGCGGTACCCCCGGACTAGCCTTAGGGCTATCCCCTTTTGGGGCGCGTTCAGGTAGCGGGCGGCTTGCCGCCTCAGAGAACGCGCCCACACCGGGGCCCCGTAAAGGGCCATGGACCGCACGACCCCCGCGTAGAGCCTCCGGCAGGAGGCGTTTGGACCCCCCAGGTTGGGCAGGAGCCGCTTGAAGGCAGCCCCGGTCCGTTCCAGTTTGGGGGCCAAACGTCGGAAATGCTCCACGAAGTTCCACCGGCTGTCAAGGACGAGTCCCAGGTACTTCAGCGTCAACCCGACGCCGATGGAAACCCCTCCTGCCGTCAGTAGGGATCCCGACGGTGGCGCATTCCGAGGCCCATGAAAACACATGGCCTCGGACTTGTGCAATGCCACCTCGAGACCCAATTGCCGGATCCTCTCCACGACTATCGCAACCCCGCGTGTCATGTTTTCGGCCGCCGCCTCGTGCGACCTCCCTTGTGCCAGTACCAGCGTGTCGTCAGCGTAGCAGACTACGCTGACGCCGCTAGGGAGGTCGGCGCGCAGCACCCAGTCGTAACCGATGTTCCACAAGGCCGGTCCCAGAACCGATCCCTGTGGAACACCGCACGACATCTCTCGCCGGTTCCATTCTCCGCTCCGACCGGGGTAGATGACGGCCCTATCCGTCAGGTAATCCCCGACCACACGACGAAGGTAGGTCGGCACCCGGTGATACCGGAGTGCCTCCCCAATGCAGCTCCAGGGCATGGAGTTGAAGGCGTTGGCGATGTCAAGAGACACCGCCAATACGACCCCGCCCATGGATTAATACCTGCGTTTAATACATTACATATCGAAAATGGTTCCACTTCTGTTTCTTGGAAGCTTCTGTAAGTGATGGTTTTAAAAATGAAGAGATTCTGTGATATCAGCTAAAACGATCCTGAGAATTTCGTTTTAAACAATCTAGTGGAAGAAGATGTTCATTCAATATTTTTGCATTTAAATCTGATGCAATGTTTTATGTTTTGTCCTAAATATCGCATTCATGATAATTTAATATATCCAAATTCTTTAATTTCAAATTTGGTTTCACTAATTGGAATGCTTCTATTCATAATTATAATTATAAAGTTCTGTATGGTGTCCGGACGTAAAGAATAGCACCATCCCATATCTTCCCGTGGGTGTCGTAAGAGGCGACTAAGGGACTTACCAGTGAATGGGCAGCAGCGTTCTCTGTGATTTTTTATAACAAACATACTGTGATCGCCAACCCGCCTGCCAAGCGTGGCGATTATGGCAAAACCCCCCTTGGGGAGGCCTATGTCCAGCAGTGGACGTCTTTCGGCTGAAATGATGATGAAATGATGATAATTATAAACGTATACTACACTTATATGCTATTTCTTCTGAATTCTCACGCAGATAGTTCAGTATTTCCAACTTTGATAGCTATCATGCAATATTTTTCTGACACCATATTTTTCGGTGTTGGAGTCGCTTCTAATTTCGTGTTAGGGATAATTAACTCCAAAAAAAATATCAAGTTTGTCCTTACATTTCAACAAGTGCATGGATTTCTCAACAATGAATGTTCCACCAAACGTTTAATCATTTGGAATTGGATTATAATCACACTGTTTCCATCGATCTATATCTTTGTTTACACTTATTTCTTTAAAATATACATTTACCCATAATTTTATTTTATTGCATGTATCTTGTTATTTTTATGAACTGTAATGTAATTTACGCCACTCGTGTTATAAAATTACTCGAAGAAAAACTCGCTTTATGGAATAATCAAGCTTTGAATTCTCAAAACATTGAGGAAACCCTCAGACCAAGATATTGCGATAAAGTATTTCAGGCTTACGTTACTATATTGGATTGCTATAACATCATTAGAGATTGTTTTCAGTCACTTGTGAGTACTATCTATAATCCTAATGGATGTTATCCTATATTGATGCTTTGATAAAAATGAAATCTTCTTCAATTCTCGATTTAAATATGTGCTGACACTTAAGAATCCTTTTGATTAAAAAAAGCTCGACTACTTGTGTTTTTCAATGTGACGTTACAACACTTTTATATGTTAGCCCTTCCTCTACAATTTTTTTTCATCATCATTCTCCTGCCCTTATACCAATTTATTTGAGGCTGGCGCTGCGTGTTTTCTTCTTCCATACTTCTCTATTACTTGTCATCAGACACCTTGCTATATTCCTTTGAAATAATCAGTCATGATTTCAATCATCAGTTCTTTCGTGATTACTAGAACGATGGTGCTCATCATCATTTTCCTCTGATCAGGTATTGTCTCTTTCAGATACTTTACCATATAGTAGCTGCTTTATTACACTCTCTGGGTTACATTCAGATGGCGATCGGAGAATGGAAAGATGGACATTATGGAAATATGGTAAGAAGTATGATCTTGTTTTTTTTTTAGTCTGATTTTGTGCCTTTTGTCACCAACAGGTGACAAAAGGCTCGCCCCGATAACTGGCGAAATGTGGGTGTACGCCTCTACCTTACCCTTCGGGGATTACAGGCGTGATTTTACGTGTTTTTTACTAAGTCTGATTTCCTGGCATTTTACTCTCCTGCTCTGGACTGAGGCACCGCTTCTTAAATAGGGAATACATTGCAAGCCCAAACGGTTTTATTCAACAGATACTGAAAACTCCAAAATTGACATTTTTACTTCTACATGAACGATATTATAAGAGTAACCAATTGTATTGATTTTTTCGTCTGATTATCGAATTCGTAACGAGTACGTTTTCCTTATTTACCCAAAAACACGTACATACTTCTTCTATGTACGTTTTTATTGGATTTTCCGGATCCGAACCAAATTCGGTAGTTCGCCAAATGAGACCGGATTGCAATCCCTAGCTCAAAGTGTGAAAGCTTCAGATATTGTTTATTTAAAAGAAACGTACTTTCAGGTACAGTCGCCAGCGCATCAAGTTACCACAAACTGTCAAATCTCATTCGATTTTGAACTTAACTGTTAACATTTTATGGTTTGTTTTGTTTTGTTTTTTTTTTTTTTTAAAACGAAGAAAGATCATGTAGAGAAATTTTACTTTAGATAATGTTGGCTTCTTTCGTAATTCAAAAGTTAAGTTTGTTTTAGGATGACGGAACCATTGCTTCAATGCCCTTACTAATGTGGGTGATAAAAGATGTGACGTGTCAGACCGTACTTAACCGGCAATGCGAGAAATTTTATTCAGCTCTTAAGCGTGTTCAAGATACTTGCGCAATCATTTTGAATTCACGTTGTTCAGGTAACATTAAAACCCTTGTTACTATCATATTACACCAAATATTAGACCTCATTGGTCAAGTGGTAGGAAGCGCGACTGCTGAGCTTAAGGTCCTGGGTTCGATTCCCGGGCCGGGCAAAGAGTTATTGGGTTATTCCATCAGTAATTTCTCAGTAGCAGCCACGGAGTATATATTTGTACCCAGTTGATGGCAATAGACTCGCCCCCTTTTTTCATGAGACTTAAACATAACTCGCGAATTGTTGGTGTACTATTAGGGAAAATGTGGTATTAGTGTTAGGTACACTTCTGCCTGACTCTTCTTGGATTCCAGGCGTGATGTTATGTTATGTACATGTGTGCATGTATGCATGTCTTTCAACATCGTTCTCACATATGTATAATAATATGTATTATCTCAACATGAATGATGTAACCAAGATCTTGTAAAAAAAATTTGATTGAAAAAGTGTCCATGAAGTTTCCTGCCCATTCTTCTCCATAGAGATCTACGCTTTGGAATGGGCAACTACAGTACTTTCACAAGTACTGTTTTATTATGCCTTGTGACTGGGACTGTAGCTTCGCCTTCTTTGATTTTCTGGCATTCAAAAGTGCCTGTTATGGTCTAATTGAAATACTTTTGAGTTTGAGTTTGTACATTTAAAAAATTAAACATACTGATTGACAGATGAAGAGAAACAAATGTGCAAGAACGTGCTGCGCTTACATCGAGCATCATTCAGCAAGATACGTGTGTGTGGCCTGTTGCACTTAGACGCTGCGTTACAACTAAATCTGATGAGTCTTCTTACTGACTACACTGTTGTGTTGCTACAGTTCGCATTTTTGTAATCCAGGCTGTAATAAACATACAGTGCCATCTAGTGGTACTTATCCAAAGCACTATGATGAGCGGACCTATAACATAGCAGACACCAAGTATATTATAGAGATGTGACGCTATCTACAATCTTCGCGTGTAAGAATTCGTAACTACAGCTACAGAGGACCACACAACGACGTTATGCACATATGTAAACCGAAACCGCTTTATAAGCAGAGCTGTGAACAAATTATCATTCACTAGCTAGAGATTCTGAGCGCGGTAGCCATGCAGTCAGCTCTGATCCTTAGAGTTAGTTCCTGCTTCGATAGCCTCTAAGTCTTCAGGAACTAGACAGCTAGGGGAGGTCTGAAAGGCGATAGCCGCGCAGTCCTGTTCATCTCTCCAATTAGGGTTGCAACCTGACATATAAATTATTTTAACTGTTGTAAAAGTATAAAGCAAGTTGCCAATAAAATATCGACAAGTTGATGGGACTATAATTTCACAAACAGCAACCCTACAACCCTACTTAATAAAATTGATGTTTCGTGTAAATATTTCGTCTCACCGTCATCATCATCATCATTTCAGCCGAAAGACGTCCACTGCTGGACATGGGCCTCCCCCAAGTGTCGCCACATTGACCGGTCTCGTGCGACTCGCATCCATCCGTTCTGCGAGCAATGTGATCTGCCCACTGCCACTTAAGTTTGGCTATTCTTCGGCTACGTCGGTAACCTTGGTTCTTATTTCGTCTGGCTGTTCACAAAGTATGCTGGTGCCTACACTTATGTATGGAAGTGAATGTTGGGTGTAGCAAACGAGGCATGAAAGTAGAATTAATGCGGTGGAAATGCGTTCCTTGCGAAGCATGTGTGGTGCTGAATGATAAATTGAGGAATGAGGTTATACGGGAACGTTGCGGTTTAAAAGAACATGTAGTGACAAACATTGAAAAAAGTATGCTAAGATGGTTTGGTCATGTGGAGAGGATGAGTCAAAGGCGACTAACAAATTAGAGGTATTTACAAGGCAGATGTGAGTGGCAACGCCGCGCGGCGGGAGGGGACGCCCTAGAAGAACATACACTGACCTTATTGGTGAGGTTCTTCAGAAAGGTTAGGTGTGTAGTACTCTACTAGATTTTTCATGGTAATTTCACGCGAATGGAGGTCGCGGGCAACACTTAGTTATTAACAAATATTGTAAGGTAAACTCATTCTGTTAAATATAATTCAGTAAAGTACTTAATTGTCACTTTTGTCAATATAACAAAATTAGTTTTAGGTATGTGGGCAGTTAAAATATTACATTTTGTATTAGGAAGCAAAGGAGCTTCCGTCAGAAACTTGAAAAAATGAAGACTCTTAGAAATATTGGACAGACAACAGTGACAATTATTATGAACAATAGTGTGGATAAAGATGTGCAGTCTATGCTTTTGCCTTTGAATCTTATGCAATATATTATGTTCTGTCCCAAATATCGTATCGAAAATGATTGTATAACTCCAAACGGTTTCATCTCCAATATTACTTCAATGATTCTAACACTTGTATTCAGTTTTTTAGTAGTTAGCGGCTTGTATACGCTGTTTTTTTGCCAGGATCTTATCAACGCTTCTACCTTCATGTATGTTACGTCTTACTTTGACGCTTTCTACTATTCCTTAGGATTTACTATAAATTGCGTAGTTGGGATAGTTCAACTAAAAAGTTTATTAAGTTTGTCCTTACTTTCCAAAATGTGCACAGATTTTTAAAAAATGAACTCATTTTTATGCAGTTCATCTTATGGAATTGGATTATTGTAGTCGTGGTTCTGTTTGGCAATGTCTTCGTTATCTCTGCTTTTTGCATACTGACTAGTTTGCCCTTCAGTTCGTACTATTTTTGCTACTTTATGGTATTTTTTGATTTCAATATTATTTATGCCATTCGAGTAATCAAATTATTGGAAAGTAAAGTAGTACTCTGGAGTATAAAGAGTAGAGAAATAAATTTACAAAACAATAGAAATGGAGAAAGCGATCGTATAAAAGCGTTTCAGGTTTATGTTGATATATTAAACTGTTATGACATCTACAAAGATTGTTTTCTCAATTTGTAAGTACATTACAATCATTTCATTTCGATTTTGATTTTCTTTACACTGCTATGGTAGTAAAGAGAATCAAAATCTTATGCCACTTTGTTGCTTTTCAGATTCTTTACTATGTTATATTAATATACAGTAACGCTTTGATTTACGTCCAAGTATCAATAGAAACGTCTAAAATGGGCGTCGTAATAAATGACATAGTAAGTAACATGTTATGTACCTTCTTTTATGATCTGACGTCACTGTTAGTTTTCTCTGTGCAGTTGTCAGTATTTTTTTTATGATGTACGAGCCTAACGGAAATAAATCCTGACAATCCGACATCAGAATTGGGATCAAATCGAGCTAATGAAAACATACGCGGGGACAGTGACAATAACAATCAGTGACGGTTAGTTTTTGAAATGCAAAACGTGTTTCAAATTTGATTTTGATTCTGGAACTAAATGTTCCTAAATAAAAGAGAGTAAATATTGCTTGTAAATTTAGAAAGATTGAGATTTTGGACGATGATCGTTATAAACTGAAATTAAATTCTAAGCGTGCACACACATACAAATATGCACACAGTAGGCTAAGGAAGATTCCAGCAGGCCACGTAACAGTCGATGTTGATAAGGATTTTGATGATGATGAGCGAGCTTAAAAGGTAGAAGGTCGACTAACGCATTCTATCGGCCGTAGTGTGTTTGACCGTAACAGTAGTTAACACATAGTGGTAGCCAGGTACAAATTTGTCTCTATTGAGGAACCTAACCTAAGAAGACATGATTTCGCCTACTTCACGGAATCGCTTTAAAAACTTGACCAAGTCTTCCAACGGAATCCACTCGTTTTTAGTGATTTTCAGCTCGTTTTTCTCAATATGCTGTTAACGGGATCACGGTTGCAAACATGAATTAAACTGTCTAGGATTTCTAGAATACTGTGGCAACGAGTAGGCGTTGCAGGCTTAATTGAAGGAATATTTTTATCATTTTCTGCTGTCATATGAGACATGTCTTCGTCCTGGAACACTTCGGAGCCTACTCCTAAAGCAGCAGAACTGTCTTGTGTAACAGGTCATCAATCTCTTATGTTTCACCGCTCTTTCAACAGCATCCAAAAATTCCTTTTGCACCTTTTCGTATTCATACTCCACTTCCGGTAATCGATATCGCACAGTTTTGAGAATTTTCTTGCACTTATTTACCAATTCTTTTACTTCTGTCAATACCATCCACGGTCACAAGGTTATGAAGCCCAAAACTTAAAGTGGTAAAACTCAAACAAAATGACACATACGAGCCGAACTCACGCCAAGCAGCAAATGGCAGCAGCGCCGGCGGCGCGTCACAACAACGCGGTGCGGCCGCGCCGGCGTAGAAAATTGATGCTTGTTGCCCATTCCAAAACGTAGACCCTCTACGCAGAAGAACGGGCAAGAAACTACCTAGACACTCTCCTTATAGTTGCTATGTTGTTTGGTTACAGGATGTATCATCAGTAGGGGCGCTGTCCGTCGGCGTTTGGATTATAAAAGATATAGTGTATCAGACAATTTTGAGCCAGCAATGCGTGAAATTCTACTTATCTACTAAACGTGTTCAAGATTCGTGTGCACTGATTTTAATGTCCAATTGTTCAGGTAATGTCTTGGTAAAAGAATTACAATTTTCATTCATCAAAAACGTATCCATGTGTGAGTATAATAACGGAAGTTAAACGACTCTCGTTTTAAACATTTTTGCAGATATTACAGTCCATTCTGATATTCATCCTCATGTTCTAATAATTAAAATATCCAACAGATGACGCGAGAAAGCTATGCAAGAACATACTTCGCTTACATCGAGCATCATTCAGCAAGATACGTGTGTGTGGCCTGTTCTACGTAGGCGCTGCGATACAATTGTGCCTGATAAGTCTTCTTGCTAACTATATTGTTGTGTTGCTACAGTTCGCATTTTTGTAATCAAAGCTTCTAAATTTTGATGCATATACGGGGTTTTTTTTTTTTTTTTTTTTTTTTTTTAGGATGGGAAATCATCAAATGACCCCCCCCGCTCTGGGCGGAGCGGAAGGGAGTGTCAGACTTGTACTGACTAAAACCCATCCATGTTCCTTCTTTGCCCTTTGTGTTCTAGGGCCGCGGTATCTCTTTCGAACAGTCCCGCAGCCCTGGCAGGCATCGGCCCGTGCGGACCCCTACGTGGTTGCTGACATCTCTTTGAGGCGCGCGTGGAACACGAACGCGCCGTCGACACGGCCTGTCGTCATAAGACGGCCGGACGGCGAGCTAGCCCAAAACTCGCCGTCCACAGGCCCGCGCCTACGGTGGCCGGGGGCCACCACGTGACCCCCGACGCCCAGGGCGTCTCCCGCGGCGGCTGGGACGTGAGGCTCTTTCCCTCTCACGTTCCGCCACCTCCTTCACTAGCATGACTGCTTCGCAGAAGGAGGTGACGGCTTCCCATTCCCTCTCGCTCCGGACCATGGCTTGAACCAGGGCCGGGCGCGAGAGGTCGCCGCCGCCAATCGCCTCTACGAGGACACGGCGCTGCTCCGCCCAAGCAGGGCAGGCCTCCACAGTGTGCTGCACCGTGTCCTCCGGACGATCCTCACAGTGGAAACACCCGGGCGTTTCCTCCCGCCCGATTCGGTGCAGGAACCTCCCGAAACAACCGTGTCCGGTGAGGACCTGCGTCAGGCGGAAGGTGAGGGCGCCGTGGCGCCTCTCTAGCCACTCCTCAAAGAGGGGACTTATCGCCACTATGGTGGCGTGCCCTGCACGGGGTTGCGACAGTCGCTCTCTCCATGTCACCATGAGATCGCGCCGGAGGTCTGTCCGCTGAGCGGCGATTTGCCGCGGCAGTGGAGTTTCCCCACGACGTAGTGCCTCCGCGCGCCATTCGTGAAGGCGCGCGAGGACTATCGCCTCCAGATCCCATGGCGGCAATCCGGCAAGGAGGCTAGCCGCCTCACCGGAGATCGTGCGGTACCCCCGGACTAGCCTAAGGGCTATCCCCTTTTGGGGCACGTTCAGGTAGCGGGCGGCTTGCCGCCTCAGAGAACGCGCCCACACCGGGGCCCCGTAAAAGGCCATGGACCGCACGACCCCCGCGTATAGCCTCCGGCAGGAGGCGTTTGGACCCCCCAGGTTGGGCAGGAGCCGCTTGAAGGCAGCCCCGGTCCGTTCCAGTTTGGGGGCCAAACGTCGGAAATGCTCCACGAAGTTCCACCGGCTGTCAAGGACGAGTCCCAGGTACTTCAGCGTCAACCCGACGCCGATGGAAACCCCTCCTGCCGTCAGTAGGGATCCCGACGGTGGCGCATTCCGAGGCCCATGAAAACACATGGCCTCGGACTTGTGCAATGCCACCTCGAGACCCAATTGCCGGATCCTCTCCACGACTATCGCAACCCCGCGTGTCATGTTTTCGGCCGCCGCCTCGTGCGACCTCCCTTGTGCCAGTACCAGCGTGTCGTCAGCGTAGCAGACTACGCTGACGCCGCTAGGGAGGTCGGCGCGCAGCACCCAGTCGTAACCGATGTTCCACAAGGCCGGTCCCAGAACCGATCCCTGTGGAACACCGCACGACATCTCTCGCCGGTTCCATTCTCCGCTCCGACCGGGGTAGATGACGGCCCTATCCGTCAGGTAATCCCCGACCACACGACGAAGGTAGGTCGGCACCCGGTGATACCGGAGTGCCTCCCCAATGTAGCTCCAGGGCATGGAGTTGAAGGCGTTGGCGATGTCAAGAGACACCGCCAATACAACCCCGCCCCGGGAAACCGCGTCCCCCGTCGTGAGGGCTCTCACGCGCATGATGGCGTCCACCGTCGAGCGCCCCTTGCGGAAACCAAACTGGTGTTCCGCAAGATCCGGCCCCATCCCCGCGAGGTGCCCGGCGAGGCGGTTAGCAATAACTCTTTCAAAGAGCTTGCCCACCTCGTCGAGCAACACGATGGGCCGGTATGCGGACGGAGAGTCCGCAGGGCGCCCTGGCTTCCGGATGAGGACCAGCTTCCCCGTCTTCCAACGAAGCGGGAACTGGCCTCTCTCCAAGCATGCGCTTAGGAGCCCTTCCAGTCGGGGCCCGAGAGCCTCAGAGGCCAGGACCCAGGCTTTGCCAGGCAAGCCATCGGGTCCCGGGGCGGTATTTCTGGCCTTCAGCCTGCGTACCGCCACTCCCAGGTCTACCCCAGTCACCTCCGGAACGTCGTCATCGGTGTGGTCCGCGTCCGGCACCGCAAGCGGCGGCGGAGCCATAGGCGGGGGAGGATGCCTCCCTCGCGAAGGGAACAGAGCGCTCACCACGTCCTCCACGAGCTCAGGCCGGAGACTCTGCGTCAGCGGGGGGGCCCGGGTGCGGAGTTTGTCACGCACCATCTTGTAAGGGCGCCCCCACGGATCTCCGTTCAGAGACTCCAGCATCTCCTCGCGGGCCAGGTTCTTGGCCCGCCGGACAGCCTCTTGGAGGGCGGTCTTCGCCGCTCTGTACCCCTCGTAAAGCTCCGCCTCAATGGCTGCCGCATCCGGAGGGCGGATGCGGAGCCTGCGATGCCTGGCGTACCGGTGCCGCGCGGCAACGCACGCCTCACGCAAAGACGTCAGCTCTCGCGACCACCAGTACACCTGACGTCGGGCGCTTCCTGGCCGAACTCGGGGCATTGCCACGTCGCAAATCTCGGACATGGCCTCCTGGAACCAACTCGCCTCGTTGTTGATGTCGGCAGGCCTGGCCGGTGATGACACCCAGGCCTGCACGATCGAGGCTTCCAGGAGGAGCTCCCGGTCCAGCTGCTTCAGCGCCCATCGCGGACCACTCGGGGCCTGTAGGACCGGCGCGCTTGAGGTCTGAGTGGAGACGTCGAACCAGATGTACCGGTGGTCGGAATAGGTCTCCACCCCCTCCATGACGCGCCAGTCAACGACACGCGGCGACAGGGCGGGGCTAGCGAACGATATGTCCACCACCGACTCACCCTGCATCCGCACGCACGTGGGGACAGAACCCCGATTTAGGACGACCAGGCCTGTCTCCAGTGCCCAGTCCTCCACCATCCTACCCCGCACATCCGTGTAACGAGAACCCCAAGCCAAGTTCTTGGCATTGAAGTCCCCGAGCACAAGCACGGGGAGTGAATGGCTCCCGATGACGACACTCAACTCCCTGAGGGAGTTGTGGAACTCGGCGAGAGTTCGGTTCGGAGAGAAGTAGACTCCCACTACAACGATCTCCCCGAACCGTGCTGCTACGCACCCCTGACCCTTCCTGACACTCTCAAGGGTCGGGGTACCGGCGGCGGCCGACGCAATTATGGTCACTGAGCCGCTAAGGTCCTCCACCCAGTCATCCCTGGGCGGGACAAAGTACGGCTCAGAGACCACGGCGATGTTAATCGACCACTGCGCCATGCTCTGGATCAACAGATCCTGAGCGCAGGCGCAGTGGTTGATGTTCGCCTGGAGAAGGCGTAATGGGGCCGTTATTGGCACTCCATTTCAGCCCCCTCCCGGGCCCCCTGCGAGAGCCCCGCTGCAGAAGTTGCAGCAGTGGCGGCCGCGGCGGCGACAGTGGCGGCGGCTGCGGTGATGGCGACGGTGGGGGTTTTGGCGGTGGAGGTGGAGGGCCTTCCGTTGCCCCTGGCCTTGGCCTTGGCGGGTGTACCGCAGGCCTTGCTCCCTGCCCGGTGATCGGCCGACTTGCCGGTTGCCGCACATGCAGCGCAGTGCGGCGCGGCGGAGCAAGCCGCGGCCCTGTGACCGGGCTGGCCGCAGCGAAAGCATAGGCCACTGCGGTCCACCTCCGAGGTGCACCGGACCGACACATGGTGCCCCACATGGCAGCGGAAGCACCTCAGAGGTCTGGGTTCCAGCAGCTAAACCTGCGCCGAAACCCAGCCCACCAAGAGCCTTCGGCCCTCCACAATGGCTTTCGCCGCCGTCACAGGGCAGCTTACCGTTACGGTTCGCATGCCCGACAGGTCCGGACGTAAGGTGCCTTTTTTTTTTTTTTTTTTTTTCTCGATGTGGAAATCCTCTATGGATGTCCTCCGCCCTGGGGAGAGCGGAAGGGTCTGTCAGACTCGTACTGACTAAAACCACACCGGTGTTCCCTCGCACACTTGCGTCGGGGGGCAACGGGATCTGATGCGACTTCCGCTGCCCCGGACTAGTGCGGCGCGCCTGACCTGCGGGCCTCGTCCCGGGGGGGAGTGAGGTGTAAAACTCCCCCCGTTACGTCTGAGAGAGGCGCGCGTGGAACACTACGCGCCGCCGTCTCGGGTCCAGTGTGATCGGGGGCGACGGATGTCCCCGAATCCGTCGCCCCTGGACCTATTTAGGGGGGCCGGAAGAGGGCGTTGTCCGCCCTCTGCCGACGCCCGGTGCGTCTGCTGCGGGATGGGCGGGAGCTCGTCATCTCCCTCTCCCTTTCCGCAGCCTCCTTCTGCGACATGACGGTTTCGCAGAAGGACACCACCGCGTCCCAGGACTCTGCGCTGCCGACCATCGAGCGAACGACGGTCGGCAGCGACAGGTCTCCTCCTACCTCCGTAACGAGCGCACGGCGCGGCTCATCCCACGCGGCGCACTCGGCCAGCGTATGCCGCGCCGTGTCCTCCGGACAGTGGACGCAGTGATGGCACCGGGCGTCCGGCTCCCTGCTTATGCGACACAGGTACTTCCCGAAGCAGCCGTTTCCCGAGAGCACCTGCGTCGCCCGAAACGTCAGGGAGCCGTGCTTCCTCCCGAGCCAGTCGTCGAGTACTGGCCGGATCGCCTCGACCGTGTCGAGGCCGGCGGTAGGGAGCTCTAGCCTCCCCCGCCATTCCGCCACCATGACCTGTCGGAGCTGAGACCGGTACAGCGTGATCTGTCGCTGCACCAGCCTCTCGCCCCGATCATTGGCCTCCTCGCGCCACTGGTGCAGTGTCGCGAGGGTCTTCGCCTCCAGGTCCCACGGCGGGGATCCGGCCAGTACACAAGCCGCCTCGTAGGAGATCGTGCGATATCCCCGTATGACCCTGACGGCCATCGCTCTCTGCGGTCTGCGCAGAACCGCGATAGTGCGGGCCGTCAGGTCTGTCGCCCAAATCGGGGCCCCGTAAAGGGCCATCGATCGCACGATCCCCACGTATAACCGCCTACAGGCGGTGCTCGGGCCCCCCAGATTGGGAAGCAGCGTTGACAGCGCGCCCGCCGCGCCCATCAACTTGGGCACCAGCCGCTGAAAGTGGGGGCCGAAGTCCCAACGGCTGTCGAGCACCAATCCTAAGTACTTCATGGTTGACTCGACAGCGATCCGGACCCCACCGACCACAATGTGTGATCCCAACGGCGGCGCCCGTCGGGGGCCATGAAAAGCAATGGCCTCCGACTTGTTGAGGGCCACTTCCAGCCCCAGGCGTCGTATGCGGCTCACCACCTGTGAGACCGCAGCCGTAGCCAGCAACGCTGCCTCCCTGTACGAGCTCCCCCGAGCAGTGACCAGCGTGTCGTCCGCATAACACGTCAGGTCCACTCCCGGCGGGAGCTCGCACCGCAAAACCCAGTCGTACCCGATGTTCCACAGGGGTGGGCCCAGAACCGACCCCTGCGGAACACCGCACGACATCTCGCGACGGCCCGTGCCGTCGCGTCCCATGTAGGTGACACACCTTCCAGACAGATAAGCCCCCACAATGTTGCGGAGGTAGGAAGGCACCCGATGGTATCGCAGGGCCTCCCTAATGCAACCCCAGGGCAGGGTGTTGAACGCGTTGGAGATGTCCAGGGACACCGCCAGCACCACCCCACCCTGGGACACCGCTTCCTCCGCCAGGACTCTCACTCTCATGATGGCGTCGATGGTGGAGCGCCCACGCCGGAAGCCAAACTGGCTGTCGGCCAGGTTCGGCCCCTCTGTACACAAGTGGCTGACGAGGCGATCTGCGATTACACGCTCGAGCATCTTGCCCGCCTCGTCCAGCAACACTATGGGCCGATAAGCCGACGACGAATCCGCCGGGCGCCCCGCCTTCTTGAGCAGGACCAGTCGACCAGTCTTCCACCTGCTAGGGAACTGGCCCCGCTCAAGGCACGCCGAGAAGAGTCCCCTCAGTGGGGGCTCCAGCTCCTTCAGGGCGAGGACTAGAGCGCGACCAGGCACTCCGTCGGGCCCCGGAGCAGTGTTTTTTGCCCGGAGCCGCAATATGGCCGCGCTCATCTCCGCCTGTGTCACCTCTGGGATGGTTTCGCTCACTTCTTCTTCTTCAGACTCTGCAGCTGTGGGCAGAGCCATCGACGGTGGCTCGTACTCGGCTCTCTCAGGGAAGAGAGCCGAGACCACTCGCTCCAGAAACTGCGGCTCGAGACCTTCCGTTAGCGGGGGCGCCCACGGCCGAAGTTTCCCTCGGACCGTGCGGTAAGGGCGCCCCCACGGATCCCCGTCTAGGGTCGCCAGCAGCTCCTCTCTGGAGCGCGTCTTCGACTCGCCGATGGCCAGCCACAGAGCCTCCTTCGCCGCGCGGTACACCTCATACAGCGCGGCTTCTTCGTCGGGATCCCGCAGACGTCTCCTCCGACATCGCGTGTACGGGCGTCTGGCTTCTGCGCACTCGACGCGCAGCCGCTCTACCTCGACGCACCACCAGTACACGCGGCGCCTTGCGGACAGAGAGGAGACGCGTGGCATGGACGCGTCGCAGATTTGCGTCATCGCGTCGCTAAACCACTGCGCCTCCCGTTCGACGTCGACGGGACCGACGGTAGCCGACTCCCGGATCCAGGCTTGGACGATAGTGGCTTCCTCGAGAGCCTCCCTGTCGAGGCGTTTCAGCGCCCAACGCGGGCCGTCTCTTCGGGGGGCCGATTGGCTACGACCTTCAGCGGTCTGGGTGGAGACGTCGAAGCGTATGTATCGGTGATCCGATAGCGTCTCCACCTCCGCTTCCACGTGCCAATCACGAACGCGGTGCGCGACAGCGGGACTAGCGAACGACACGTCCACAATGGATCCGCCCCGCTGTCGCACGCACGTGTAGGCCGAACCCCGATTTAAGACAGCCAGGCCCGTCGTAACGGCCCACTCCTCTAGCACATCGCCTCTCGGGTCTGTGACCGGGGATCCCCACGCCGCAGATTTGGCGTTCAGATCACCGAGAAGCAAAATGGGCCGAGGATGAGACCGGCCGACGACGGCTCCCAACTCGACAAGGAAACTCTCGAAGTCGGCGAGACTCCTGTTGGGCGAAAAGTATGCCCCGATCGTGACGATCCCGTTCACAAGGGCGGCAACCCAACCGTGACCCCGGGACACGTCGACAAGAGTCGCGCCGATGATGGCCACCAGGCCGTCCATATCCCCTGCCCAGTTATCTCGGGGGGGGACAAAATACGGCTCAGCGACCACCGCCACATTTACCGACCACTCCGCCACACTCAGGACCAAGAGATCCTGAGCTCTGGTGCAGTGGTTGATATTCGCCTGGAGGAAATGGAGCGCCATCACTGGCAGTCCATTTCCCCGGCGCCTCGTCCAACCACAGGCCGGGAGTCGGCCGAAGAGGTGCTAGGGGGTGCGGCCCCCGCAGCCTTGGTCCAACGCTTGCTGCGCTTTCTGGGCGCGCCGCAAGCGCTGCCGCCAGTTCTGTGCCCCGCAGACTTTCCTGCAGCCGCACAGAGGCTGCAGTTTGGCTCCGCGGAGCACTGGGACGCCTTATGGCCGGGCTGACCGCAGCGATAGCACAAATCGCTGCGGTCTGCTTCGCTAGTGCACTGGGCCCGGACGTGCCCTTTCTCCAGGCACCGGTAACACTGCATGGCCCTGGGAGCCAGGAGTTTAACTCTCGCTGACACCCAGCCCACCAGCAGACGTCCCGCGTCAGCAACTTTCTTTGCCGCAGCTACTGGGCACCGCACCCAGATGGTGCCCAGCCCTCCAGCGTTGAGGCGGATTTCACCCGCCCGCACATTTTCTGGCGGGCATCCACCGCTCCGGGCTATGGCCACCACCACCTCCTCTGGGGAAACAGAGTCGTCCAGCCCATCGACGCGCACCTCAGCCGTCTTGATGGGTCTGGACACCCGGGCCTCCTCGGGGTTGAGGACGTCCCTCAGCTTTGCAGCCAGAGAGTCCGCCCTCTCGGCACTGCTGGTCCCCGCCAACTCGAACATCTTGGCCCCCGTGGCTGCCGTTCTAAAACGGAAGCCGTCCGGGGTGCCAAAATCGGCAAAGACCAGCTTGCCCCTCGCCTCTGCCAGTATCTTCTGGTACGTCACGCCCCTCTCCTTGGCTTCCGGCTGCAGCGTGACTACTACAGCCTCGGAGCGAGGGACGCGGATTTTCGGGGCCTGCCCCTTGGAGTCCGGCGCATTCTTGGCCTTGCGGCCCCTCTTCCGCCTCTTCTTGCGGCTTTCGGCCGTCTTCCAGCCACCCTCTTTTTCTTTGGGGGACGAGCTGCTCCTTTCAGTGGCATTTCTCGTCCCCTTCACGGCCTTTTTGCCCGCCTCTGTGGGCTTTTTGGGCGCCTGCGTGGGCTTTTTTGGCGCAGGTGGCGCTTTAGCCACCTGTGCCCACGTTGGCATAGCTGTTGCTGAAGCGGGCTCCGCCTCCTTCCTCCGCCTATCTGCCGCCAGCGGCGGACGAAGGCGAACAGGGGGGTTGAGCCTGGGCTCTAGGTTTTCCAGGCGGGCGGTCATTATGCTCAACAGCCGGTTGAACTGGTCTTCCCCCAAAGACCCGTTCTGTGGCAGAGCACGACTGTCCGCAGTCGTCGCACCCTGCTGCCGGCTGAAGTCTGCCCTCAGGGCGCTGACCTCCCGCTGGAGCTCCTCCATCCTCGTTTGGAGACGGTGATTTTCCTCTCGGAGCTTCACCGTCTCCTCCGAGATCGTGCGGTCAAGGAGGACGTCCACCGCCTCCTTGATCCCGTCCGCCGCCTCTTTTAGGGCCCGCGTGAACGTCCCCTTCAGGTTGCCAGATTTCGTGGCTACCTTCAGGACGACGTCCACGCCGTCCAAAACTTGACGGCTAAGGGCCTCTGCCGTCAAGCCTTCAGGAGCTGCGGTGGTCTGCATCCGCCTCTCCCTTGCCCGTCGAGCCAACTCAGCGACCTCGTCGGTCGCGATGGCCTTCCGGCCCTCTCTCCTCGCGGCATTGAGCTCCGCCTTTGTGCTGAGCAAAGCGATGGAGGCCTGAGCGTCACCTTGTTCCACCTGCACCGAGCCGTCGGAGTCGCTAACTCCGCTGGCCATCGGCGTATCAGGGCGCTTCAAGAAGCGGCCCCGAGTGTCCCGTGACGGTGCCGGAGTGTTTGCTCCGGAAGCTGTCCCGCGACCTCTGCCCCTCCTGGCAGTCGGCACCTTCGCGGCCGGCAGGTTCTCCTCGCTTGAGGACAGACCCGCCGTGCACGCGTCCGACTCACAGACACGAGGCCGCTTCCCCCAAAATTTGGAGGGAGCGGCCATAACTAATGGCGGTGTGTCGTCTACCTCCGACAACACACTCACCCTTTCCAATACCACGCGAGGCTCCGCTGGAGCCTGCGCTCCCGGCCTCTGTGACGCAGCGCCAGAGTCCGACCCTGCGTCCGCCGCGTGGCGCTCGACCCGTCCTTGATTAAAACTAAAAGAGATGAGGTCTTCAAAAGACCTCGATCTCGAGGAGCCTCCTCGGCTCTTGTTGCCATCGGCAAGCGGATGACGATTGTTGCCCTCCCCAGAGTACGAGGGGCTTGACGATCCCGAAGGGATCGTGGCGGATTCTCCAGCTGCTGAGCAGCTGGTACCGCCCTGGGGTATCTCTTTACATATCGTCTTTTTCATGATTTGTTTTTCCTTTGAAGGGTGTGGTCCCTATCTCCCTACTTTCCATCGTTTCCCCCCCCCCCCCTTTTGTTAGCTTATGACAATTCTATCACCCCCACGGTCACGTCTGATGAGCAGACGCGTACCTGAGGGCGATGAATGTCATGATTCCAGAACATGCCCCGCAACGACCGTCGCGTGGCATGTGAGGAAACACCCCCAACCCTGATTTACTCCCCGAGGACCCCGAGGAGTGAATCACTAATCACGTACCGTCCGATGAGCCCGCTCCGTGAGCCATCGCACGGTACACGACGAAATAACCCCACCCTGATTCACTCCCCGAAAACTTCGAGGAGTGAATCACTAATCACGTACCGTCCGATGACCCGCTCCGTGAGCCATCGCACGGTACACGATGAAATAACCCCACCCTGATTCACTCCCCGGGGACCCCGAGGAGTGAATCGTCAATCACACATCGTCCGATAGACCCGCTCCGTGGGTCATCGCACGATGTACGATGTGTCCCTCCCCATATTCACACTCCGATGACTCGGAGCGTGAATCGCGCACTGCCCGGAACAACGGACAGGGCACCCCTCGCCAGAGTCTGAAGCGACTCCGGCGTGTGTGTCTCTCTTAGTCTGGCCTCTCACTTGGAATGGGAAAACTCCAAGATCATTGAGACACTCAAGCCCCACCACGACGACAACGTGGAGACACCCCGGTGGGGGACGTAAGGTGCCTGCCTTGACCTGCTCAGCAGGGCACCCACCGGTCCTGGTGACGGCGGCCACCACCTCCTCCTCGGTCACCGAGTCGTCCAGACCCATGATGCGCAGATCTGCGCATTTGACGGGCCTGGACACTCGGGCCTCGTCCGCATTTAGGGACGCTCTAAGCTTTTCTGCCAGAGCGTCCGCGGACGAGCCACGGGTTTCGCCGGGGATCTCCAGCACTCGAGCCCCTGTCGCGGTGACTCTGAGGCGGAGGCCCCCGGTGATCCCGAGCTCCCCAAGATTTACCGTCGCCCTCGCCTTAGCGAGCACGTCGCGGTAGCTCACGCCCCTCTTTTCCGCGTCCGGCTGTAGTGTAATCACTACAGCTGCGGTCTTCGGGGCGCTGAGCCTTGCCGCGACGCTCCGCTCTTTTTGCTGGCGCTTGCGCTGCCGCTTCCTGGCCTTTTTGGCCGCCTTTTGCTCCCTCGTCCTCTCTCCGGCCACCTGCCACCCGGTCTCGGCCGCAGAAGGCTTAGGGGGCGGGGGGGGCGGCGGTGGCAGCTGTCTCGCGGCTGGCGCTGGCACAGTCACCGCCTTGCCCTTCTTTTGGGCCGCCACCTTGCCCTGCCTCAGGGCTGCCGCCTTCTTGGCCGGAGCCGGTTTCGCCAGAGCCGGCCCTTCGGGGGCCGACGCAACCCTGCTGGAGGGCCGGCTAGACGACCCCGGTGCGGAGGCCGCAGCAGCCGCATATGTGGCTACCCTCGGGCCCGGGGACGCCCTGTTTGCCGCAAGGGGGGGGCGCAGGACAATGCCCTCCAGGACGGAGAACCGCGCCTGGAAGGCAGCCAGCTCCTGCCGAACCAGGTTCAGGACCTGGTTCTCAACCGGCACGGGCACGGGCTGGCTTGGTCGCTGCTGGCCCCCATTTTGGGGCGCCTTGCGGGGGCTGGCCTCGCGCAGACCGGCCAAGTCTGCTCGGAGCTTCCTGTTCTCCTCTTGGAGAAGCTCCGTGGCAGCCGTCAGGCGAGCGACCTCCGCCCGCAATTTGGCCACTTCGTTTGACGGGGGCCCCCCATATCTGGCCTCCGCTGACGCCATGATGGAGGCGATCGCTGCAGGCATGGCCTTATGCCTGGTGGAGGGCTTCTGTTTACAAGAGACAGCCCTCAGCGCCGCCTCCACCTCCTTCGCGAAACCGGCCTTACGCTCCGCCTCAGAGCCGCCGTCTGCACCCACCTCGTCGCCAGAGGAGCCCGAACGGGCCACCCCGCGACCGGCCACCCCCGGGTGGCGCCCCTCCTCGGCAAGCCGCGCCGACCTCTCGGCGGCAGAGAGGCCTCTCCCCTTGCCGCGGATCCCTCCTCGCTTACTGGTGGGGATCTTGCGAGCCGAGGCCAGCTCTCCCTCCGATGACGACCCTTGGTCGCCCTCCGGCCAGGACCGCTTGCGGAAGAACTTCCCGTTCACCGCAGTGGTCCCGGGCCTCCGGGAGCTCTCTGAGCCTCCCGCGCTCACATCGCTGGATGCGGCGCCGGACTCCGACCCCGCATCCCTCCCCTCCTTTGCTTCGCCGTTATCGGCCGTTTTTTTTTTTTAAACAATTTTCCATGTTGTTCCCACGAGTATGGGGGAAATAAAGAGTCCATCTGGGCAGTGCCCCCTGTACCCAGATAAGCCATAGCCAGGCCCGGCAGTGGTTCGCACTAGCAACTGATTTTCCATAGGAACCCGTCAGCCATACATCTCCTCGCGGTGCGCCGCCGCTTGAGATTCGGGGTAACTTTTTATAGAGGTTTTCTACCTCGCGGTCCGGGCGGTTAAGCCAAGACCCTCGGTCCCAATCGAAGCCGCGAGACGTGATCCACGACACTTCAACGGTGGGATTACGATATCGACGGGGACAGTGAACGACTGCGTCCTTCACTGTCTGCTCGGAGGCAGGGTAAGTGCACACCGAGCCCGCCCTTGCTACTCCGCTGTGCCCTCTGCTTTTCAGAGGGTCACGCGGAGCAACGCCCCCTTGGTCCAAAACGGACCCCTCCCATGTCAGAATATTAGCCATGGACAGTAACATTCCCCAAGGAATAAGAATCTCTTCCCATTCCTCGGGGAAGGATACTGCCCACGCCCAGGGTGCACCGGCCCGGCAGCTGCTATTCCCTCCCGACGTATCGAGAGGGACCGGCAGCCATCGGGCACACGAGGAGGAATTCTGACAACGCACCCCCATATACGGGGTGGAAGGGACACCCATGCGAAAACGGTTACCACGTGTACGCGTAACTCAAAGAGATGTCAGCAACCATGAAAGGGTCCGTAAGAGCAAAATGCCTGCCGGGGCTGCGGGACTGTTCGAAAGAGATAACGCGGCCCTGGAACACAAAGGGCAAAGAAGGAATATGCATGGGTTTTAGTCATTACAATACCCAATTCACTCCACCCAGAGCGAGAGGGGTCATTTGATGATTTTCCATCCTATCCTTACGCGCGAGGCATCACCAATGTTGGCGATATCCCGTCCAGCGCACGCTGCTTGTCTATTGTCGTCATTGTAAATACACGAAATTACACACCATTAATTCTTTTGTTACAGGATTTGTCATTCTACGGAACCGTGATAGTAGTGCTTTGGATTGCAAAGAATTTGATGTATCTAACAACCCTGAGCCGGCAATGCGAAAAATTCTACATATCTATTGAAAGAATCCAAGATTCATGAGCGTTGATTTTAATGTCCGATTGTTCAGGTCCTGTCCAGTGTCTAGACTATTCTTGACTTTACGATCATCTTTATCACTTATAAAATGTCACTTTGTGAGCTTTTAGACATACTTTTAAACGTGTTTGAAATACTTTGAAACATTCTGTCTAACAATGTAATTTTCATTTCACAGATGATCAGAAAAAAATACCTATGCAAAAACGTGCTTCGCTTGCATCGAGCATCATTCAACAAGATACGCGTGTGTGGCCTGTTCTACTTAGACGCTGCGTTACAATTTAGCTTTGTGAGTCTTCTTACTAACTACATTGTTGTATTGCTGCAGTTTGCATATTTGTAATAAAGGCTTTGTTTATTTAGGTCTTTTTATTACAGTCTTCTTCCTAACCTTGTCTCGTGTAATAAGAAACTTAATTAAACACAGAACATTGAAACTGATATTGGGACTTGCTCCGAATCTTTAAGTGATTACATATTTACACAATTTACGAACTATACACAAAAATAATAAAAATTTGTTTCTAAAAAAAGCAGTATAGAATTAGAGAGAGTCAAGAATAGTGCCCAGAAGGATAGCAGCATTGCCACGTTGGATGGCAATGCTGTTTCTTTGGCTGAAAAAACGCAAGCACTCTGGTCACGGGAAGAGTCGACCAAACGCTTAGCGATGTCCCGAAAGACTAGATGGGCACTCGGACCTTATGGCTCTAGTGTTTTAACCCCAAAAGGCTCAAACGTATAAATATTAATGAGGTTATTGTATAAGCGCCGTTTGATGTTTTCAGCACCTGCAGCAGCCGCCTCAGCACAAAGCGATTAGAATTTATCTGCTTGTGGGTAACTGACTGTACCTTTGCATGAAGATTATTTTTGTAGCAGTTAACCTCAAAGTACTAATTCTTTTGTAGTCGAAAACGATCCAACTCATTTCTAGTAAAGAGATTTTATTCTTTATTCTTGAATTTTATCGGCAGCTTTTATCCTCAAAGACAAGACAGCCTCATCATAACTTAACCAATTTTAAACTAAACTACACATAATCATCATCATCATTCTCTTGCTCTTATCCCAATTAATTTGGGGTCAGCGTATAAATCATTATTTCTTAAACAAATTCAGCAAGGAGGATTGCTATCTCCGGTAAAGGCGACGCTAAAACTTTAACATTTTATTTAGGTTTATTTTATCCCTTACATTTAGTTTTTATCTCACATTTTATTGTTTGTACTTATAAATTAGTTAGTAATGTGTTTGTTGTTGTTAAGTGTTTGGGCCGCTTTTTGCGGTGAAAGCCTCCTCTATACTGTTCCAGCTGACTCCGTCTTTCGCCAGTCAGGATGAAACTTTAACATATGTCTCTTTCCTTATTGTTCCTAGTACACTACAGCTAGATGGTGATCATCTTTAACCGTTCCACATTTTCAGAATTGGGAGAATTTACTTTCTTCATCAAAAAGCCAAACTTAGGGATGGGTAGTGACCAGAGCGCAATATATAAAGCAGAACAATATACAAAATAGTTTGTTGTCACAATTAGCATAATCAGTACATTTAAATGTATTTGGAGCCTCCTATTAAGCAAAACATTGCCTGTATTAGGAGACTCCGCGCTTCCATATCATTGCCGTATACATATACTAACAATGAGTTACAAAAGAGTTGTGTACTGTGACATTAGGAGTAATGAATTATTCATTTCCTTGATAGCAACCCACGGTATTCGAAGAGGCTGATATGTATTGTATAGTATTATACCAAATACCTCATTAATAAAATCTACGCTTTGCAGATGATACCACTGTCATAGGGGCAAATGACAAAGAACTCCCTGAGCTTCTACAAATAGTACAATCAGTGAGTGTGGAATATGGACTCCATATCAACCGAGCTAAAACTAAGCTAATGTTTGTGGATCGTGCCGGTACACCTCTGCGTTACAGGCGTGATGTTATGTTATGTAGAATTAAATGGCATACTCACAGTGAGGCAGTTTAATAAATAAAACTATTTGATTGCTTAGTAAATTACACTTAACGATGGACGGGATATAAAATGTGCAAAAGGCAGGTTTTATTCTGTAATGTGACGTAATTTACAGAAAATTAATTGTAGCACTATTATAATGTACTGAGTAATGTATCCCATTAAATATATCGGTAGTGAGGCGTCTACACAGAACAGGCCACACGCGGACATCTTCTTGAACGAACGGTTTGCCTGTATCACGGTCTTGTAAAGACGTTTTTGACTTTCTGAAAGAAAAACGTATTCTGTATTGTAACAAAGTTTTTCAGGCATGTTCCCTTATTTTATCTATACGGGGTGGAAGGGACACCGACGCGAAAACAGTTATCACGTATTCAGTACATATTGTATTGTATTGTATTGTATGACGGGCTGGTGTCCGCAACTCCACGTCGAAGCGCGTATTCAGTACATAATTCAGATAGAAATTTTACACGTTCAAAATGTATGGAACAGCTGTTTTTTTTTTTATAACTGATGAAAAGTTTCTATGTGGGGTTGCTCAGAATGGTTAACTGAATACGTGGTAACCGTTTTCGCGTCGGTGTTCTTTCCACTCTGTATTATATATCTGGTTTAATGTGTCTGGTTTACTATTTGTTCTTCCGAGTAAACCAAGGTAAAGAGCAGGCGCATTTTGGTTTTTTTTTTTTATAATTCGTTTTCTTTTTTTCTGCATAAACGTATTTCAAACTACTAATCATTGCAATCCACCTTTCACCATATTTAAAAAAAAAAAATATTAAAAACACTCTTACTTGAACAGTTCCTGTTCTTCATAAGCTGGATACACGCTGTCTCCGCTTCCTCAACAGTTATATAGAATTTCTCAGAATATATACCGTATATAACTATGAGTATTGGAGCCTTATTCAGCCGTGATATTGCTACAAGAGAGTGCAAAAAACACTGCAAGTATAAAAAAAACATGTTATTCAAACATTTATTTAAACTTACGAAAAATGTGAATATAATAATAATAATAAGTTCTTTATTTCTCCTCACAATGATAAGCTTATTCTAGGTTTCACATATTAATTGTCTTTTATAGTAATGTGAGGAGCTGGTGTTTGAGTTAGGCGTAAAATGCCTGTATTACAAATCACCAGGTCCCCACCCCACGGAAGAACAGAAGTTTTACTTAAAAAATATGATATTACAAGATAGATTTAAGACTAAAACTTATTATAATTTTGGGGGTAGAAGTTAAAAAGAAGCTATAAACAAAAAGTTAATCAGAGCGCCTGTGTCTGTGTGTATGTGTGTGTCTACGAGAGTGTATAATGTTAGTGCGTGGTGTTGAGTGTCAGGTGAAGTGTGCCGATGTGTACGTGAGAAGGTTTTGGTGCAAGTTATAAACTTATTTCGTACTAATTTAATTTGACTGAAGTAGACTTTCTGTAAAATTATAATCCAAATTTTTTAACCAGTCCGAAACCAAAGACTTACATTTGGTTTTTGGCAAGAGATATAGCATTAAGGCTCGATTTACCTTATTGTATAGATTTGAACCCTGGTAGCAGAAAAACCGACGTGCAAACATAGTTTTGAATGACGATGAAGAACAGACTACATGTTTACGACGTTTGTCTATGATTTTTTGTGGTTCAAAGGTTGTTAGAGCATGTTGTTTCATAACCGTTCTCAAGATGAATAGCTGCCTCACAGTAAGTACCTCCCATTTCGAGTAGAGATCAGTAGTTGGGTGATAAAAAGGTAGAAACAAACTAACCTTTAGAAGTGCTCTTTGTGCTCTCTCAACTTTTAAGATATGAGTTTTACATGTGCCACCCCACGTGGTGATACAGTATTCAAGCTGAGACTGACAGAGAGCATAGTAGACCGATTTTAAAACAGATTTTGGTGCAGTGTTTCTTAAGGCTTTAAATATTACTATAAGTCTACGCACTCTCGCTGATAGGAGATTAATATGATCATGAAATTTAAGATTTCGGTCAATAATTACTCCTAAGTACTTCGTAGATTCAGTTTTTTTAAGATTAGGACACTTACAATTTGTGTCATTTGCATTTGGGCACGAATGGGAGACAATACTCAAAGAGGAATCCGGTTTGTCATTAGTTTGGATGGAAAACGTGATGAAGGTCGTTTTTTCTACATTTAATGTAAGTAAATTCTTATTTAACCATCTGATCACAGTGTTCATGCCTATCTGAGCTTTGGCAAAAACTTCATGCCAGGAGTTACCACTGAACAGTAAAGCCGTATCATCAGCAAACGCAACAATTTTCGAGTCTGGAAACTTTAACTGACATATATCATTTATATAAACTAGGAAAAGCGTCGGTCCAAGAATACTGCCCTGTGGAACTCCAAAAGTCACTGGGACCTCTTCACTAGTTATGTTACCTATTTTAACACATTGTGTTCTGTCGGTAAGGTAATCTTTAAAAAGTTTTAGTTGAAGACCCCGGATACCTAGGCTTTTGAGTTTCGTTAACAGAATAGGGACAGAGACGGTGTCAAAGGCCTTTGCTAAGTCTAAAAATATTCCAATGGTTTTCCTCTTCGAATCTATGTTGTTAACTATATAATTTGTTAGTTCTGACACAGCGTCGGCGGTGGATCTCTTGGCTCTGAAACCAAATTGTGCTTGTGAGAGAAGATTTTTATTTTCCAAGTAGTTAACAAGCCTTTTGTTAATGATGCGATCTAAAATTTTTGATAGGGTAGGGAGAATTGAAATTGGCCTATAATTATTGACACAGTCTCTGTCACCACTCTTATGTATCGGGTGAACCCTTGACTTCTTATAGATCTTCGGAAATATACCGGTTGTGAGCGACAAATTACAGATGTATGTTATAGGTATTGTTAAAATATACATATTAGATTTCAAGATGTCGCTAGATATCAAATCAAGGCCCACCGAACAATCACTCTTTAACGCTGTTATTAAAGACCTAACCTCATCTTCGTCCGTAGGGAGCAGACAAAAAGAATGGCTACACGAATTTAAGGTGATGGGTCCCGTTTGTAGATTATTCTTAATGATTTTTTCTGCTAGCGTTTTACCAACATTTGCAAAGTATTGATTAACATTGTTTGCTGAATTTTGGGGGTCATTGGTGCTAATAAGTTCAACAGGGCTGTCTTTGGCTTTAGTTGAGTATGTAATCTCTTTAACTATTTTCCAAATTTTTTTACTATTTTTCCCTGCGTTTTGGAATTGTAGCTGCTCATATTCTCTTTTAAGTTTTTTTAATGAAGACGAACAAAAATTTCGGTATCGTTTGTATGTAGTTTTATGTATCTCATTGTCTGGATGTTTCTTTACTTTTTTATATAGATTATCGCGGTTTCTAATGCACTTCAGAATGCCAGGGGTAATCCACGGTTTTAGATTTTTTTTCTTGTTTGATATTTTGACTTCTTTAGTGTTGTTTTTGAAAGCCGTATATAGGATATTGTGAAAAAAATTAGCAGCCTCGTTGGCGTTTTTAATTGTGTATAGTGGACTAAAGTCGACACTTTTAAGTTCCGCATTTAGAGAGTTGTGATCTAAGTAATTTATAATTTTGGCAGGTTTTTGTTTAGGAAGACTAGCTACGTACAAAGCAACGCTATTATGATCTGTAATTGATGTTTGGAGTATAAGACAACGAGCCGTTAGTTTGGTCTTTAGGAACGTGTGATCCAAACATGTTTTATTGTGCGTAGGAGATGTGTATGCAGGCATCAAACCGTGGAATGCCATCATTTCTAGATATGCAGAAAGGTTGCTGTCCGCACTGTGCTCGGTAATGTTAATATTAATGTCCCCCAATAATATGACATTTTGCATAAACGAATATTTTAATAGTAGCTGATTAAGAGATTGCAAAAAGTTATCAATATTTCTGTACCCAGGTGGCCTATAAATGGCCAAGGCTACTGTATCCTTGTTTAGGGTAATAACAAGACAGTTTGCATCCTCAATTACTGGTTCTTCAACTGAGATAAACAAATCGTTCTTGTAGTACACAACAACACCTTCATTCTGCGTAAGGTTGTTAGTGGTGGCAAAACTGTCATATCCATCCAAGGAGGGTAAGAACACAGTTGAAGACAACCAGCACTCTGTCAAAACAATGCAATCCCAATCCACCGCAGTTCTGGCTATTATCGGTAATAATCCAGGTAGGTTACATTTAACACTCCGAATATTTTGTTGAAACATTTTAAGACATTTTTATTTTTTGGAGTTTGGTAACAGACCCGAGCAGTCCTCCGCATCACAGATGACAGAATCAGCAACGTTAAAAGAGTCAATTTCACTTTGTAATTGCGTTAGCTCGTTGAATTTCGTCCAAGTAACAATTTAGCAGGATCATATTTGTGGGTTAATTTGGGCATAGTATTATGTGCTGATATATTTTTATGTAAAACTATACTATTACATACGAATTCCAATATTTTTAAATGGTTGAGAAAAGTATTAAAACTAGTATTAGCTACGACATAATATTTTAGGGAATGTGTGACACTTTGAAGGCGTGAGTGTGTTATGTGAGTATATTTTGATAGAATATGGTGTTGAGTAATATTAATTAGTTCTAATGTGAGAGTTATTGTTTTATTGTTGTGTATGCGGTGTACGTGAACATTGTAGTGGTAGGCGCTTATTAAATAAGTTACGTAAAAAATAATGCATGCAGTTGGCATGTATACCAGCCGTTCAGAGAGGAAGACTAGTCAAATATTTTTTTCCATATTTAGAAGATCTTCCTCGCAATAAATGCGTAGACGGGGTCGGCCTTCCTTTTGTTTCAAAAACACCTTGCCAAAAAAAGTCCAGCAGTGCTCGTAATTATGTTTTTTAGCAAATAATCTGGTTATGTAGTGCAGATGTCTGATTGAAGCAGTCAGAGATTCAGCTACGTATATTGGCTTTGCTGGTCCAACCATATTCAGATTAGTTGTACTCAAACGATTTTCACGATTTGTCCTATTATATGACCCCGTAGCCTTTATAAACTGTTCTCTCTTTATGGTTGATGTGAAGTCTACGATTATAGAGCCTATGGGTTTGTCTTTCAGCTTTAGACGAGACACATCTCGAATATCGGAATCTAGGATTGGAACATTAATAACATTTCCAAGCTTTTTTGCTATCTCAACTAGCTGTTCTTTGTTCTCAGATACAGTTACTGGGACATTTCTTAACTCGATCATAGTAGACCTTGCGTTTTTTTCAAAAAGTTCAATTTTTGCATCCAAAGTCTTTATATGGCTCTTTAATGAACAGTTTTCCTGTTGAAGAATTTTCAGGTCACTAAGAACGTCATTGATTTACTTATTTCAGCGTTTTGGTTTATTAATTCCATCAGAGATAGCTCCAAGGTAGTAAATTTAATATCTTGCTGATTTTTAATATCGTCCATTTTGGTCAATAAGTCGGACAGTGAGATATCTGCTGTGCTTGACGGATCATTTAACCGGCGTTTGTTTCGCTTTGTAATGTTCAAATCCATTTGCTGCTGACGTTCAGGTGTATAGAGCGCAGGATCCGACCCAAAATTAGTGGGAGAGATAAGCTTAGGATTACTTTTCGGTGGGGTACGTCGAACATTCATTGTATTTAATTAAGCTTTTGGTGGTATTTATATAGTAAGTCAGTAATTACAATTATGTTACTACGATAATATTATACCTTAAGCTACGGAGAAATAATTACCCGCAAATCGCTGTCGCTTATGATCTGATCCAAACATCAACGCGCATGTAGTGGTGAGGTGCCGCTGTGTGAAACAACAAGCCGCGTACGCAGAAAAGGATGCTTGTTACGTCGACTGTCGCTGTACTGCTCGGGCCGCGTCACTGCTCAATTGCAAACTCCGTCAGCGTAATGCGCGTAATAGATTATCCTAATTATAGGTATTGTTATTGTTATCATGAGTATTCCTTTTACTGTTAAAACTTGAATAAAAAGTAATGTTTTGCATAACCTAAAACTTATTACAAGTATGTAATACCTAATTTACATTATTCAATAATTCTTTAATTATTTCAATATGTCTGTAAAAGTAGACTAATTAATATATTAAGGAATAATGTAGTAAAACATAGAAAATATTCCAAACGGATATCCACCTTTTATGTCGTTAATATTTTAGATGACGGTTGACAGAAACGTCAAAGTTATTTGTTCACGACTATAAAAGGGGGAGCTCCGAGTGTCTGAGACGATTCTTGTTCGAGACATCAACCAGAACGGAGCTCCGGCCTACAGGTAAAAGTTAAGTTATTTTATTGCTGTTGTTACTGTATTATGATTTTTATTTTTTAAATGTTTGTTTTACTATTGTATTATGTTTGATGGCTATTGTTATTATGTTGGATAGAATAATGAACATGGACCATTATTTGCATAAATAGTTCAGTGTTGCTATAATTATAACCGGTATAATACAATATAAAATGTTCACTGTATATTAAAAATGTATTGATTATTAAACTATTGTAAGTTATTTAATGGCTTATTGACTTGATATCCTTTGCAATTTCCTTTCATTGCTAAAAACACTTAATATAAAAATCAGTTAGTAGTATTTCAGAGCCTTGACTTTCTTATTTTCTAAAAATTATATAATAGGTTTTTCATTGGCTTTTAAGAGTTAGCTTTTGTTTTAGCTATTACCTTGATTATTAAACTATTGTAAGTTATTTAATGGCTTATTGGCTTGATATCCTTTGCTATTTCCTTTCATTTCTAAAAACACTTAATATAAGAATCAGTTGGTAGTATTTCAGAGCCTTGACTTTCTTATTTTCTAAACCTTATATAATAGGTTTTTCATTTGCTTCTAAGAGTTAGTTTTTGTTTTAGCTATTATCAGAAGTGGGATGGTGTCCCGTTCACTTTTACTCAAATTTGCCTATTATACTTACAGAATGGAAATCCCAGTTTTGCAAGACCTACTGAGGGCCATCAAAGATGCTGTTTCCGGAGGCCATCATAAAGAGAGTGACGTCGCTTTGCCGATCTTCGATCCAGCTACGAGTGACCTGGGTGCCGAATCATGGTGCGGCAACATCGACGCTCTTGCGAAGGAGTTTTGTTGGAGCAGCGTCGCAACCGTGGCCAAAGCCGGTAAGGCCCTTAAGGGATCTGCTTTGTTATGGTTCGAGACGTGGGATCCCGCAGACGGTCGAACATGGGAAAATTTATGTTTAGAACTAAAGGCATTGTACCCCGAAAAAAAGAATCTTGCAGAGAAAATGCAAAAAGCTGTACTGTATTCATCAGAATCTGCAGATTCTTATTGTGAATATGCAAGAGAGAAAATTAGGTTACTCCGTAATACTAAAGTTGCATTTACTGAATCACAATTGATAGAATTAGTTTGTGGTAATATATGTGACGTTAATGTAAGAATGGCCTCTTTTAACAGCAATGTCAAATCTACATCCGGGCTAATTTCTTTATTTACCTCTTATACGAAAATAAGGAAACGACCTTTAGAACATAACGGTAGAAATTCTGCTAGTACTAATCCTTCTAAACGTCCTAAAGTAGATTTTCGGTCTAACGACATAAGATGTTTTACATGCGGCAAGGCTGGGCATACTAAGGCACAATGCTTTAAAAAAGATGTAGATAAAAATGATGCACAACGTGATCAAAAATCTGGCACTTTTGCAAGTAAATTTTGTACGTACTGTAAAAAACCCGGTCATAACGATTCGATTTGTAGGTACAAACCTAAAAGCGACTCCGATACAACTGAAAAAGTGGTTAATTTTTTAGACCAAACAAATTGATACTGACAGCAGTATCAATATATGATGTAGCCATAAATTCACTTGTAGATACTGGAGCTAGTTGTAGTATAATCAAAGAATCGATAGCAAAACGTCTTGGCTGCCATTTTTTCTCATGTCATTTAAATCTATGCGGAATAGGAGTCGGTAAATTACAAGTATTTGCCAAAATTACAGTACCAATTAAATTTGAAGACTTGTGTATTGAATTAGATATTTTTGTTGTTAAGGACACTGATTTTTCCTATGATCTATTAATAGGTAGAAATGTTATTCAATACCCAGATATAGAAATCGTGACTGACTATTTAGGTTCCCGATTAGTACGAAAAACTGCCGCTAAGTGTGGCTTAGATATCAATCTTATAAGAGATGATTCAAATTCACTTTCGGAATTTTGGGCAGCAGTGTCGCATTTGGATTCTGCTGTGCGGGAAAAGATGAAAGCCATTTTTGTAAAATACCCCTCGGTTTTAAAGTCTATTGGCCATGTCAAGACCGGTGAACTTGAAATAAAACTAAAAAAGGATGAGGTTGTCTACTACAGACCATATCGATTAGCCCCAGTAGAAAGAGAAAAAGTTCAAGAAATAGTCCAAGAATTATTAGATAAACAAATAATTAAGGAGAGTAATTCACCCTTTGCTAGCCCTGTGATTTTAGTTAAAAAAAAAGACGGAAGTGATAGAATGTGTATAGATTACAGAGCGTTAAATAAATTGATAGTAAAAGATAGATACCCTCTCCCTTTGATTGAGGATCAAATTGACAAGTTAGGTCATTCTCAATATTATATTTCACTTGATATGAAAAATGGCTTCTATCAAATTCCCGTATCAAGTGATTCAACTAAATACACTGCTTTTGTAACACCGGACGGACATTATGAGTTTCTAAAAATGCCCTTTGGTATTTGCAATGGTCCCTCAGTGTTCCAAAGAGCAATCACCAAAGCAGTGCACCACTTAAAATTTCTACTTGTATACATTGATGACATTTTAATTCCCTTTAATACAGTAGAAGAAGGATTAGATTATTTTGAACAGACAATTACGGCTCTTAATTCTTCTGGTTTCACGGTCAACCTTAAAAAATGTAAATTTTTTGTAGATAATATTGAATATTTAGGTAGACATATATCGCGGGATGGTGTTAGACCAAGTGAGACTAAAATTAATGCCCTAGCTAATTCTCCTGTGCCGAGTAATGTTAAACAAGTCCGCCAGTTTATGGGCCTATCCAGTTACTTTAGAAAATTTATCCCCGATTTTGCTTCACGTACAGCATGTATTACTAATTTAACCAAAATTAATAAAAAATGGGAATGGGGCCCTGAACAGGATGCAGCCCGAAAGTATGTAATTGATCATCTTATTTCCAAACCATTATTAACTATTTTTGACCCTTTACTCCCGACAGAATTGCACACTGATGCCAGTGCCATAGGCTACGGGGCAATACTATTACAAAGAGTAGCTAACGTTAATAAGGTCGTAGCTTATTATAGTAAACGAACTAGTCCTATAGAATCTAAGTATTGCTCTTACGATTTGGAAACCCTAGCCATCTTCAATGCTCTTAAACATTTCAGAGTTTACCTTCTTGGTATTGAATTTACAATCGTCACAGATTGTAACGCAATAAAATCCACCATGACAAAGAAAGATTTATCTCCTAGAGTAGCTCGTTGGTGGACTTTTATGCAAGATTTTCACTTCAATATTCAGTACAAAAAAGGTAAATTCATAAGTCATGTTGATTTCTTAAGCCGCAATCCCGTTGAATCCTCCTTCCCCATAAGTAAACATAGTTCTCCAAAAATTTATTTAATTGAAGTCCCTGACACCGTTAGGCCCGATTCATGGTTGAAGGTTGCTCAGACAAATGACTTGGAGACTCAAAACCTCATATCTCAATTACAATCGGGAGACTTAGATTCCAATCAATATATAATTAAAAATGGTTTATTACATTACAAAACTAATCCCGATGCGGAGCCGAAAATGTTTGTGCCAAAAGGTTATAGACTAAGTATATTGAAACTATTTCACGATGAAAATTGTCACGTGGGGTTCGATAAAGTGATGCATAAAGTTCGACAGTATTTTTGGTTCCCTGGAATGGCGGTTTTTGTTAAAAAATATATTTCCCATTGTTTGATTTGTATTGAAAAAAAGGGATGTTCTGGCCCAAAACAAGGGCTATTACATCCTATTGATAAAACCGCTATACCATTTCATACTATTCATTTAGACTGTACCGGGCCTTTTACGTTAACCACGGAAGGCTTTAAGTACATTCTATTACTAATTGATGGCTTCACCAAATTTTGTTTGTTAAAGCCTCTTAAAACACTGAATGCTCGAGAGTTAATTCCTATAATAAGAGAAACCGTTACTTTGTTCGGTACGCCATCTTTGGTAGTTACTGATCGTGGTACAAATTTTAGTTCAAATCAAGTCCGAGCACTTTTTAGGGAGCTTAATATCGAACACCACATGATAGCTACAGGTACACCCCGAAGTAATGGGCAGGTCGAGCGTTACGTTTCTACAGTAATCAATATGCTTAGTACTATGTGTAATGAAGCGTCAGAATGGTCGAACGAACTACCAAAAGTACAGCAGTCTCTGAATACCACTGTGCAAAAATCAACCGGTTTCTCTCCCTTGCGATTATTAATTGGTGTCGAAGGAAACATACCAGTTGTACAAGCCCGTTTAAATGAAGTTATAGGTGAAAATATAGATCAAAATATCGATGTGCAGGCCGATCGTCAACTTGCTAAGCAACGTTTATTGAAAGTCGCGGAAAAATTCAAACAACGGTTTGACTCTGTTAGGCGGAATAATAAAAACTATAATATAGGTGATTTGGTTTATGTTAGTCAGGACCATAGGCGTAACGATAAATTAAGTTCAAAATTTAAAGGTCCCTACGAAGTAAGCTCAATCCTTCTCAATGATCGTTATTCTCTAAAAAGTCATGGTAATAATTTGAGAAATATTATTGTGGCCAAAGAAAAATTGCGATTCTGGCCTGGAGAGTGGGTAGACGAAAACATTGCTGTTGAAAATGCTATGTGAACAAAATTATTTTGTGTAATTTAAAATCAAGCATAAATATTGGCTAAGCCATGTTTTGTTTTTTTTGGTTTGCTTTGATTGTGTAATCTGTCTTTGATCGCAATCACAATGAAATGTGGTACATAACGTTCTATTAAGCATTATGTTTTATGTGATCTATAATTATTGATTGTGCTGTAGAGATAATATTGAACTTATTTATTCAAAAATTCTTTGTTAAATATGATGTAGCTATAATGTTTATAAACCGCTGTATAATGTTTATAAACCGCTGGGTAGCCTCCTATTTGGTGCCAAGTTATCTCACGGGCAGCGGGTGAATGTGACTGGCATGTCTATGTAGTTGGCTAATATTTATTATCCGCTGGTAGCCTCCTATTTGGTGCCAAGTTATCTCACGGGCAGCGGGTGAATGTGACTGGCATGTCTATGTAGTTGGCTAATATTTATTATCCGCTGGTAGCCTCCTATTTGGTGCCAAGTTATCTCACGGGCAGCGGGTGAATGTGACTGGCATGTCTATGTAGTTGGCTAATATTTATTATCCGCTGGTAGCCTCCTATTTGGTGCCAAGTTATCTCACGGGCAGCGGGTGAATGTGACTGGCATGTCTATGTAGTTGGCTAATGTTCGCTGGTTTGCCTATTTGTTTTGTGGTTGGTCTATCTCAATGGCAGCGAATTGAATGTGGACCTCCATGTCTATGTAACTACCCTAAATAAGAATATATATATTTTTTTTTTTTCTCGATGAATTAACAACGCCTGGCGAATACTTCGTGGACGAAGTACTGTCAGCAAGGCCGTAATAGATTATCCTAATTATAGGTATTGTTATTGTTATCATGAGTATTCCTTTTACTGTTAAAACTTGAATAAAAAGTAATGTTTTGCATAACCTAAAACTTATTACAAGTATGTAATACCTAATTTACATTATTCAATAATTCTTTAATTATTTCAATATGTCTGTAAAAGTAGACTAATTAATATATTAAGGAATAATGTAGTAAAACATAGAAAATATTCCAAACGGATATCCACCTTTTATGTCGTTAATATTTTAGATGACGGTTGACAGAAACGTCAAAGTTATTTGTTCACGACTATAAAAGGGGGAGCTCCGAGTGTCTGAGACGATTCTTGTTCGAGACATCAACCAGAACGGAGCTCCGGCCTACAGGTAAAAGTTAAGTTATTTTATTGCTGTTGTTACTGTATTATGATTTTTATTTTTTAAATGTTTGTTTTACTATTGTATTATGTTTGATGGCTATTGTTATTATGTTGGATAGAATAATGAACATGGACCATTATTTGCATAAATAGTTCAGTGTTGCTATAATTATAACCGGTATAATACAATATAAAATGTTCACTGTATATTAAAAATGTATTGATTATTAAACTATTGTAAGTTATTTAATGGCTTATTGACTTGATATCCTTTGCAATTTCCTTTCATTGCTAAAAACACTTAATATAAAAATCAGTTAGTAGTATTTCAGAGCCTTGACTTTCTTATTTTCTAAAAATTATATAATAGGTTTTTCATTGGCTTTTAAGAGTTAGCTTTTGTTTTAGCTATTACCTTGATTATTAAACTATTGTAAGTTATTTAATGGCTTATTGGCTTGATATCCTTTGCTATTTCCTTTCATTTCTAAAAACACTTAATATAAGAATCAGTTGGTAGTATTTCAGAGCCTTGACTTTCTTATTTTCTAAACCTTATATAATAGGTTTTTCATTTGCTTCTAAGAGTTAGTTTTTGTTTTAGCTATTACGCGCCTAGCACTTATGTTAATATTTCACTGTTTATTTTCTTAAATAAATTTGTATTTTAAATTAAAAAAATTGACAAAGTGGACACGTCTAAACTCGTTGGAGGTCCGGGGGCAGGGGGAATCAATAAGAACTATCGAGCTTTAACTAAAATAACTTGCATCACCACAAAAAAATAACCGTATAAACTTGTAGGTATTTTGTGACTAAACAGGGGTAGCAGACCTGAGTATTTGATATTAATTTCAGCTTTATACCTCAACATGTTCCTATGTAGAAGGGTCTTGACAGACGGACAACACAGTGATCTTATAAGGTTTCCGTTTTACTTATAGAACGTGTCGTGAAAAGAATACAATCCTAAATGTATGATAGCCTAGTACTTCGTTTCAACGGGCCAACGGGAATATACCATTAGTATTAGCTGAACGTGGTGTATTATTTTTATTCCTTATAACATTTTTCTACAAGCATGTAGTCAAATGTTGATATTCGTTTTTTTTTTTTTTAACTTTAACGGATCCAATCGACAAAAGAAAATAAACTGACCACTATTTCCCTAAATTGTAACAAACTTTTAAAACGTGACAACATCATCTTCGGTTTAAGCATGGACGATCCTGTGCCTGCCTGGGTTCGAACTCATAGACAAACATGTCATACTGCACTTACCACTCTCTCTCCTGCTTTAATTCTCAGTGCAGAGACGAACATGTCAAAATAAGTTAGATTCAGGTAAAATTCAGCACTTGTGTACCCTAAAACCTATGAAAAAAATACTTTAATTTAGATTATGATTAAAGAGGTACACAATAAAGTTAAAAATAACTTACCAATCACCGATTCATTTTAAAATATTAACTTAACAGTGTGGTCCTGAATTTGTATAATATAAACACACTTACCAATACTTGAAAAATTTGCTTATACAGATTGAAAGTTTTCAGAATATTCCGGTATATTCCAAGCAATTTGAGATAATGCTTATAATTTTCCTGTTCATTTTCGAGTACATCATTCAACATCAGGATTTCTTTAATCCACTCTTCCAGATACTTCCTAAGCAATATTATTATACGGATCGCCATAGCAACATTGATATCCCACGTGATACACAATATGTCACAAATATTTTCTATGAAAAAACTGATGTTGTAAGGAATATCTGATGACACATGAAATAAAATAAAAGAACATATTTATGTTCTTTTATTTTGTTTCATGTGTCTGTGTGTGTGTGTGTGTTGTGTGTGTGTGTGTGTGTGTGTGTGTGTTTTTTGTGTGTGTGTGTTTGTTGTGTCATTATCAATTTTGATAATGATAATAATTGCAAACGTGATCCAGTTCCATATAATAAAATTCTGGATACTCTTACTGAGACCGATGCTCTTGTGTATAGTTTGAATCTTCAAGATAAGCGAGACGTTGTTGTCCTTGTGCACGATATCCAGAATGAACATCATTGTATATCCGATCATAATGATGATATAATTGAACATATTGAAGAGAGTTAAGAGATGACGTTCTAAAGATGACATGTTGACATCTGTAATGTCTACGGTCAACATTAAGTAGAGGTACAACGCATTTAGGAGTAACGTACCACAGAATGCCATCACGCAATATTTTCTTCCATTTCTATAAATATTACCATTTTGTACATTATACTTCCAAGTCAAGAACAGGTTGAGCGGAAAGTTAAAAGATTTCACTAATTTTAGTATTTCTTTTTCCAGATGATTATTGAGAACTTCTGGAATAACTATTCGTGATGCCGACATTGTGTTTAATACATTAGACAACATTAACTGTCAACCACTTTCTGAGTAATATATGGCAGTCAAGTAATTATGGTAATGTAATCATTTGAGTTTAGTTATATTTATAAACTAGATGGGTTAATAAGCAGGACAGTGCAAGGACACATTTAGCGTTCCAAACTATCTTATCTTACTATTATGAAAGCGAATGTTTGTGAGGATGGATGGATAGATGGACATTTGTTCCAAACCGAAACCAACCAAACTGAAACATACATACAGAAAATGAATGATGTTTTGAATTGATTTTTAAAACACAATTACAAAAATGCAAACTGTAATAACACAATGGTGTACGTAATGATAAAATCAGACAATTCTAGAGGAAGCTTCTCGTCTATGAAAGAAAAACCATAACCAGACATCTTCGTGAACGATGTTTCTTGTAAACGCAGGATATTCTTACATACCCTTCTTTGAGCACCTGTAAAAGGCGAAATAAGTTATAAATAAGACCATAGCCGTGGCAGTAAATCATACAAACAAATAGTTATGTATACAAATAAATAAAAACAAGTTTTTGTTGAAGTGGAAAATCACGTTATACGGTAGGACTCAATATAACGCACCCAAAACATCGTGATGTACGTTGGTCGTGGAGGTCTTTAAAGTAAAAGTAACATTAAAAAGTTGTATTAAATTTAAAAAAAAAAAACTTGTGAAAAAGTGGAACTTTAACCCCCAATATAATCGTAACTAGAAGTTTCCCGGGTATGGTCTAGAAATAAAACAAGAACAAGTGCCTTTGGGCTTCGTTAAGGGTGCTATTACACCTATTAGTAAAGTTCTACATTATTTTATTATAGTGAATATATTTCTGAACTCACTAAATTTGTCTAAGCCCTTTGGGTTGTGTTCAGAAATGTATTTATTACCTGCACAGTTCTCAGACTTCAGCAGCAGAAAACAAGTGTTGTAAACATCTATTGTTGCTGTATCAAATCTTTCACATTGCACGCTCAAACATAGAAGTAACAATATGTTCTTTATTATCCAAGTTTGAGACATTACTGATTACACGTTAGTCTGAAAAAGCAGATATCACAAAACAGTTAGTGCCTGTTTAAAATTGTTTCAAATCTTTACATAGTATCTTCAAAGAAAGGAATTGGGAAAGTAAAAAGTAGGGGGGGAGGGTAGTTTCTTCTTCGTTGTTTTTTCAAAGTCGCTTCTGCTGTTTTTACGCTTAGATCTTTTAAACTTCGCAACGGATTTTGATGCAGTTTTCAGCAATAGACAGACTGATTCTAGAGGAAGGTTTATATGCAGCCGTGCGAAGCCGGGGCGGGTTGCTAGTAACCTATAAACCTCACCATGTATTTCCAATATATTATAGTGTATTGACTGCGTCGTGAGTCTAGTGGTCGCAATCGCTACACGGTTTTGATTCCCGGGTCGGGCAAACTGTTTTTGCGTTTTTTCATCAGGAATTTCTCAGTAGCAGCCACGGAGCCTTTTTTTTTTTTTTTTTTTAGGGTGTGAAATCATCAAATGACCCCCCCCCGCTCTGGGCAGAGCGGAAGGGAGTGTCAGACTTGTACTGACTAAAACCCATCCATGTTCCTTCTTTGCCCTTTGTGTTCCAGGGCCGCGGTATCTCTTCCGGACCCCTACGTGGTTGCTGACATCTCTTTGAGGCGCGCGTGGAACACGAACGCGCCGTCGACACTGTCCGCTGAGCGGCGATTTGCCGCGGCAGCGGAGTTTCCCCCCGACGTAGTGCCTCCGCGCGCCATTCGTGAAGGAGAGCGAGGACTATCGCCTCCAGATCCCATGGCGGCAATCCGGCAAGGAGGCTCGCCGCCTCACCGGAGATCGTGCGGTACCCCCGGACTAGCCTTAGGGCTATCCCCTTTTGGGGCGCGTTCAGGTAGCGGGCGGCTTGCCGCCTCAGAGAACGCGCCCACACCGGGGCCCCGTAAAGGGCCATGGACCACACGACCCCCGCGTAGAGCCTCCGGCAGGAGGCGTTTGGACCCCCCAGGTTGGGCAGGAGCCGCTTGAAGGCAGCCCCGGTCCGTTCCAGTTTGGGGGCCAAACGTCGGAAATGCTCCACGAAGTTCCACCGGCTGTCGAGGACGAGTCCCAGGTACTTCAGCGTCAACCCGACGCCGATGGAAACCCCTCCTGCCGTCAGTAGGGATCCCGACGGTGGCGCATTCCGAGGCCCATCGTCGGGGCCCGAGAGCCTCAGAGGCCAGGACCCAGGCTTTGCCACGCAAGCCATCGGGTCCCGGGGCGGTATTTCTGGCCTTCAGCTTGCGTACCGCCACTCCCAGGTCTACCCCAGCGCTCACCACGTCCTCCACGAGCAGGCCGGAGACTCTGCGTCAGCGGGGGGGCCCGGGTGCGGAGTTTGTCCCGTAAGGGCGCCCCCACGGATCTCCGTTCAGAGACTCCAGCATCTCCTCGCGGGCCAGGTTCTTGGCCCGCCGGGCAGCCTCTTGGAGGGCGGTCTTCGCCGCTTTGTACCCCTCTTAAAGCTCCGCCTCAATGGCTGCCGCATCCGGAGGGCGGATGCGGAGCCTGCGATGCCTGGCGTACCGGTGCCGCGCGGCAACGCACGCCTCACGCAAAGACGTCAGCTCTCGCGACCACCAGTACACCTGACTTCGGGCGCTTCCTGGCCGAACTCGGGGCATTGCCACGTCGCAAATCTCGGACATGGCCTCCTGGAACCAACTCGCCTCGTTGTTGATGTCGGCAGGCCTGGCCGGTGATGACACCCAGGCCCGCACGATCAAGGCTTCCAGGAGGAGCTCCCGGTCCAGCTGCTTAAGCGCCCATCGCGGACCACTCGGGGCCTGTAGGGCCGGCGCGCTTGAGGTCTGGGTGGAGACGTCGAACCGAATGTACCGGTGGTCGGAATAGGTCTCCACCCCCTCCATGACGCGCCAGTCAGCTACACGCGGCGACAGGGCGGGGCTAGCGAACGATATGTCCACCACCGACTCACCCTGCATCCGCACGCACGTGGGGACAGAACCCCGATTTAGGACGACCTGGCCTGTCTCCAGTCCTCCACCATCCTACCCCGCACATCCGTGTAACGAGAACCCCAAGCCAAGTTCTTGGCATTGAAGTCCCCGAGCACAAGCACGGGGAGTGAATGGCTCCCGATGACGACACTCAACTCCCTGAGGGAGTTGTAGAACTCGGCGAGAGTTTGGTTCGGGGAGAAGTAGACTCCCACCACAACGATCTCCCCGAACCGTGCTGCTACGCACCCCTGACCCTTCCTGACACTCTCAAGGGTCGGGGTATCGGCGGCGGCCGACGCAATTATGGTCACTGAGCCGCTAAGGTCCTCCACCCAGTCATCCCTGGGCGGGACAAAGTACGGCTCAGCGAGCACGGCGATGTTAATCGACCACTGCGCCATGCTCTGGATCAACAGATCCTGAGCGCAGGCGCAGTGGTTGATGTTCGCCTGGAGAAGGCGTAATGGGGCCGTTATTGGCACTCCATTTAGCCCCCTCCCGGGCCCCCTGCGAGGGCCCCGCTGCAGAAGTTGCAGCAGTGGCGGCCGCGGCGTCGACAGTGGCGGCGGCTGCGGTGGTGGCGACGACGGTGGGGGTTTTGGAGGTGGTGACGGAGGGCCTTCCTGGCCTTGGTGGGTGTACCGCAGGCCTTGCTCCCTGCCCGGTGATCGGCCGGCTTGCCAGATGCCGCACATGCGGCGCAGTGCGGCGCGGCAGAGCAAGCCGCGGCCATGTGACCGGGCTGGCCGCAGCGGAAGCATAGGCCACTGCGGTCCACCTCCGAGGTGTACCGGACCGACACGTGGTGCCCCACATGGCAGCGGAAGCACCTCAGAGGTCTGGATTCCAGCAGCTTAACCTGCGCCGAAACCCAGCCCACCAAGAGCCTTCGGCCCTCCACAATGGCTTTCGCCGCCGTCACTGGGCAGCTTACCGTTACGGTTTGCATGCCCGACAAGTCCGGACGTAAGGTGCTTGCCTTGAACTGCTCGGCAGGGCACCCACCGGTCCTGGTGACGGCGGCCACCACCTCCTCCTCGGTCACCGAGTCGTCCAGACCCATGATGCGCAGGTCTGCGCATTTGACGGGCCTGTACACTAGGGCCTCGTCCGCATTTAGGGACGCTCTAAGCTTTTCCGCCAGAGCGTCCGCGGACGAGCCACGGGTTTCGCCGGGGATCTCCAGCACTCGAGCCTCTGTCGCGGTGACTCTGAGGCGGAGGCCCCCGGTGATCCCGAGCTCCCCGAGATCCACCGTCGCCCTCGCCTTAGCGAGCACGTCGCGGTAGCTCACGCCCCTCTTTTCCGCGTCCGGCTGTAGTGTAATCACTACAGCTGCGGTCTTCGGGGCGCTGAGCCTTGCCGCGACGCTCCGCTCTTTTTGCTGGCGCTTGCGCTGCCGCTTCCTGGCCTTTTTGGCCGCCTTTTGCTCCCTCGTCCTCTCTCCGGACACCTGCCACCCGGTCTCGGCCGCGGAAGGCTTAGGGGGCGGGGGGGGGGCGGCGGTGGCAGCTGTCTCGCGGCTGGCGCTGGCACAGTCACCACCTTGCCCTTCTTTTGGGCCGCCACCTTGCCCTGCCTCAGGGCCGCCGCCTTCTTGGCCGGAGCCGGTTTCGCCAGAGCCGGCCCTTCGGGGGCCGACACAACCTTGCCGGAGGGCCGGCCAGACGACCCCGGTGCGGAGGCCGCAGCAGCCGCATATGTGGCCACCCTCGGGCCTGGGGACGCCCTGTTTGCCGCAAGGGGGGGGCGCAGGACAATGCCCTCCAGGACGGAGAACCGCGCCTGGAAGGCAGCCAGCTCCTGCCGAACCAGGTTCAGGACCTGGTTCTAAACCGGCACGGGCACGGGTTGGCTTGGTCGCTGCTGGCCCCCATTTTGGGGCGCCTTGCGGGGGCCGGCCTCGCGCAGACCGGCCAAGTCTGCTCGTAGCTTCCTGTTCTCCTCTTGGAGAAGCTCCGTGGCAGACGTCAGGCGAGCAACCTCCGCCCGCAGTTTGGCCACTTCGTTTGACGGGGGCCCCCCATATCTGGCCTCCGCTGACGCCATGATGGAGGCGATCGCTGCAGGCATGGCCTTATGCCTGATGGAGGGCTTCTGTTTATAAGAGACAGCCGTCAGCGCCGCCTCCACCTCCTTCGCGAAACCGGCCTTACGCTCCGCCTCAGAGCCGCCGTCTGCACCCACCTCGTCGCCAGAGGAGCCCGAACGGGCCACCCCGCGACCGGCCACCCCCGGGTGGCGCCCCTCCTCGGCAAGCCGCGCCGACCTCTCGGTGGCAGAGAGGCCTCTCCCCTTGCCGCGGATCCCTCCTCGCTTACTGGTGGGGATCTTGCGAGCCGAGGCCAGCTCTCCCTCCGATGACGACCCTTGGTCGCCCTCCGGCCAGGACCGCTTGCGGAAGAACTTCCCGTTCACCGTAGTGGTCCCGGGCCTCCCGCGCCGGGAGCTCTCTGAGCCTCCCGCGCTCACATCGCTGGATGCGGCGCCGGACTCCGACCCCGCATCCCTCCCCTCCTTTGCTTCGCCGTTATCGGCCGTTTTTTTTTGTTAAACAATTTTCCATGTTGTTCCCACGAGTATGGGGGAAATAAAGAGTCCATCTGGGCAGTGCCTCCTGTACCCAGATAAGCCATAGCCAGGCCCGGCAGTGGTTCGCACTAGCAACTGATTTTCCATAGGAGCCCGTCTGCCATACATCTCCTCGCGGTGCGCCGCCGCTTGAGATTCGGGGTAACTTTTTATAGAGGTTTTCTACCTCGCGGTCCGGGCGGTTAAGCCAAGACCCTCGGTCCCAATCGAAGCCGCCAGACGTGATCCACGACTCTTCAACGGTGGGATTACGATATCGACGGGGACAGTGAACGACTGCGTCCTTCACTGTCTGCTCGGAGGCAGGGTAAGTGCACACCGAGCCCGCCCTTGCTACTCCGCTGTGCCCTCTGCTTTTCAGAGGGTCACGCGGAGCAACGCCTCCTTGGTCCAAAACGGACCCCTCCCATGTCAGAATATTAGCCATGGACAGTAACATTCTCCGAGGAATAAGAATCTCTTCCCATTCCTCGGGGAAGGATACTGCCCACGCCCAGGGTGCACCGGCCCGGCAGCTGCTATTCCCTCCCGACGTATCGAGAGGGACCGGCAGCCATCGGGCACACGAGGAGGAATTCTGACAACGCACCCCAGCCACGGAGCCTGGATTTGTGTACGGTCAATAGCAATAAGCTCGCCCCCTATTGCATGGGACTTTAACATAACTGGCGAGATGTTGTTGTACTAATAGGTATACCTCTGCCTAACCCTACGGGGATTACAGGCGTAATGTTATGTAATACCTTTTCTCTCACGTTACTGTGATTTTTCTTAGAAATTATATTGTTCGCTCCAGCTGCTGCCAATTTTCTCTGCGTTGTGCAAAAGTCTCCCGGCTATTGCCCAACGCAGAGAAGATTGGAAAGGTATAGGGGAACCTACCTTTCCAATTTTCTCTTTGTTTTGATTTCTCCGGCCAATTAGTCAAAATTCACGAACGATTCCAAATTGTCAGCCAGCGTCTCATGATACTCACCATTAATTTGAATAACTTCACTATAATCCTATAGGCCTCCAAAATATTCTGGTATAAATCGAACATTACATCCCAGTAGGATTCATTGTCCGGATATGTTTCGACGTTTCTTCGTTCTTGAATTTCCATAATCCACATCTTGAGCATCTTTATCAGTAATCTCATAAGTTGCAAGGCATAAATAATATTGATATCGAAAGATATAGTAGCAAATGTTGATATCACTCCAAAAGTACTGATGACAGGAAACTCAGTACACACATAGGTAATGTAACATACAAAGAAACTGTATAAAGAGATGACAGAAAACCAGTTCCAAATGATCAAGCTTCTAAGGTTTTTATTACTAATACTCAGGACTTTCAGAACGTGCTGAATTTTTAAGACCAACAAAATATTGTGATCACTCCTGATGATATTATTATAGTTGTTTAGTACGAAGCTAGCGGAGTTGAAGAAGCTGTCACTAATTTTACTCAGATAAAGGAAAGCGGTCATACTGAACGAGACAAAGGAAAAAGATTTTTTTATTTTTTAACCCGGAATCCTCAAAGCAACGGAGACGCCGAAAGCATATGTCATCGCGGACGTACACACAGACCCCAGCTCGTTTTACGAACTTACGTTCAAACGAGTAACCTGTGAAAAAAAAAATGCCGCATCTCATCCCAGTCTTCTGATTCGTATCGCCAAACTCGCCTCTCGCCCCCAGGGCTATCATCTGGAGGAGAGCTGATAGACACGGACTTCACCAGACAGTGGTCGGATGTTCCCAGTGGGGCTGATACCGATACTGAGTGCCTGTCTGGGTCAGTGGTTAGCAGTAAGTCTAAGCAGTTGGGTGTATGTCCGTCAACATCTGGCACCCGCGTAGCTTCAGTCACCAGCTGGGTGAGATCTAGCGACAATGCAAATCTGCGCGCCTCTCTCCCAGCATGGTCAGTTTTCTGAATCGGGGACAACCACTCATCGTGATGGGCATTAACGTCCTCCAGAAAAAGAAGCTCTGCCGTCGGGTACCGTTGCTGGGCACAATCCGCCATCTCCATCAGGTGCTCAAAGAGCCTGGTCGTCTCCTGGTCACCGCTGTGCGACCGGTAGACACCGAGGTAGAGTGATTTCTCCACCCCGGTATCCACCAATATCCAGATAGTAGATAACCCGGAATCCTCAAAGCAACGGAGACGCCGAAAGCATGTCATCGCGGACGTACACACAGACCCCAGCTCGTTTTACGAACTTATGTTCAAGCGAGTAACCTGGGTAGTTGAGGTACGCCACGTCTGACGGAGTCGCAATCTGCGTCTCCGTTAAAAAACCTGACCTGTCACCATTTCATCCATCTCGTGTTTATTTTTGTGCTTAACGAGAAATAGAGATTTCAAAATTCTTACTTGTATAGTTACTGTTCTTTATTAACTGTATACACGCCGTCTCAGCTTCTTCAACAGTTGCATAGAACTTATCGCAGTAAATACAGTGTGTAATTACCAATACTAGATCCTTCGTGAGAAATAAAATAATAACCAGACTCCGAATCAAAAATTGGAAAATAAAACAATTAGGTAAAACCAGTATAACTTCACACATTACCAAACGAAGGTCAATTCCAGGACATCAAACATTTTTCGCTTACATTATTACTCATTTCAGTAAATTTGTTCATGTTCAGCTCGTAAACCATAAAGTTGACATAGCATAAAGCGCGTTGAAATGCGACAAATATGCGATATAACACCTGAAAATACAAATAATGTATTTCTTTGGTGACAACATGAAAATCGACAGAGTCATACAAGACAAGATGTAAACGGACCCTTCACGAAGCCGTTAACCAATTATTCTGTAGATCAAACTAAGTTATTCTACGCAAAAAGTATTGCTGGGAAACGAGGCGAAACATCACGATTTACGGTAGGACTCAATGTAACAAACTCAAAACATTGCGCTAATAGATGTATTGAACAGTACAGGGGTCGTGGAGGTATTTAAAGAAAAGTTAAAACATTAAAAACTTATGAAAATGTTTGAACTTTTACCCCCAATATCTCCGTAACTAGAATTTTCCCAGATATGGTCTGGAACCAAAAAATAATCGCAATGACAAGAAAAATAAGTGTCTTTCGGCTTCGTTAAGGGCACTTTTACACCCAATATAAAAATAAACCATCAATTAAGTCTATAAGCGACACATGATATAATATTACTAGCATGGGGCTTGCTAGACCGATGACAGGAAGACGTTGAAGTTAGAGAGCTATGTGTTCACATTTTGGGAGAGGCCTGTACTGCGGCATATAGGTCTTTTCTAACTGATTGATCAAAAATAGCTGCAGACCACTAGTCTTAATTTAATATATCCTATATTAGAATAAGCACTTTCAACGCGATGATGGCGCTTATAGCAAATAAATATGTCTGTCACTATGTTAGATTTGGCTTCCAGTCTAACTGGATGTATCTACAAGATTTTAAAGTCAAATGTGTTTGCCAGATGTCAAACTACTCTGTGCGCCATTGCAACATTATTAAGTTCGAAAAAAATTAGTGTTATTGATTTCATAAATATAATAAAGTTTTGAACTTACCAAAACTTGGAAAATTTCTTTGTACAAACTGTAAGCTTTCAATATATTCTCGTATATTCCGAACAGTTTGACACATTCGTAATTATTATCGTTTCCATTACTTATTGTCACGAGATCTTTGATCCACTGATCTAGATAATTCCTCAGTATTATTATAATTCTGATAGCTATTACAATACTTAGATCAAATGGGACACACATTACATCGCAAATATCATCAATAATTGAACCGATGTAAAAAAAAAAAAAAAGTTTTAAAATACATGACATTTAAAAAAATATGAATAAAGATGGTGGTCGTAGTTGAGACCCAGTTCCAAATAATGAAACTTCTGATGCTCTTACTAAGGTCTATGCTCCTATGTATAGTTTAGATCATCAATATAAGTAAAACATTGTTGTTCTTATGCACAAAATCTAAAATAAACATCAGATTGAACCCAATTAAATAGATGACAAAGTTGACGTCAGTAGAAATTGAGAAAACATCGTATTTGAATTGTGTCTTATCGACATTCGTGTCTTTTACAATGAAAATCTTAAAGAAACACAACACATTTAGAGACAACATTAAACAGAACGCGAATACGCGATATTTTTGTCCACTTGCATAAATACTACTATTTTTCACTTTATATTTTGATGTCAGAAAAAGATTAAACGGAAAGTTGAAGGAGGACGCTACTCTTTTTATATCTTTTTCCAGTCTGTTATAATGTAATAAGACATCTAGAATATTTTTTCTTGATCGAGACATTTTGGTCAGTATTGACTTCTTACCACTACTTTACAATACGTAATGAAACACCTCTCTGCGAGCACAATGAGACAGCTAGAAGTAACAACTTGTGTTAGGTACTTCTTCACTTTGTAGGTAGGTTTGTTATAAACCTACTCGATAATGTAAAAAAGATAATTAATAGAAGTAATTAAATACAGTTTTTTAACTGATAGATTCGATGACAGGGCATTAAGATTTGAGTAAATTAAAAAATTAAAAGGTTTTTAATTAAGTCATGGTCATGTAGCCACCGTGACTCACTTTATACCCTTTGTTTTGTTACTGGGTATTTTCAATTAGGAATTTCTCAGTAGCAGGAACGGAAACTGAATTGTTGCCCGGTTGATGGAAATAGGCTCGCCTCATATTACATTTACATGGGACTTAAAACATAACTGGTAAAATATAGATGTACCATTAGGGTACAACTCTGCCTAATCTTTTGGAGATTACAGGCGTGATACCATGCTTTGACTAAAAGTTACTATAGAAACAGAATCTTTGTTAGAGATTGGATTAACTGATAAGCTTTTATATATACATGAACAACAGGATGAATCAAGACAGACGGGTCAGAAACGTCAAACAGTAGGAGCCTGACCGCAGACGGTCGTGGTGACCGAGGCAGACCGAAGAAACACTGGCGTGACGATTTCGATTCGCTCTTGACTGAAGCAAAGCACATGGAGAGCTGGGGGGCAGCGTTATCAGGCAGTGGGAATCTGCAGGGTAGTTTTAAAAAAACAGTCTTTGCTGATGAGAAAACGACATTAATAAGTCCGATTCACACACGCATTTTATTTTACAGAAAATAGAACTGCAGCTGAACAATAGCGTAATGACCAACAACTCCAAGCAAGTACATCGGTAGCGTAGCGTCGACATAGAACAGGCCACACGCGGTCATCTTACTGAACGTACGTTTAGTTTGTAGCACTTTTTTGAAAAGTTGTTCTTCACATTCTGCGAAGAAAAAAACATACACTGTAATGTTATGTTTATAAGCATTGTTTTGCCAAATGTGCTCGTAATAATCCACATCAAAATGGATGTTGCTTGTCCGAAATAAACGTTATTTTATTTTATTTAAAAAAGGTGTCGGCGCCTCACATATGCGTGGTCAACCGCAGGGACGCTGCGCGCCCTACCACACACTTTTTGTGTTACATTGAATTCCGTGTGTATTAATGAGTCCTTATTACTTGAATAAATAAAATGAATAATAATAATTAAGGGGTACTTCTAACTTGGGTAGGTCTTGTTATTCCTAAGCTGTATACACGCCGTTCTAGCTTCCTCAACGGTTATGTAGAATTTCTCACAGTAAACTCCGTGTATGACAATAAGTGTTAGATCCTTTACGATCCACAAAATTAGCGTAATCATTTTCAACAGTTCCTGAACAACGAAGAAAAAACACTGTAATTTAGCAAGTTACACACACTAAAACTATTTAAAATTCTCTTGAATAAGATTAATTCATAACCTTACATCGTGTTCCACTTCTGCAGATATGTGTGGACGTATAATAAAGTTAACGTAACACAGGGCGCGATGAAAAGCGCTATAAGTTTGATATAAAGTCTGCAAACGAAAAAAAAGGTGTACAATAGGCTGCTTATGCTGGATTGAGTTACATAACCCGCAGGTCATCTCGACCAGTCAGGACGCCACTATATACCTAGACTGGTTAGAGAAGCTATTGAGATTACCAAATATAGGAACTTCAACCGGAAGGATGGGTTTCAAATGTCGAGAGCCTGGAATCCAGTGGTCCAGCTGTGTAAAAACCAAAAAAGTGCCGAAAAAAGTTCGCGAGCGGACACAGTGAGTTTCGTGTGTCGGGAACAGAATCGAGTTGTGAGTGTCAGTGGTAGTAGTCATCATCATCATCATCATTTCAGCCGAAAGAAGTCCACTGCTGGACATAGGCCTCCCCCAAGAAGGGGGGTTTTGCCATAATCGCCACGCTTGGCAGGCGGGTTGGCGATCGCAGTATGGTTGTTGTAGAATCAGAGAACGCTGCTGCCCATTCTCTGGTAAGTGGTAGTAGTACTGAGGGCAAAAAACAAACAAGAAAGAGGGTAGACCGATTTGTCTTCTCATAAACACCCACCCGCAATAACTTCAGTTTATCCGTGATCATGGTGCTTGCAACAACGCCGAAATATCGGGAACTCAAAACAATCAGTAAATATGGTAAATATCCCGTTTCTAGTGTTAATGGTAAGGCTGCTTATTGTCTGTATACCAATGTGCACGTCAGTACAAAATAAACTACATGTCGTAAACTTAGGTTTAGCTGCAACCACCGCTGGCCATAGGCAAGGGCTTGCAAGGAATTAGGGGCCAGCTAATCTTAAGTTTATTTTCACACCCATCTTTATCAGTAACGAACCCGTCACGAAGCCGTCAACCAAGCATTCTGTACATCAAACTAAATAACTCTGCGCAAAAATTACAGCTCGGAAACGAATTTTATTTTTTGGGGTGAAAAGTCACGTGTTACGATGGGATTCAATATGTAACGCACTCAATAAATTTTGCTGATGAATGCATTAAATAGTACGGGGGTCGTGCAGGTATTTAAAGTAATGTTAAGACATTAAAAAGTTCTATTAAAAAAAAAACTTGTGAAAAAGTTGAAACTTCAACCCCCAATATCTCCGTAACGAGAATGTTCCCTGGTATGGTCTAGAACAAAAAATGATCGCAATGACGGGAAAAACATACCTTTCAGAGTAAGAATAATTTTACACCCATTATACACAACAACATACGAGTAGAAGGCGAATAAGAATTGTTTTAAGAATCTCACATACTTACCGATACCTGGAAAATTTTATTGTGCAGATAATAAACTTTTAAAATATTTTGGTATATCTCAAGCAATTGTGCACAACGTTCACTTTTCAGCAGCTTTATTTCTTTAATCCACTCATCTAGATACATCTTTAACAATATTATGATTCGGATGATTATTATAAAGTGAACGTCGAATGCACTACACATTACGTCGCAAATGGTGTCTATGAAAAGACAGAATGAGTAAGTATCAAAACATGCAAAATACATTGCAATAAGGGTAATCTGGACGGTGGTAATCCATGTGATCGAGATCCAATTCCAAATGATAAAACTCTTAACACTCTTACTGAAATCTATGTTTGTATGTATAGTTTGCAACGTCAAAATAAGTAAGACGTAGTTGTCCTTATGCACGATATCCAGAATGAAATTCATCGTGAACCCAATGGAACTAGTAACGAAGTAGGAAGTGATAAACAGTGAATAACTATCGTATTGAAACCTTATCTTGATATCATTAACAAAGTCCATGGTGAACATCTTCAATATACACAACGCGTTTAAGATTAAGAGAAGAAAAAATGCAAACACTTGATATTTTTTGCCATTTGGATAAATATGGTTATTTCGCAAACTATATTTTGGAACCAAAAAGAGGTACAGGGGATAAATGAACGCATACACTATTTTTTTGTAATCTTTTTCCAGACGATTACAAAGGACTTTGGGTAATACGATTCTTGGTGATTGGGACATTTTGTTTAATGTCAACTTCAACGGTTCGACACAGTATGAGTAATAGTCTCAACTCAAAATATACAATTATGTTAATGAGCAATTTCAAGTGGAAATACAATTGTGTTTATATTATGCTTATTTAGAAAGACTGCCTCGTTGGTGTAAAGGTCGCAAGCAAAAAAAGTCGACTGCTGAGCATGAAGTCTCGGGTTCAAACTCTAACTATTTATTTCAAATAGAACCGTGACAGGCACTTTTGCATAGTCAGAAATAAGCTACCTACAGTCCAGCCGCATAATAACTGTGAAAATCGTAGATCTCATGGACAAGAATGGACTAGAAATTCCATGAACACTCTTTTCAAATCAAGTTATATATGTTGCATATGTCAGGATTTATTCTGTTAGGCTCGTACATCATGTGGGCAGACAATGGGTTTCGTGCAATAAAAATACACTGGGTGTGATACACTGTTTCTATTAAACTAACAAATTAATTGAAATTACAACTTAACACAATAACACGGCGCACAAAGAATAGGGTACAGTTCCAAGACGTCTCAACTCCTCCCCGATCAGACATTGCCTGTCGTCCTCGCCTCGAGCAGTAAACATCAGGGCTCTATAGAAGCATGCTGTGGTGTGGGTAGAATGGTAACCAGGTCGCGTGATGTCACCACTGGCGCGCTTGCGATTCGTTCTATGTCCGTACTGATGACCGGATCCGACATATATTACAGTCATCGTCCTGGTTGCAATATTGTTGCTTCTATTCTATTTTTAGAATCTTCTTGTTCGATTCCCGGGTCGGGTAAAGTGTTATTGGGTATTTGCATTAGGAATTTCTCAGAAACAGCCACGGAGTCTGGAGCTGTGGCTGGTTGATGACAATAGGCTCGGCCCTTATTACACGGGACTTAAACAAAACTCGCGAAATCTAGGTGTACTAATTAGGTCACGTTACGTCTGCCAAACCCTTCGGGGATCACAGGCGTGATGTTACGTTATATTTAGAAAGAGAGGGTCTACTGTCTCCTATAGCACTATCTTACTCTATTTTGGGTTATAAAGTAATAATGTTGTAAGAAGTGGTGACAGGCCGGACAAAGTTAGAACGCGTTCAAATTCAAATATTTTTATTTGTAGAACACAGGTGAACAAAAAGTACAGATTCAATACTAAAAGTTGTTTAATTAGTTTATTATGACCAAGTTTCATTAAGTTGATTGAGTATTGATTATATCTATCGTTTCGTTATATGTTACACGTGTCCAGTTAATACTTTACCATTACTATTTCATTGGTAGTTAAAGGAACAACTGTAAATGATCTGTTAAAATATGAAAACTTTCAAAATTTTTTACGTAACTATCCCGTGAATTTTCTTTTAGAGAACATTGTGGACCAAGATGTTCAATCAATTCTTTTGCCTTTAAATCTGATGCAGTACTTGATGTTTTGTCCTAAATATTGCATTAAAAACGACGTAATAACTCCAAATAGTTTCATGTCCTATTTTGTTTCAATGTTGGCCACACTACTAGTTATATTTTTGATCCTGTATCGTAACTATATGCAATACTTTTTTAAAGATTTTATGGCAAATACTGCTTTTACATATTTCACCGCCTATTTTGACTGTGTTTGCTATACTGCTGGATTCATTATGAACAACGTGATCGGGATTATTCATACCAACAAATGCATTAAATTTGTTTTAACTTTCCAAAAAGTGCACAGATTCCTCAACAATGAAATCAATACCAGACATTTCATCATCTGGAATTGGATCACTGTAATCGGGTATATTTGTGCTTATATGGCCGTTTTCTTGCCAACATGCGTACTGATCCTGATACTGATATATACTTATAGAACTTTCTATCATATTGGTTTTGTGTACGTTTTTATGTTTTTCGATTTAAATGTTATTTATGCCATTAGACTTTTGAAAGTGTTGGAATATAAAGTCATTTTGTGGAATAATCAAGCTTTAAATACTCAAAGAGAAGAGATGCACAGAGGAAACTATATTAAAAACATGTTCCAATCCTACATTGAAATATTAGAGTGTTATGATATCCAGCAAGCCTGTACTCAGCAATTCGTAAGTACTCTACACATAAATTGAAAGACACAAAAACACAGTATATTTTTGAAACGATAAGTAGTTGAGAAAAAGTAGTTGAGTTCTAATATAGAATGACATGTAACAAGCAATGAATGTTTGTAACAAGCAAACCATCACTGCTGGGGTGATTGTAAAGAATACAATTGTGTACCCGCACCCAGCCAGAAGTGACGAAGAGGAACACCGTGTGGTTTTGTCAGTAGGAGTCTGCTAGACCCCTCCGCCTGCCCTACAGCGAAGAACATCCATTGAAAATTCCCAAAAGTAAAATAAGGGTTAGGTTAGGTTTGTTTCAATAATGATCAGTAAGTTAAACCTATTCGACTTGAAATAAAAAGAGAATCCTTATTTTAGGGAGGGAAATCATCAAATGACCCCCCCCCCCCCCGCTCTGGGCGGTGCGGAAGGGAGTGTCAGACTTGTACTGAATAAAACCCATCCATGTTCCTTTTTTGCCCTTTGTGTTCCAGGGCCATCTTCAACTGTTTTGTTCCGTCCTGTTGTATTTATAAATATTTTTATATGCGTTATTTTTTACTTACTTTTTCTCATTTTGCATACAACGTCATATTTCTGTGACAAATTAATATTTATCATTGTCTCGTGTTATTTGGGATCGGCGCAACGCGTTTTTTTTTCCATTCTCTCCTGTCAGTCTGTCGCTATCACTTACTCCATTTTTAACCACTAAACCTGAAAAAAACTGTTCATCAGTTATCTTTTCAGATACTGTATCACATCTTCGAAGCCTTCATTCACGCACTGATTTACATCCAAGTGACAATTGAAATATTAAAAAGAGGACATTTGATTCATGACTCAGTAAGTTTCTCTATTTGATAGTTATCCACTACCATACGATGTTGGTTCCACAGAGAAAGTACCAGACTCTTAAAATAAGGGGTTAAATATAATGACCACCATAAAATGCTTTGATACCCTTAGTTCTTTTACCAAAAATAGATACTTGACACCAGAAAAATAAAGTCTAAAATTACAATAGTACTAGCTATTTTAGTCACGACTGCACTTCAAATTGTATTCGAACACCAAATGTAGTAAATGATCACCAAATCTTAGCGAGCAAATTAATGCACTATTTCTACCTAAATAAACCACTGTCATTGCCATAAAATGTAGGCTTATTACCAAATAAAGTATTCGGCTTAAGCACGTTCAGCCACCTTCAGAGACCAGAGCTATTCCGATTGGCATGAAGCGCAAAAGAGGACGACCAGCCAAAGCTAAGAAAGCATTAATTGTGCAGTAAATCAACAGAAGACTGATTCTTCTTAAGATTTTTTAATGTTTATTATTAGTTTAGTTTTAAGATGTTTGAACTGTTTATTATTAGTTTTAAGAGGACTAACTTTTTTATGATTTTTTAAAATAATTAAAAAAAGGATTATTCAAATTGTAAGAGTTTTATTTTTTATTTTAGGCATAGCATTCGGTTGAGTAAACGAAACGCACATATTATTATTTTTTTTGGTAGTGGTTAATCAATTTGGGACATAAGGTTAGGAACTTATTTACTATGTTTGGCAAAATATTTTCTTTGCTGAGGGTAATTTACTTTAATCGGATAACAAGATGTTATTTTTTTGCATGTCATTTTAAATTGAAATGTGGCTAATAATTCGGTTTTCAATAACTATTTTTGGGTTAGAAATGATTTTTTTGGAGTCAATTTACTTAAATCGGATAGCAAGATGTAAAAACTTTGGTTACAATTTTACATTAATATGCTGGTTTAATTTTGGTGATCATTTACTACTTTTGGGTTAACAATGATTTATTTGGAGTCATTTTGCCTAAACAGGATAGCGAGATATTAAAACTTTGGTTATAATTTTACATTAAGATGCGGGTTTAATTTTGGTGATCATTTACTATTTTTGTCTGTTATATGTTACTATATCTGGTGGTAAGTTAAACATAAGCCTTAAAATAATTATAAACGGATCCTTCACGAAGCTGTCAACCAAGCATTCTGTACATCAAACTAAGTAACTCTACTCAAAATTAATGGCTGGGAAACGCCTTTATTTTTTGGGGTAAAATAACCGGGTTTTCAGTAGGACTCAATAAATCGCACTTCGCACTCAAAACATTGTGCTGATGGATGAAGTATAGCTATAAAAAGAAATTAAAATGTTGGAACTTTGACCCCTAATATGGAGATATTATATAAATAGAAAGTTCCCAGCTATGCTCCAGAATAAAAAAAATATCGCAATGACGGGCAGAACAAATGCCTTTCGGCTTAGTTAAGAGTGTATTTACACCATTTATAACCACGCATTTCTAGTACATACTGAACAAGAATGACTACTTAATGGTGACATAAATACTCCTTCTCGTTAATTTTTATGCCGCACTATGTCCAGAACAGCAGTAGTCTTGGTAGTACTACTAATACAGCCGAGCTGTCTTTGGCTTCGACACAAAATGTTGATGCACAGAGCTACAGACCGTCTGAGGTCTAAACTTTGTCACTTCTACACTCAGTACGAATACGGTGCTTCTTACCAGATCGTGATCCACTTGCTGAATGCAAGTTTTTCTTACTCTTTCACTGTTCCTTTCTGATTGGTTTTGTTGCGAGGTCCAAAACCCGTTTAATTCTCTCTCGCTCGTCGTCGGACTGAGCGCTTTTTCGCTGGTTTGCCACGGTTGATTCTAGCTTTCAGGATTGCAGTGGTTTAATAATAGAAAGACTGTCTTGTGTGCTCTTTAATTTCCACGTATCCCTGCCTTGTAGCGTCACTACGAAAAGTACTACAGCGCCATCTATGCCACAAAGGAAGAACTAACAATCAATTCTGAAAACTATACATAGGGCGATTAAAGTTATCAGCAACTTTAGACTGTATAGAAAAATCCGACTACAACTGTCGGGCAGTAACCCACCAGACACAACACCCGTCTGGTTAGAGGATTATCCCTTTTCTGTGGGGGTGAAGAACTTTACACTCTGTTCTACATACCCTTATAACTTAAATAGCGTCACTGATGCCAAAATTAACTTGACCACCAAGTATGCTCAAACGAAATTGTCTAACCAAAGTATCATCTATACGAAAAGAAGAAGTAACGTCTGTAAACATAGCACCTATTGTTTATTTTACAGAGGGCTGCATCTGTGGCGTCACTTTCCATATACTTTTGGATGATAAAAGATTTATATTGGCAAGCAATGTTGAGCATGCAATGCGAGAGATTCTACTTATCTATTCAAAATGTTCAAGATAACTACTCACTCATTTTGCAATCGAATCGTTCAGGTAATTAGGTGAAAATACATTCGGTATACATTGCATTGTTACACCTAGGTATTCACACTTAAATTACGAATATGATGGTTCTGTCTATCTGTTACATTTTTCACTTCGATGGGACAACATGTAGACCCCTGTTTCGGGTTGGAACATGGGACAATTTTTGTCTAAGTTCCCGAGGATTATTTTCGACCTCCAAGAAAGCGAAGCTGCGAATAAAAGGTAACGCTGTCATTATACTTCAAGCCGAAAGCCACTTCTTTGCAACTAGTACGTAGTTAATATACTGATACCCATAACTGATACCCATAAAAAACCAAATAGTGCCCATTAAACGCATTGGATGTAGAAAGAGCGTTTACAAGTCGTATAAAAATATACTAATTAATAGAAAGCATAATTTGGAACAGTATTTGGTTTTCAAGAACGTTTTATTACGGGATATCTTCCGTGATTTTCAATTATTCTGAGCTCATATTTCGACGCTGTTGCAAGCGCCACGATCACGGGATGACTCGAGAGGATGGTTTCAAATTGTCTAGTACTTGAAATTCAGTTCGGATCATGCTCAAAAGTAGCAGCCGGCATCGTAATAAGTACTCAACAAAAACAGATGATACTGTGAGTGTGTTTTTCCTTGACTTAGTGTTGAGTTCCAGTAGTGCGCGTAGCAAAAGACAAAGAAAGAGGGTAGACAGATTTGTCTGCACCTAATAATTTATTTACCATCCACCCGCATTCTACAGTCATCTCGCAATCATGCCTCTTGCAACATCGTCTAATATGAGCTCAGAATAATTGAAAATCACGGAAGATATCCCGTAATAAAACGTTCTTGAAAACCAAATACTGTTCCAAATTATGCTTTCTATTAATTAGTATATTTTTATACGACTTGTAAACGCTCTTTCTACATCCAATGCGTTTAATGGGCACTATTTGTTTTTTTATGGGTATTTTTTTTGTCAGATACATTTGAAATTAAAAGAAACATGCACGACATGCTGATTATAGCTAAAATATGCATTATCTCTATCTATTCTTCTGCTCTTATCCACCTCCATGTGCTCCTCAGTGAAACTTCTCTTTAAGCCATTATCTCGGTAGTGACGTTCTTTCTAGTCATATCATTATTCATACAGGCCATCCACACAGTATGTCTTCTTCTTCTATACTTCTCTATTACTCGTCATCTCATCAGACAGCTCCTTTCTTGCCATATCATCTTTCACACAGTCCATCCAACGTTTTTTTGGACTTCCTCTGCTCTTATTCTTATCTACATTCATACAATATGATTATTGTGCATTTTTGTTTATTGCCATAACTAACATTATGTCTACTTTTGCCTGATTATAGTTGACGAGAAAAAGCTCGGCAAGAACATACTTCGCTTACATCGAGCATCATTCAGCAAGATACGTGTGTGTGGACTGTTTTACTTAGACGCTGCGTTACAACTAAGTCTGATAGCAAATTTTACTAGCTACACAATTGTGTTGCTGCAGTTCGCAATTTTGTAAAAAACGTTATTAAATTAATGTAATTTGTAGCTGGTATAAAACTCTTACTCCAAAAGTTCAGTTCTATCAATTATTTATGTTTACTAAATTGTCAAAATGAAGCAGCAAACCCTTTGTTCATGATTCCTTCCATAGTAAAAGTTGTTCATAATGGTTAATACAACAATGACTCCGCAGAGGTCAGAGAAATTTGTTTTTTATTACTTTTGCCCGTGCGTTCATTAAGTTTGCGACGTAAATGTTTTTCTTTCTTTCTTTTTTTTATATTAAACGGACCTACTCTTGACCTCAATCTAGTTCTGAGATGAGGTCGACGATGGAACGATCTAACCCAAAAGAAGCCTGTTAACTCGCAACTGAAACAGATTGGGATCATTTGAACTTGGGAACACCGACGCAGGCAGGCAATGGGACTCCTTGGCTGTGCGCTTATTGAACGATGTAGCAAAGCGCTTCGTGCGAATGTGTGGAACATTGACAAGGTATGGATAACCTGTAATGCACCTGGACTCCCGATGGAAGAAGGGAGATGGTGGAATGAGCACGTGGAGCTCTTGCGCACACTCACCGAAGCACACTTTATTTCACTATGTTGAGTTATTACTCAGTTATTTTAATCGTTATATGGCTTGCCTTTTCCCAACTATGTTGGGGTCGGCTTCCAGTTTAACCAGATGCAGCTGAATACCAGAATTTAAAAAAAAACTTACAAAGTTTTTTATGATTAAATACATAATTCGCACATGCAAGGTTTTTTCTAACATTGAATAAGTCGCTACGCTACTTTTTACTTCAAAAATCAAAATCCAGTTTTCAGTTATTTCAAATAAATCATACCATGATATTCCAAGTATGTGCCCGTTCCGGTTCTCAAGAAAGACCATGGTCACGTTGTATGGTCATTTTATTTTACTTTCAAAATAGCGGCCACGCATTAAACCTACATTAATCAATAGCTAGTATCAATACAGACAAGTTTTGTGTGAGACAAAATCTTCTAAAGCGTCTCGTTTCGAGACATCAAAGCTATAATCTTTGCCGTCAGTTCAGTTTTGATTTAATTAGGCGCTCATAAAACCTGAATGAATCAATAGCTGGCATCGAACGATCATACGAACAAGAATTGCATGCGTCACGGTTCTCAGATATAAGTAATTAAAGTTATAATTTTCACCATCAGTACACGTCACATTTCTGAAATATAAGCTATCAAAGTCGTGGTGGAGTACCAGCTTTATCCACAGTTCGCCAGTTCTGTTAAAGTTCCATCCAATACGGGGCGAGCTTTTTGCCATCAACCGGGCACAGAATCTACGGAAAACCCAGTAAAGCTTAACCTAGGAAGCGAACCAAGGACATCTTGGTCAGCAGAAGCATTTGCTATCACTTGGGAACTCGCGCGTTTCAAAGAGATGTCAGCAACAAAGAAGGAGTCCGCAAGGGCCGATGCCTGCCGGGCCTGCGGGACGAAAGAGATACCGCGGCCCTGGAACACAAAGGGCTACGTGGATGGGTTTTAGTCAGTAGAAGTCTGACACTCCCTTCCACTCCGCCCGGAGCAGTGGGGATCATTTGATGATTTCCCATCCGAAAAAAAGGTAGTACTGTTAAAAAGGATAAAAAATAAAACTAAAAAAGAAAATAGGTGTAATTAATACTTTTAATTAGATATGATAAGCTAATTACTTACATTACAGTTCAATACATACGTAACAATGTAGGTACTTATGGAGCAATTATTGGTAAGACTGGTATTCAGACTTACTGACTACTAATACTGATTTATTCTTAGTCCATAATTGTTTATTGTTATACAAAATAGTATTCATAATACATAATTTTCCTTATTAAAATCTCTAGAAGACAAATAAATGACATTAATTGTGACTCATTTCAGAAAACAATAGGTAAATTGGCAATACTAGTTTTTTTTTTTTACTGTCTCGTCGGTCGAGTGGTTGCAAGCACGACTGATAAGCATGAAGTCTTGGTTTCTATTTCGGGGTCGGGCAGTGACTTTGGGTTTTTTCCATCAGGAATTTCTCAGTAGCAGCCACGGAGTCTGGATTTGTGCTCAGCTTATGACAATAGGCTCTCCCCTTGTTCTTCTTCGTGTCGCTGGCACAACATTTTTAATATTTTGATGGCCAGAACTTCGCCACTTCCACCGCGTCGTCGGTAGCAGCGCAATGGTCACATCGGCTACATGTATTTGTTCTAAGAGGGCGGGATAGGAGGTGGAGCACAGTTTGCGACACAGCTCCACAACGCTCGCGTTAATATTAGAATTTGACAATCAACTTTGGTTGTACTCTGCTTGTAATAATATAATTTAATCATGATTCGAAAGACACGTGGCGCTGTCTATTATCACAAGAACGTTATTGTTGTTTTCCTTAGGAACAGTACTTTTTTTCGGGATGAAAGGTACCCTATTTTCGTTTCTATGCACCTGACAACGTATATGCAAAATTTCAGGATGATCGGTTCAGTAGTTTAGGCGTGAAAAGGTAACAAACAAACTTACTTTCGCATTTATAATATTAGTTAGGATTAGGAAGTTTAATGAATACAACTAAAAATATAATTTACTTTTATCTCTTATAAACAAATATTTAATTTGATCATCCTAACAGCTAGACACTCTCTTAGTGAGATATCTAAGGTTTCAGGAATGTAAACTGCAAAAGCACAACAGTGTAGTTGGTGAGTAGTCCCAGCAACACCAGAGGCAGCGTAGCGTCGACGGAGGCCAGTCCACATAGGTCAACCTTGCTGAAATTCGTTTCATGTAAGCGTTGAATATTTCTGCATATTTTTTTCTCTTCATCTGTGAATGTAACAACCAGTGATTTATTCATAAAATCTAAAAATCAATGCTTCTGTAAGCATATTTTTTTGAACGAAGTTCTACTTTAAGGCTGCGTTTCCACCGAGGATGCGTTACGAGGGATGTGTTTGTTAAGAACCAATAGAATCGATTCATTTACCTAGCCTCGCTCAGCGCAGCTCTAGTGGAAACGGCTCAGCGGAGTGAAGTTTTTGTATAATACAAAACAAGGGAAAGATATGTGTGAGGAATGTGTTGCGAAGGTTATGTTCGAGGGATGTGTGCTAGGGACGGAAGATATCGAAAAAATAGAAGTCACTAGACGGTGTGGTTACTGCTCGCAACTAAAACGACCCCGCTACACTTCCTTGCACCACTCATCTGCGCACCATTTCAAAACAGCACATCTCTGGTGGAAACGCAGCCTAACTGACAGTGAAGAAATGTGGTAGAAAGTTTCGAACCATTAGTCGGGTTTGCAATTACAAAAAAAAAAAACAATCGTTTTACCATTTTAAACATAAATGCCCAGTAAAGTGAACTGTCACAGACACGAACAGATTTTGTCCATCGTAAAGCAATTACTATACTATATACTAATCAATAGATAAACTTTGGTTTAAAATAAAAATGACTATGACAATAATTATGTACCTGAACAATTTGTGCTCATAGTAAGTATACAGGAATCTTGAAATAAATTCAGAGCAGAGTAGAACATCTCACAACGCCAGCTGAACAGCATTTGTAAATACAGATTCTTTAAGATACATTGAAGATTAAAAAGTAGTACCAGTGGAATATACTGAAACAAAGAATCCACAATAATTATTATTTAGTCATTGTATCGAAGATGTATCAAGCGACCTGCAAACACAGTCATTTTACTACCGCCCTGGCATCGCTATCAAATTCACTGATCTTAATGCTTGTAGCAATACGGTTGATGTTCGGTTGCTATCAGGATATCACTAACAAGTCTGTCAGAAATAATGGATGTAAAAGTAATCTCAAGGAAGCCGAAAGGTACTTGCTCTCCCTGTCATTGTGATATTTTTTTTACCTCGTAACGATACTCGCCGTGCCCAGAAGTACTGCTTTCTGAATCAAGCCCTTGATCCAGCTGCCAAGCGAGAGCCTCCTCAGATGTTGGTCGAGGCTATTGGCTATTAAGCCATTGGCCGACATGACTATTGGCACAATGACTGCTGTACTCACGTCCCACATGGCGACAACCTCGCGAGCCAGATCTAGATATTTGAATTGTTTATCTTTCTCTGCTTTCACGAGGTTCTCGTCATACGGAACCGTTATATCAACAATCATTGCGCGACGCTCCAATCGATCTATCACCACAATGTCAGGTTTATTGGCAACAATAGCCCTGTCAGTGGCGAGTATGACACTTCTGATTCCACAAGGTCGTACTTCAAAGCAAGTTGCTGGTGGATAATCTTGGCAACGACGTTATGTCTACGCAAGTACTCTCCGATAGCCTAGCTGTATTATTATTATGTTACTCTATTTTGATTTTATATTTTGTTACAAGATAATTTGTTGAGTTGTTGTGAAAGTTTTAAAATTGATGTTGTAAGTATAAATTTTTGCATCTCAAACGGTAGAATGTATCAGGAACAAATAATGACTACTGTAACAACTCATGTATGTACCTACATTCAATGCAAATAAATTATTTATTTTCTATTTTTATTCTATTCTAGAGAAAGTGACATACTATCAGCAGTAACTAGCGTACCTAACGACTAAAGCTACAAAAAATTATGTAAAAAAAAGTGAGCTTCCAATCGGTGCCGCTACATGGGAGGCAGTGACACCAATTTGACAATATCGCTTAAACCACCGGGATATCAGCCTGGACGACGCCCGTAATTACAACAAATAAAATATCAGTTAAAGTAAGGTAGTCAGTAGCCCGAAACTCTGACAACCACTCTTACCAAGTGGTATCATTTTGCCCAGTATTTGGGTTGCGGAGGTCAGATACAGTCTCTCTATTTAAAATACTGGTATTCTGCTACATGCGGAAAGTCAAGAAGCCGACGATCATATCAGTGAAAGTAGTCTTTAAAATATAAGAGATAGAAATGCTGTTGTAAAATAAATACTTACAGATTCGTTACTCGCTATCGTGATGATAAATTGAACATCAATGAGTGTGTGGATGCATGTCTCAAGGGTGTGAATCAAAACCTGAAAGTTGAAACGGTCTTCTAATAAATTAAATCACTTTAAAATGTAATACACGCTGCCATATAAATGTAAAAAGTGATTTTAAAATAGCTTTAACCTTTTAAATGCCATTGTCACATATAAGTGACAAGCAATCGCTTGCCCTGTGCTTGTCACATATACGTGACAAGCAAGCGCGTGCCCTGTGCAGTCACGAGCACCAATATTTAAACACTTTCCTTAATTTTAAACCACCTTTCGCGAGAAATAACGATTGTAACTTGGAGATAGGATCTTTTTATAAAAATGTGAGTTCTAAATACTATGTTCATAACAACATGAAAAATCAGAATATTAGGAAAAACACACTATAAAAAGTTCTTAAGTGTTAACATATTGGTGCTCGTGACTGAACGTCAAACAACACAAATATGTGTGACAAAATGATACGTGAAATCGTGGCTTGGCGTGGTCTGGGGTTCAAAAGGTTAAAATCTATTCATCTTAGTCTGGGACTTGATCATAAACATAAAAAAAACTTACGTAACATTGATAAGAAATTTTGAAAAGATTAAAACATTCCAATATTTTATTATATGCCTCAAACTTGCAAATGTGTTTACTTTCGTTATTATGTGGATCGAAAACTTGATTATGACATGAAACAGTAAAAGCTTCTAAGCAACTTATGAGTCTTATTGCATAAATCATATTTGCGTCAAATGAGAATAAAAAAAAACTACAAAGAAGCATGAACCAGGGTGCCCAAAAGTAACATTATGAATTAAAAATAATAAATAAAAGGTCAAAATCAGAATAACTGAGATCCAATTCCATTTCGCAACGCTTTTGATAATGTCCGCATTATGGAGCAGCCTATGAAATTCTTGAAGAGCAAGGAAGGTTGCTACATTGATTTTCTCGTGGACAAAGTTGAGAATAAAAATTATAACGAAAGAAATCGAATAGAAGAATATGTCCAAGAAAAAAAGGCAATGCATGAAAATATCAGGATTTTGAAATCCGGTTCTTAGTATTGTGCGAGTTGAAAATGAAAGAACGCACATTATCGTCCAACATAATGATAAAAACATGGTTTTGTGTTTATTTGGGGTTATAAAGTCATATTTTATTAAATATTTGGATGAGAAAACTATAGTTTGCATTAGATTTAAAGGTAAAAGCATAGACTGCACATCTTTGTCAATTTCATGATAAAGTAAAATTTGTACTCCATTGTTAAGAAATGTTCCCTTCTTGAATAGAATATTGTAGAATTCTTTTAGACCCATTACAATCACGTTTGAATTATATGGAGAAACCTTATGAAAAGAAATGTTTAAGATGTAGTAAAAGAAATAACATTAAAGGTATAAATAAATAATGCGCTGTAAGGAAATTTTATCATTTCTTCAAACACTTCTTCGTAAATTATTGCTTTTTCTTCGTGTCCATCATAATAGTCTTCATGGAGTATCAAGTTCTTATCTTTCATCATACATTTCATCATCTACATAAAAGGTTAGTTATAATTAATGATTAATAACTATTACATAATGGGATCTTACTCAAAGTACAAAACTATGATAATAAAATTAGCCGATCCACTGTTCACCTTAGTCTTCCCCTATTCATAAAATTTCTACATTCACACTACCAGCTTTCTTTACAACATATTTCTTATTGTTCCGTGTCAGAATCCCATACTATAACAACCACCTTACCTTCATTCACCTTAGTCTTACCCTATTTTTTTAATTTTAATGATGGATTTCCTATCATATGAAGAACTTCCACACAAACTTTCAGCTCCTACGATTAATTGCAAGTTTTTCACAGTAAATTGACCTACTTACCGTACCTACTACCGGGTTATAAACTATCTGTGTACCAAATTTCATTCAAATCTGTTTTGTAGTTTTTGCGTGTATGAGTAACAAATATCCATACATAAATCCATCCGCACAATTTTCGCATTTATAATAGTAGTAAGATTTGGGGTCGGCACAGTAATTTGTCTTCTTCTTCCATACATTTCAACTAGTCGCCATCTCCGAATTCACCTTCTTTCTGGGCATTATCATCTTCTCACATGTTTATGGTCTGGTACGGTCGTCCCTTACACAAAAAATCTCTACATTCATACTCCAAACTTCTCTCACAACATATCTCTTACTAACGGAAGAATCCATGCACATAACAATCAGTTTTAACACAACTTCAACTTCTCTTTTTAGTCATCAGCACCACTTTCAGACTATCGCTTACGGTATCATTATTCATTCAAGGTACAATTTGCCTACAGTTGAAATGAGCATGCTACAAGGAAAATAGTTTTACGAAGGAAGATACGCAGCTGTTTAAACACTTTAGCACATATTAATAATGATATACTCGAAAAAAATCAAAGGTCAAACAAAGTATACTCACCAATGGCTGAAAAGCTATTTTGAAAGCATTATAACATTTTAAAATTTGACTGTAAACACGGAACTTGCAAATGTGTTTATTTTCGTTGTTGTGATTCCGGGGTTTGAAAACTTGATTATTTGTTGAAGCAATAAGGTTTCCAGGCAGCTCATGAGCCTGATTGCATAGATCATATTTGCGTCAAAGCAAAATAAAATCAAATCACACATATAGAGCCACCCTGACTTCCATAAAAGTTTGGTGGCTAAAACTTATAAATTGTAGCCCAAAATCAGAATAACTGCAATCCAGTCCCATTTGACAAAGGTTTTGATGATGTCTTTATTGATGAGGAATCTATGAACTTCTTGAAAGGAGAGGACAACAGTTATATTGATTTTCGCGTGAATGGTATTGAGAATATAGATGACAACGAAAGATAAAGAATAGAAAAAAACGTCAAAGAATAAAAGGCAGGACGTTAAGATATTAAAGATTCGGCGGTTAAAAGGTTGACCTTCCAGTCTTATAATACAACGGGTTAAAAATGGAATAATACACAATATTGTACGAAATAACGATGCAAATTTGGCTGCCGGGCGATTGGGAGTTATAAAGTTATGTTTAATTGAATATTTGGGAAGGAACAGAATATCCTGCATAAGATTCAAGGGATTCAGCATTGACTGCACGTCTTTGTCGACTGCATGACTCAATCTTATTTTAACACGGTTGATGATGTAATCCTTCAGACATGTTTTCTTACTGAATTTCTTGTACATTTCTTTGAGACCCATTTCACCGACGTTTAAACGGTAGCGAAGTTCCTTAAATTATGGAAAGGAATTTCAAATATACATATTATTAAAGCCGAATATATCTTTATCTTTATCGAAATTTCAAATGTGGTATAAGGCTAATTTATCATAGGCAAGGTCTCAAACGTTTCCTGTAAATGATGAAATGAAATGATAGAAATCATTTATTTCCTTTAATGTTTTAGTGTAATACAATGTTTTCTTGATCCTTATCGAGCTAGTTGTAATCTTTTACGCATTTTATCACGTTGTAATAGACTAGTAGACTATTAAAACCTTAAGTGCGCGCAAAAGTCCGTTCGCTCAAATGGGTTCATGCAAATGTCCTTCGAGCAAATGTATTTCGCGCAAATGTCCTGATACCGTTTTACAGTATTGCTAATTCAACAAAATCTTCTCTATCTAGGTATCTTCTGTATCTTTCTTATAATATTGAAAAAACTCCAACGTGTAACATCAGTAAGAGCGGTGGCCGAAGAAGCTTTGACTGCACATCCTGTTGCAACAGTGCAAGCTGATCGTGTGGGACGAGTGCGAAAAAGACGCCATCGAAGTTCTTGATCACTATCTACAAGACATACACAGCAATCAAACGTAATGGGTGATGTGGTGGTTTTATTGGCTGGGCACTTTAGGCAGACTTTGACTGTCATCGAGCGAGGCTCTGCAGCAGACGAAATTAACCCATGTCTGAAAGCATCATATGTATGGACCAAAGTGCAAAAGTTGTACCTCACCACTTACGTACGTGTCCAGTTATTCAGTGATGTAGACGCAGGCGCAGGCAAAATGGAATAATGCGAAAAATTGTCGGACTTACCGATAAAAATTAGTTTTGGGTTTATTTGAAGTTATAAAGCCATCATTAATTGAATATTTGGGTAGGTGTAGTAGGAACAGAGTCGTCTGCATTAGGTTTAAAGAAAGAAGCTTTGACTGCACATCTTTGTCAAGTACATGATTAAATACAACTTTAACAAGATTGTTTTTATAATCGTTAAGATATGTTTTTCTCTTGAATAACTTATTCTAGATTTTTTAAAGGGTATTTTTTTTTAACTTTTACACAGCAAAGATATTATTGTGCCCGGTTGATGGCAATAAGCTCACCCCCTGTTACATGGGTAAACCTACTATTAGGTACACCTCTGCTTAACCCTTCAGGAATTACAAGCGTGATGTTGTTATGTTAAAACCTAATATACGGCAATTTATCACAGACAAGGCCGTCAATTTTTATTTATCTATAAATAATAGATTATTCTTCTGTAATGCTTTTTGTATATGATTATTACCCATCAAAGGTCCTCCAGTCTGGTTCTAATCTTTCATCATGCATTTCATTAACGATTATTAATGACTCGCTGTATTCCTTGCCATCATTAAATACAAGGTGTAAACGGACCTTTCACGAAGCCGTCAACCAAGCATTCTGTACATCAAACTAAGTAACCCTACGCAAAAATGTAAATGTTGGGATACGACTTTTTTTGGGGGTGAAAAATCACTTTTCACGGTAAAACTCAATGTAGCGCACTCAAAATATTGTGCTGATGGATGCTTTGAATAGTAAACGGGTCAGGCAGGTAATTAAAGTAAAGGTATTATCTTAAAAACTAATATTAAAAAAAAAACCTGTGAAAATGACCTCCAATAACTCCGTAACTAGAAGGTTCTCAGGTATGGTCCAGTTCTAAAAAAATATCGAAATGACGGGGAAAACAAGTGCCTTTCGGCTTCGGGTATTTTCACACCTTTTAGATTGACTCTTCGTCTTTTACTAACTTTTTATGTTGCACAATCTCTTATCAGGTAAGGTTAACAGAAAGTATATGTCTAATGTTGAATTTAATGAATTTAAATTCAAGAAGGATTTAAATAAATAAATAATCGTTTTTTGGACTCAGTAAAATATAGCCCAATACAATTTCATTTATTAGGGTCGATATAAATAAGGGGTATTCCTCAGAGTGCAACTATTTTTAAGCGCAACCAACTACGCGTAACTAAATTATTTCTCATAGAGCTACAATTAGTTGCGCTCACAAATTCAAATTAAAAATATTATAATGTTTATTCCTCAAAGCGCAACCATACACCGCGCACCAAAAATAGAGAGGGATATGATGGATTCAAAATAAATGAAATAATAGTAATTTATCTCTCTAATAATATAATAATATATCTATCTATTTTTCATCATGGTTGCAGTTATATTTGTAATTTGAATTTGTGAGCAAATAATTTTATTAAAACTGGTTAAGTAATAAAAACACTTGAAATAATTAGACAATGTTTAAATTCATAAGGTTTATAAAATACATTAGGATTTCAGGAAAGCAAATTGCAACAGCACAATAGTGTAATGAGTTAGAAGTGTCAGCAGACGTAGTGGTTGACAAACATCTATGTAGAACAGGCCTAAAGCACTGATCTTGGAGAAAGACGCTCGATGCAACCGCAAGGTATTCTTGCACAACTTCTTTTGATTGTCATCTGTCAACAATGGAAAGACATTGATATGTTTAGTATAGCAACAGTACTAGATCAAAGAAAAGATGTACGGATTGTGTGAGGAATGCAATGAAAAAAAAAATTGCAAAAATACGACTTTAAATAAAAAACACTAAAAAGGTTTACTTTCGGAAGTTGGTGACTTTATTTGTTTCATTGTCTTTTTTGCCACCGACTTCCGACATTTTTGCAAAACAGTTTTTTATTTTACCCTTTTTACCCGACTGTGGCGAAGCCCCGAAGGAGGGTTATTAGTTGCTGTTAAATTCTTGTCAGGAAACTATTTTTGAAGTTATTAAGAACCATCATATTGTCGTCGAAGGACAAGATGTTATTGAAAAAGCCGATCGTCAGTAACAAATGTAATATTGTAAAACAGCAATAAAGGTTAATAAAAATAACTTATTTTTCCTTTTTCGATTGAGTAAATGAAAAGATTTTATTGAATATTATATACATTAACAAATTAAAATAACCTATATTAACTAACTAACTTAAAAATAAACTTAAAAAATGGCGTCAAAAAACTCCTCCTCAACGTAGTCAACTGGTAATGTTCCCAAAAGACTGGCGGCGTTGTCACGTTGTATGGCAACGCTAAGCCTTTGGTCAAGGTAATAGCCAGCCCTTGGGTCACGGAAAGAGTCAACTAAACGTTTAGAAATGTCCTTGAAAAGGCTGTGAGCACTCGGACCCCACGGACCTAGAGTTTCAACCCCAAACGGCTCGAAAATATAGTTACCAATAAGGTTACTATATTTACGCCGCTTGAGGTTCTCTGCAGCCGCAGCCGCAGCACCAGCACAGCACGATGAGCTAGGAAGATGGGATGGCGCAAGAGTATCGACACAAGTTGCATCCCACACTAAAGGCCTACCCATCCTCCATGGAAACAAAGACATGCCGTCCGGTCTCTTGCCATCGTCGCGTGCCAAGCCATTTGGTTCTAATAAAGCTGGAACGCCGACGGTGACAAGAGCTCGACGGGTGATATCATTTAAGTTCGCGTGCCGTGCAAAGCGGCCCGCACTTCGGCTGCATGAAAGGCCGTGGTGTCCAAGGCTGTTGACAGTTTCACCACAGTGACAGCGATGAGGAGAAAAACAAGGGGCGCCTAGGCGTAGAGCAGCAGCAAGGCGGAAAGTAGTGTCGTCGAGCAAAGTGCCTATGCTCGACGACGGTAGTGCGTGAAGCCAAAGACCCGACTCCCACTCACCCACAGCCAGCAGACGCGCACGCTCAGCAGTAGTAGCAGACGTGAGCAGTAAATTGTTCTGAACTACTCTGCAGAGCGGCTCGTCCCAACGTCTCTGGGAAAATGGATGGTCGGGTTCTTCAGAATTCGGGCAAGCGAGTTTCCAGGCATTAATAGCCTCGGAGAAGCACGGCACATCAAAATCAATCAGTGTGGAAGCCAGGATATTCCTGATTAATTTCTCAGTGCCGTGGACCGAAGATATAAACGCCGGTAAACTAATACTAGAAATTTTGCGGACGCCGAGTCCTCCCATACGAATGGGAAGAGTAGCTTGTATCCAAGCACGGTCGTCCAAAGCCACATTTAAAACGGATGATATAGTATTTTTGATAATTTGGTCCATTTTGTCCAAAAGATGAGTGTGCTTCCATAAAGGGGAAGCACGTAGGAAATATGTTAATTTTGGGCCGAAACAACAGTAATGGATTAGGGTGATGGCCGAATGCATATTAATTTGGAGCAACCTTTCCGAAATATCATTGAAATTTTGAATTTTTTCCTCGATAAAATCGGGAAAGGAATTCTCGAAGATTGGAGACCCAAGGAGACGAAGAGAACTTTTTTCAATAATTTTGATGTTAGGGGCTATTACGTTAAATTTAGGAATAGTCATTTAAAATATTTATTATATTATATTTCGTCAACAGTATTTTCTTTACTTATTAGTTGCTGAAAAAAAGGAAATGACAGGGGCGTGTTTACAGTAGACTTTGATTTTATGAAAAAAAATTGATTGCTCTAGAGCATGATTCAGGAAGAAAAAGGTGAATACGAAACGTCGATTTTGTCAAAATTTGTATTTAGAATCGCAGGCCTTGTGTGTGTGTCTTAAAGTTTTTGCTTGCACGCACAATAAACGAATTCTGCCTGTAATTGGTGGATGTAAATGGAACACGTAGCGGTGGGTACCATCACTTTGACCTTCCGGTATTATACACCGTGACTTTTTAGTCGTCTTACAAAGGTGGTCCACTCAATGTATCCGACATAATAATAGGTACAAAGAAAAATAAATAATACATTAGAATTATGAAACATCCTGTTATTAATGTTTACGTGTCAAACGGTAGAATATACCTACCCAGCACTCGAGTCGAGTTAAGTAGATCATCGCTCGCGACAAGGTGTTTTAACTACGTCATGCGTCATAATAATTAATAATATTTTTATTTTTAAATTATTCAAATCTCGTAAATATCTATTTTTTTATAAATTAATGTTTAGTAGTAGATCATTGGATACATGTAGCCAGCAGCCGGGCTGCCGTTGTGAAACGACTAAAAAATCATGATGTATTGGTATTCAAACATAGATGATTTCGAAACTTATTTACCTGTACAGTTTGATGATGCCAAAATGAATTCACATGCATTTCGTGAATACTTCACAGTATCATAAAATGCCTCGAGCTGTAGACTGAGTGAGATTTGTATGGTCAAGTTCTTTATGATAAAAAAAGCAAGGAATATCGACTCAGCAGGACTTCCACGCTAGAACAAATAAGTCAGCAAAGTTTTTCGGTAAAAGTGCTAAATAATTATTAATAATGATAATTCTAACCCAATAACATTCTTTTTAAATAGCAGCAAAAATGAAATTGGTGGTTACTGGGAATATTTTTAATTTTGTCACTGTCCGCCATTCAATTCAATTCATTTATATAGTCATACAAATAAAAATATTCATAGTCATAATAAAGAATATGTTGTCAAAATCAAAATACATACTGCAATTAAAATAATAATTTAAAATAACAAAATAAATCATTTAATTTAAACGTAATAATTTAAAATAACTTAATGAATTCGATTTTCTTTTATTTTGCAGAACATAATCATCATTTATTTTTTTGTACTCTATCACAATGCTATCCTATTTGACCCAAAGGTTGACTGGTAGAGAATGCCTTGTGGCATTAAGTCCGCCTATGTACCACTCTTGTACATGAAGTTTAAATAAATAAATAACATAATTATTTATTTAATTAAGTTGAGTAAACTAACTAAATATATTACTAATTAAAAACTATTAAATTATTTTATTCAATTAAAATTATTAATTTAATAAATTAGATTTATTAAAGTAATAATTGAAACATCAAAGGAAATAAGCATAATAGTATTTATCTCCCTCATGCGCAAAAAAACAAAGAGCAACAACAACGGAACATTGAACATTGGTGGACAAAGAGAACACTCATGTTTTAAATTGTGTCGCTGCCACTGCCAATTGTTCGTGCCACTGTCCATCAGTGGTGTCTAAGGGAAATAATTTTAAAAGGTTGTAGCACTGTCCACCCTGTTGGAAAGAGAGAATTAAACACTGTTTTAATCTTTCACGGTTTACAACTAAATTTATTTCGTCCACTTACGGGTTAATTAAAAAAAACAAACATATAATCATTCAATAGACATCAGGAAACGTTGATTTTGGATGGAGATTACCTTTTACACCGTAACTTACCCCTCCAAGCTTCAACTTATATTTGAAGAATTCTATCACAAGTTGAACAGTAACTAAACCTTGGAACAATGCTTCTGTCGTTTGATACAGGATCTGAAAGTGATATATTAAGTATAATAATTATAATAGTCCTCTTTACCGTTTTCGGTCACGGCGATCAATCGCAGCGGATATTAGCCATCGACCAGGCGGATATTATAGTGGATTAGCTTATGCCTAGTTTGGGAAATCATCAAATGACCCCCCCCCCCCGCTCTGGGCGGAGCGGAAGGGAGTGTCAGACTTGTACTGACTAAAACTCATTCATGTTCCTTCTTTGCCCTTGCGGATTCGCCTGCGTGGAGTCCCGTAATTGTCCCACGGAATCGTACTACCGGGATAAAACGTATCCTATATGTTAAATCAGATTATAATCTATCAGTGTGCTAAATTCCATCCAAATCTGGTTAATAGTTTTTACGTGGAAGAGTAACAAACATCCACCCATCTATCCTCACAAACTTTCGCATTTATAATATTAGTACAAATACAAATAACTTAATTGTTTCAAAGGTACATTACATCAAAAATAGGTATCTGGTCTCCACACCAGGGTTCCCTGTGTCGTGGAGGCCAGTCTCTTTCATTGCAGAACAAAGAAATTTGCAAATTTGCATAAAAGAATTATAAAAAACAGAAATATTACAGAATAAAAAATAAAAAAATTACATGTTAATGAGTGTAGTGTCTATGTAAGTGTATGAGAAACTGTGTGTAGGTGTGATATGGGTTGGTGTGTGTGTGTGAGTGTAAGGGGGTGAGTTGGGTGTTTGTGTGAGTAGTAGGATAGTACAAGTGTGTGCGCTGACACAGTTACACGCTCTCTTTCCTCAGTCTCATGGCACGATGGGACCCCGACCGGAGAGTGGTCAGGCGCAGGACCAACGGCTTAACGTTCTTTCTGTGGCGTGGGAGTTAGAAATTTTTCATTAGCAAGCCAGAGTTTTGAAGCATGCGATAAAGTTAACATAAGTATATTCTTCTTCTTAGCGTATCGATGGCAAAAAGTTCAAATTTGTTTAGCCCAAAACACAGTTATCCGAACCCCGTTCACTGATGCAGTGAGTAGGTCATCAGTTGCACAGGTGATAAGGCATGCGGTGCAAGATCGGCGTCTCCCCACAGACAATGGCCCACCTGGAAGGTGTGCCATTGTGGGGATACGCCGCATACAAAGTTGAGGGCTGAGCCATTCATGAACCCGATGGGGTTCATGAATGCAGAGATTATATTGTAATCAAATCATACAGTTCCAGAATATAGAGTTCACTTACTGGTTGTTGATAAATATTCTTAATAATCTTATAGCACGTTAATATTTGATCAAAAGCTATAAACATCTCCGTACTCTCTTCTTTAGTGCATCTGTTTTTCCAAACAAGTAATAATCGAATATTCCATAGCTCAACTTTATCGGTCAATAGCTTAATTGATCTGATTGTGTAAATAAAATTTGAGTCAAGAGCAACAACACACAATAGATAAAATATGACATTCAATGGGGGTTTGCTGAACATGACGTAAACATAGGTTAATTCAATGATATAAAAACCAAAGATTCCAGCGACGCACATCCAACTCCTCATAATGAAACGTCTGAGAATGGCATTATTGTTAAGAAATCTGTGAACTTCTTGAAACTTCAAAATAAATAAAACGCTGTTCTTAGTTTGAATGTAGTTAATGATAAAGTTCATGATGAAACCAAAGAGTTTAAAAAAAAAGTCGAAAAGTGACGCAAATATCTGGAAATTGTTAGTACTATCATGCATAATATATCTTTTGAGATTGTCATCTAACATTATTTCAATAATACGATGGGTGTACGTTGTCAGGAACGTTATTATACCGCTTATTAATACGAACTTATTGAAAATATTATTTGGATTTATAGAATTGTTTTTGATGTGGTATTTAGGATTTAGAGTAAGAATTTGCATCAGATTCAGGGGCCAAAAAATTCGTTGAACTTCTTCATCAATTTTGTTACTTCTAACGGTTTTATCCTTTATTTCGATTATTTTTGTAACATTCCTCTTTAAACACTCCATTATGTATAAAATGTACTGTAGCTTGAGAACTGCTAAGGAATACTAATATTTTTGATTAAAAGGTACTGTGGTCGTTATTTTATAACTTCATTACGTTATTGCTTTCAATTTCAAGAGTGAAGGGGGTACCTTAATGAAATTAACTTTATGATTTATTACCTGGCGTTAGAATGGGGATGGTGCAGTAGACTGGGACGTAACGCACCGGATCAACTCAGAATGGATAAAATGGCGACAGGTCACTGGAACAACTTGCGACCCACGGATCCGGAGTCCGTGATTAGATCTGTCGTACTGTATGTATCGGAATGCTGGGCTGTGAAGAAGATGGATGAAAAAAGATTGCACGTAGTGGAGATGAGAATATTGAGGTGAATGTGTGGTGTGACAAGAATGGATAAAATAAGGAAGAATATATTAGAGGAAGTTTGAAAGTTGCGCCAGTTACAGAAAAGTTGAAAGGGAATAAACTGTCTAGGTACGGACATGTGAAGAGAAGGGACGAATCGCATGTGACTAAAAGAGTGATGAGTGTAAATTTTGATGAACGGAGACGGAGAGGAAGACCGGAGGGAGATAGGGGAAACGATGGATGGATTGTATGAGGAATGATTTGAAGGAAAAAGATGTGAATGATTGCGTGACGGTTGACAGAGGAGAATAGAAGAAAAAAAACGTGTTGCGCCGATCCCAAGTAACATGGGCAGGAAGACGAAGATGACCTAGCATTAGAAAGATACGACCACATATACGAACTTTTTGATTTATCTTTTTGGGGTAGACCCCCAGTATCTGTGGAAATAAAACACTATTAGAAATTAATTGAATACACCACGAGCGTGATAAACATTGCATTTCAAACCTAACAGTAGCAAGATATAGGATTTCGAGGAAGTGTATTAAAAAAATTGCACAAGAGGTTCTAGACAAATGCCAAACACTTTCAAAGCATCTCATCTCTCTACAGCGACCTTCTTCAGTAGGTATTGGTACATAGTTTTCGTTTGACTCATCCATTCATCTTTTCTCTCTCACACCTTGCATGCTCTTGTATGTATACAATGTTTAAACAAATAAAGAAATCTTATCTTATCTTATCCATCATCGTTGTCGCTGATAGAATGTCACGATTGTCCTCCAGATCGAAGATTTGACTTATATGAGTGGGTAATTAAGGGTTCAAATTATTTGCTGTTATAATGTTATTATGTTACAACGACAGTACTTAAGTATGGGGTGACAGCGTAGGCCCGACAATAAGTCGTTGCTTACTTCATAAAAATGTAAAGCAAGATAGAAAAGTTTACAAGCATCTACAAAGCTTACAATGTTCACACATTCACAAACAATCGATAAAAAAGAATTTATACAAAGCTGAAGAGTTTTTTTGTAAATAATTGAAGGCAAAATTAAGGGCACAGGATGGTCTATTGCGACATTCTGCGCGACAATCTAACACAATCAGCCTAACCGTCCTCAGTCGTATTTTCAAATATCAGTGGCGAAGCGTGAGTTAATGCCGCTCGGGGCCGACGGGAAAACTGCCGTCCCCTCTATTTTTATCGTTACATAACATCACGCCTGTAATTCCCGAAGAGGTAGGCAGAGGTGTAACTAACGCTCACATTTTGCCAGTTATGTTTAAGTCCAATGTAATAGGAGGCGAGCCTATTGCCATCAACCGGGTACAAACCAGGCTGCTACTGAGGAATTCCCGATGGAAAAACCCATTAGCACCTTGCCCGACCCGGGAATCGAAGCTAGGACCTCATGCTCAGCTGCAGCAGTTGCGACCACTAGACCAACGTGGCAGTCGAGGGCAGTATTTTTATCATTATTCAAAATTAGAAAAATTACAAGTAAAACATTCTTCGACTGACACAAATATATAAAAGTACAGCTGTTTTTCTCTTCAAACAAAGTGTCTGAACTTAGGGTATTATTGATCCATTCAAAGAGTATTTCGGTATCTCATCATTTCAGCCGAAAAACGTCCACTGCTGGACATAGGCCTCCCCCAAGTGTCGCCACATTGACCGGTCCCGTGCGACTCGCATCCAGCGGATCCCTGCAACCTTCACCAGGTCATCGGTCCACCTAGTGGGAGGCCTTCCAAGTGGGAGGCCTTCCATTTTGGTATCTCAGATAGACGTTTTCTTCTCTGGCGGTTTAACTAATGATGAAGCTTTCAGGATTTGTTTTACAAAAAAAAACTTAGATATTTCTTCGCCTGCTGCAATCTTATGTATCGATATCGCAGATTTATGTAGTCCTTTATGTAAGTTTGTCATCAATGCACAAGTTCACTAATCAGACCTTTAAAACACGGGTCAGTAAATAATCTTATGTCTGTACTTATGACGTGTGTTCGAAGGCGGCGACGCAATACCCTCCTAATCTTCCGAAAATGAGGAAGAGAGAGAGATACGACTGAACTACCAGATTTACCAACGCTATTGTCTTTGCCGTCAACATTAAAAAAAAATGTAAATCGTGCAATCAGTCCTAAGACTATAAGCAGATGAGTTGAAGTAAGATTTGTTGACGAGGAGGATCCCCATTGGGAACCTCCCCTCTTTTAAACATCGACGCTTCAGCAGTCATTGTCAGTTGCTAAGTCCATTATAGCAGGTCTTTTCAGGCACTTTTTATGAGCTGGCTTGGTCAGACGATTTGGGTGCCTTTCCAGTCTTTGTTTGAACCGTTTGACAATAATGAGGCCACTTCCACTTTTACTGTGTTAATTTTGAATTGTTCATGAACCTCCGAGACTTTGATGAACCACCGGGCATTTAAAATGTTTTTTAGAATGACGCGTGACGTTTTGCATTATCTGCAGGATGTTAAATGTTAGAGGCGGCACTTGAGCCCCAGAGTTGTACGGCGTAGGTTCATAACGGATTTAAGATTGTCTTTCACACCAGCAAATTGCTGCGCTGAGTATAGGCTTTCTCACCAGAAACCACTGAAGTTTTTTTTAATTTTTAGGTTGGCTTGGTCTCTTTTGGATTGTATGAGTTGTCTCCAGGTATAATTTGGAATGGGTATTCCAAAATTGCAATGAAATCTTTATATTTGCAGAAGATATTGGTTTCTCTTCATTTCGCACATGTGGTAAGTTACCGGGAATCCGGATGTTTTTACACAAATTGCGTACCAATGGTACAATCATCACAAGTTAATCACCCTCTCACCTCTTGAAAATTTAGAAAAATATTTAACTATGTAAGATAACAAGATTTACAACTGATTATTAATATAATAGTATCTACATGATATGTTATAATTTTTTTGTGAAAATAAACGTAAATTCTAATTATAAATAGCATTTTGATAGTGCATATTTTGTACACATTTCGTCCTTTTTTAGTGCAATATTTTTCAGTTTGATAGTGCATATAATTCGATGTCAACTTATAACAAAGGTCAACATATTTAAATACTCTGACTCCTAAACTAGGTGTACGCTTTCTGTGACTTAGGAGTCAGTGATTTCCCGTAGTAAACAAAGTCAGCACGCGTATCATGACTATTTCAGAAACGTGTTTTGTTGACGGAAGAATCGACAAAATGACAGATCCACAAAAGAACATTTGTCGATTCTTCCGTCGACAAAACATGTTTCTACGGTGGTCATGCTACGCGTGCAGGAGTTCACTGCAACCGTGTTAGACAAAAACGGTATTTTTGATAAGTGAATTTAATGAAGTCTGAATCACAAATAAGCAAACTCTAGCAATACAATAATGTAGTTAGTAAGTAGACTCAACAGACTTAATTGCAACGCAGCGTCTACGTAGAACAGGCCACACAAACGTAGTTTGCTAAATGATGCTCGATGAAAGCGAATTACGTTCTTGCACACTTTTTTCTCATCTTCTGCAAAAATAAAATGAAGGTAATGAAGAAGCTAACATAGACTATATCTGATTTTGTAGCATAGTCACGTATTTTCCAAAGCTTTCTAGTTTAGCATTTACCATCACTTATAATGTTACCAAATCGAGCAGATCCACTAAATCATCAACATCATCATTAGCCTGCAGCAGTCCACTGCTAGACATAGGCCTCACTAATTGTACGCCACTCAGTTCGATTCTCGGCAACTCTCATCCATCTCCTACCAGCCACCGTGAGGAGATTCTCACTTCTGAGGGCATCGCATCAACGCTTTCTAATTCTCGACCTCCACTCAAGAACACGCCTACCCCAACGGTCATAGGTTCTACGCTTAATGTGGCCGGCCCATTGCCACTTCAGCTTGCTTATTCCGTGAGCTGTGTCGACAATTAAGATACACTTAACATAATCGTAAAAATGATTTGATTTAAACAACTTTTATGATGATCTACAGGACGGTATCCTGAGAATATAAATGTATGAAATATAAATAGTGTATTTAAACCAACCTGAACATCTTGTCTTCAAAACAAGTGCGCAGGTGTCTTGAACACATTGTATGGCCATGTACAATTTCTCACATTGCTGACTTAGCAGTGTTTGCAGCGTCAAATCCTTCATCATCCATACGCATACGGAAAACGACGTCATAGAAGCTGCATTCTTAAACAGAAATTAAATAACCGTTTGGCACCACCACTTTTTATTTATTTTCAGCCTATTTCTTCCCACTGCAAGGCAAAGGCCTTTTTTTTTATTTTTCAATTCTCTCTAATTTGAGCATGTGTGGATCAATCCTATCTGTAGTTTTCAAGCTCACCTCGCCATCCTTCAGCTTATACAACGATAAAAAAAGCATTAAGTTACAAAAAAATACGTTGATCCGCTGCGGAGTCAATATTAGTCATGTCTTCGATATTTTTTTTAATAGAACACACCGATTTCCTTGCAAAGTAATACTTACATCGTTGTTAATGATGATACCTGCTTTCAGAACTTCAAGTGACATTTGAAAGTAAATAAGAGAGTGGATGAACACTTCTATAATGTAGTAAAGCATCTGAAAAGTATTCAAATTAAGGAAAAAAGATGAAGTGTGTTTAAAAAAAGATGATTAGTGTGTGATGAAATGGTACTTACAAAATGTTGAACACACACTTTATGGAGTTCAAAACATTCTAATAAATCAACGTAAGCCTGAAATATTTTCTTGCTATAACTTGGATCGTGCGTCCTGTCTGTTTCTTGAGAACACAAAACTTGAATATTCCAGAGAATTACTTTATCTTCCAGCAAATTGAATCCTCGAATGGCACAAACCATATTCAAATCGTAAAAAACCAAAAGATAAGCATGGAACGTATATTCAAAGGAAAATTGTAAGCAAAAATATGTGAAACCAAAGACGTAGCCACACAAAGTTGACATGACAGCAATCCAGTTGAAAATAACCGAGCGTATAAAACTTTTCTCATTATTGATAATTCTGTGAACTTTTTGAAAAGTCAGGACAAATTTTACGCCTTGATTGGTGCAAATAACACTAACTGCGAAATTAATAGCTAATCCAAAACAATAATACATGCAGTCAAAATAGGAGGTGACGTAACTGAAAGTGCTTAATCCAATATCGCCCTTGGAAACACACAGCAGATAGGAACGATATAGAAACATAGATATGAATGCTAAAGTTCCAACTAGGGAAACAAAGAAAGAGAACAGGCTGTTTGGAGTAACACAATTGTTTTTTATGCGATATTTAGGACAGAACATGATATATTGCATCAGGTTCAAAGGCAAAATCATTGACTGCACATCATGGTCTACCGTGTTGTCTGAAATATGATTCACACAATGTTTTTTTGAAATAAAACTGAGGAATTTTTTCATTATTAAGCAGTAAAAGTAGATTGCAAGCACACGAGCGATTCTACAATCGTTATTAAACTTATTGACAGCATAGAAGAAGTTTAATACATCATAGATGGAATCCATTTAATTAAGGCTACAATTAAGTACTTTAATAAAAGTGGATGAAAAGAAAGTTTCCATAGCAAAAATAAAAATGTTAATCTGCTGATGATGAATCATGAACACGAAAATGTTGGACATTGTCTAAAATTGTTTGAAAAGTACCTAGAGATTATAAAGCTTCATCATCATCATCATCTCAGCCGAAAGACGTCCACTGCTGGACATAGGCCTCCCCCAAGTGTCGCCACATTGACCGGTCCGTGCGACTCGCATCCAGCGGATCCCTGCAGCCTTCACCAGGTCATCGGTCCACCTAGTGGGAGGCCTTCTAACGCAGCGTCTTCCGGTTCGCGGTCGCCACTCCAGAACTTTTCGGCCCCATCGGCCATCCGTTCTGCCCACTGCCACTTCAGTTTGGCTATTCTTCGGGCTACGTCGGTTACCTTGGTTGACCTCATTTTTGATTTTATCACGCAAGGAAACTCCGAGCATAGCTCTCTCCATTGCCCTTTGGGTGACTTTAAGCCTTCTGATAAGGCCCATTGTGAGCGAACATGTTTCGGTCCCGTAAGTAATCACTGGCAACACACACTGGTCGTAGACTTTCGTCTTGAGACACTGCGGTAAGTTGGACGAGAAGATACCACGCAACTTCCCGAACGCTGCCCAGCCGAGTCGGATTCGAAGATTGACCTCTTTCTCGAAGTTAGACCTACCTAACTGGATCGTTTGTCCAAGGTAGACATAATCGTCTACAACTTCGAGTGTAGAGTCTCCGATCTTGATGGGAGTGGGTGTTACATGATTATTCAACATGATTTTGGTTTTGTCCATGTTCATTTTAAGACCCACTCTTTCGGAAGCTCTACGGATTTCAATCTGATAAAGCTTACAATCTGTTTAAGAAAATTTTCCAAGTTTTGGTAAGTTTTTGCGGATTCTTTGGTTAACTTCACTTTATTTTATATTCTTTTACACTTGGTTTATTAACATTATGAAGAGTTAAAAGTTTGTAAGTTTCGATGTAAGGGACATTCTTCCAAACTACTGTCCGACTTTTGGGCTTCTGACTACACGAAGCGACTGTAAAAGATGATAGCAAGGACACACCGAGAGGTCTTGGTATGTAATGAATGGTCTTGGCCATCCATTCACGAATCCAACCTTTTTTTTTTGGATGGGAAATCATCAAATGACCCCCCCCGCTCTGGGCGGAGCGGAAGGGAGTGTCAGACTTGTACTGACTAAAACCCATCCATGTTCCTTCCTTGCCCTTTGTGTTCCAGGGCCGCGGTATCTCTTTCGAACAGTCCCGCAGCCCTGGCAGGCATCGGCCCGGGCGGACCCCTACGTGGTTGCTGACATCTCTTTGAGGCGCGCGTGGAATACGAACGCGCCGCGACACGGCCTGTCGTCATAAAACGGCCGGACGGCGAGCTAGCCCATAACTCGCCGTCCACAGGCCCGCGCCAACGGTGGCCGGGGGCCACGTGACCCCCGACGCCCAGGGCGCCTCCCGCGGCGGCTGGGACGTGAGGCTCTTTCCCTCTCACGTTCCGCCACCTCCTTCACTAGCATGACTGCTTCGCAGAAGGAGGTGACGGCTTCCCATTCCCTCTCGCTCCGGACCATGGCTTGAACCAGGGCCGCGCGCGAGAGGTCGCCGCCGCCGATCGCCTCTACGAGGACACGGCGCTGCTCCGCCCAAGCGGGGCAGGCCTCCACAGTGTGCTGCACCGTATCCTCCGGACAATCCTCACAATGGAAACACCCGGGCGTTTCCTCCTGCCCGATTCGGTGCAGGAACCTCCCGAAACAACCGTGTCCGGTGAGGAACTGCGTCAGGCGGAAGGTGAGGGCGCCGTGGCGCCTCTCTAGCCACTCCTCAAAGAGGGGACTTATCGCCACTTTCACGAATCCAACCTTGAGTAGTGTTTCTTACCTATAAGATTCAGCCGTGTGGCTGTTTTATTATTTAGTCCCTCAATGTTTATGGCATATTTTATAATTTTTCAAACAATATTACCATTTTATTTTTTCAGAAAGTCAAATACGCCTTTGTAAGAATGCGATGCGGTCAATGCAAATGTGGCCTGTTTGATGTAGATTCTGCGCTACCAATATGTCTGATAGAAGTCACTACTCATTAAGATATTGTACTTCTACAAATGAATTATCTATGATGTGCCTTTGACGCCTTACATGAGGTCAACGTAACTTGTGTATATTTATTTTGAATTGTTTCTTTTTTTGAGATGTTAAAAGACTAATAAACAAGAATTCATTAATGAAGACTTCAACGTGATGTTTGACATTCAAAAGTGCATTTTAATGGCCAAATAAAACTAAATGGACTGACTTTGACTACGATAGCTTATCAATCAATTGACGGTGAAAACTTTGGCAAACTTCTAGACAGAACTGTCATAATAACGAATGTATGATGTATCGACATCGACATCGATGATATGAATATTTAAATTATAATCAACGCATTAATCTAATGACATCATGATATTAATACGACAACATTATCTATCATTCTAGACTAGATAGCCATCCAATAATGGACGAGTTCAACTTGAAAGTTGAAAAAGTGTTCAAAAAACAAAAAAAAGTTCCAGGAGACTCATTCCAAGGACTATCAGTCAATCGACTGGACAAAGATGTACAAGGAATAGCGAATTCCCTTAATTACGCACTGAGTGTGTTTTTAAATTCAAAATATAACTTACGGGGTGGTTTTATTTATTCTAATGGAAAAATAAGTCGTATACTTTCAATCTTTTGTATGTTACTTATGATTATGTCGAATATATATCGAATGGTGGTCTTAGATGTTAGGGTTATGAATAATGATATGTCTAGTTTAGAAGAAGACTTCTTCTCATTGTTCACTTCTTTCCTCTTGTTCACTTTTATGCTTGGGTTCACAATAATGTTCATTCTAGACATAGTGCATAAAGACAACAACGTCCTACTTATTCTAATGATCCAAGCTATATTTAAAAGCATCGATTTGAGTAAAAGTATTCAAGGTTTTATTGTTTGGAATTGGATCTCAATAATTGCTATCATCCTTTTTAACACTTTAATGCATTTAATGTATTATCTAACCTGTAACTACCCCGATGTCATCGACTTAATAATTGATAATATTGGCGGCATATTGCTCATCGCTTTGGAAATAAATTTAATTGTAGCACGAATCATAATAATGTTAAGACAATGCTTAGACAAGTGGATTGAAGATGTATTAATGATTTATGATGAACAAGAAAATGATGAACGCTGTCTGAAATTACTCGAGATATACGAAAGTATATTAAAAGCTTACAATTTGTATAAGAGATTTTTTCAAGTTTTGGTAAGTTCGTGAATATTTCACTTGAACAAAGACTTAGATACAATCAATAAATACGCATACAGGGTGACTGGTAATTAATAACCGATACTTAAACACGTGATTGTACTCATGAACAAACATTTTGGCAAACATTTTTCCCAAAGAAACATTTTTTGTCATACTCATTCACTTTTATCACAATAAAACTTACGGAGCGGGCTTGCGAGCCGCCCGGGTGCTCTGCCTACCCACTATTGTACGGTACGATAGTAATGAAACAGAACAGCGTCGTGCGGCTAACATCTGAGGTCAAAGGCGCGCGCGCGCGAGTTTCATACGGCTTTTGTGTTATTATGATAAAAGTGAATGAGTATAAAAAAAAAAATCTTTGAGAAATTTGTTTGTTACCAGTCAATATATATAAATTTAGTAACTGGCCCTATTTTGCTAAAGAAGAATACATAATTAATCTTTATTATTAGCAGTGTTACTCATTAAGATTTTGTTACAGGCATTATATGACACGGTTGCCGTATTTTACCGCAATCTCTTCTATTTTCACCTAATATGAACTTCGCTGAAAAATTCTACAGTGTTTAATAATAAAGTAAGTATGTATACCATAAAAATATTATATTTATACTTCAAAAAAATGACGGCATGGTTGGCGCAACGGCTGAGCGATTGGCTGCTGCGCTGCGTGTCGCGGGTTCGATCCCCGCACGGAACAAATATTTGTATGATCTACAGGTAGTTGTTCCGGGTCTGGCTGTTTGTGTATGTGAGTTTAAATGTTTGTAAACGCACCCACGATACAGGAGAAATTCCTAGTGTGGGGCAAAGTTTAAAAAATAAAAAAGACGACTATTTCTGTGATTGTTTCGTCATGTCTTCTCAGGAATCGGTCACCTAAAGAATGCCCGCAAGTAGTTTTTAAAAACACTAAAAAAATAGACGTATAAACATTATTATTATCATTTGTCGGTTTTATTTTCAGAAGATGTTTCACGTTTTTTCGATATTTTTATGGCTAACAAAGAACATGGCTCTGGTATTTGCGCACAGTATACACTGTGAGAAATTTTATGCCACTATTGAGGATGCAGAGACGACCTGTATACAACTTATGAAGAAAAAGCAATGCCCAAGTAAGACTGTGTTTTCTATGATAGAATATGTTATTTGTAAGTGAGGATCTGAGTGGGAATTTGTGCTGACATTATAAAATTATAGAAGTAACAATATTGTACCCAGAACTATGTAATATCTAACTTGATTTGAAAAGAGTTTCCATAGAGTTTTTTGTATTCTTATCTATAAGATGTACAATTTGGAATGGGCAATTACAGTCCATTCACAGTTATTATGATTGCGGCTGACTGTAGGTAGCTTATTTTTGACTATGCAAATGTGCCTTTTAGGGATCTATTTGAAATAAATGCTCTGAGTTGAATTAAATTCCTCTATTGAAAATCTTTTACTTTTGACGTCAAACATCTTACGTAGTTCATTATAGGCAATACTACAAAGTCAAGTCCGAGTCAAAACATGACGTGTTTCAATTAGGCAATTAAAAAAGGCACTTTTGAACGTCAAAGAAGAAAATAGAATTAAATCTATTGCTCATTCGAAAAGGTTATTATGGAGAAGAATGGGCAAGAAATGTTTAAAAACTATTTATAAAATGTTTTACAGTAACATACAGATGTTGAAACATTTTCATAGTTCATCATCATTCCCAACAGAAGCATCTTCATACGCACATAATACCTTCACAATTTTAATCTTATTTTGAAATATTTCTTTACAGAATGTCAAGAACATCTTTGCAAGAACATTAGACAGACGAATCAAACGTTCAGTAAGATGACCGCGTGTGGCTTATTCTATATAGATGCAACGTTACCAATGGCTTTCTTGAAAGTGACCACTAATTTTTTCCTAGTTCTGTTACAATGTAATTTTCTTTAAAATTGTATTTATCAGAAATATGTTGACTTTTTATTGAGGTCCTTTTCCAAGTTTCTGAACTCACCAGCACTGATGAGAGGGTTGTCGTGGCCGCTTTCAGAGCCTAGGCATTATGAGGAAGTTACATACTATTTAATACCATCGATACCAAAATATGATGGAAAAAATACAGTCTGGATATAAGTAGCTTATTTGGGTCGTAAAACTACTGACAGTGCGTTGAAATTTTTATGAAAAATGCGATGCTGTGAGCATTTATCAATTTTGTAATTTGTTGAAGACATTTGATTGCGGTCTTCACGAAAAGATGATCAGAAAATTGAAGCACTATGGAAACGCTTTTCTCGATATTCTTACTTCATGCTTGGGTAGTAAGATTAACAAAGTTGATGTATACAAGATAAGATCTAACGATACGGGATAAGGATATGTAGAAAAAACGGGAGTCCTATAGGGCTCAATTTTTGACCCATTTTTGTTTCATATTTATTGGTATTGTTGTTTGCAAATAATACTTCACTTTGTTCGTCACCAGCTGCGTACCTCACCGTACAATAAATTAGTTTAGTGTGAATTTTACACCTAACGAGAAATAAAAATGCGATAAGTTTATACTACCTCACGTAAAGCAGGTGAAAACGAATTTGTCGGAAAACGGTGAAGAATGCTGCATGGGCATTTCCCTGGCGGCATCAGCCATCTCAGCCAGGGGGGTTGTGGACCACTCTATTCGCATACTCACAGACAGCATGGCTGTACTGTTAGCACTAAACAACCATATAGTCAACTCTGGGTTAATACACGAGTGTCATCAACGCCTGAACCAGGTTGGTAATCTCAATAATATAACCATACCATGGATCAAAGGACACAGTGATTCCCGAGGCAATGATGCAGCAGACGAACTCGCTAGAAGGGGATCGAGTATGGCAGCAGTGGGACCCGAACCCATCGTGCCACTCCCTTTCGGGTATCTACGCACACTGATAAGGAAACAAACCAGTGAACAACACCACAAGCTATGGCTGGACCATGGCGAGTGCAGGCAGGCCAAGGAAGCACTTCCTACTATCGATGGCCGCCTGACCAAACGGGCGCTTCGGCTGACCAAATTACAGCTGCGCACACTAACAGCCGCCATCACTGGACACGGCTCTTTTAATAAACACCTCTTTGTCATAGGAGTCACAGACAGCCCCCTATGCCGAGCCTGCATGGAGGAAGACGAAACAGCAGCCCACGTGCTTCTGCATTGCCCACTGGTTGCAACATACAGGGCAAAGTACTTCATTAACCCAGGTACTCTCCGCGAGATTGTCAGCAACATCAAGGCGCTGCTGGCTTTTCTCGGGGAGTTGGGGTGGATCGAATAAATTTCCCACCCGCACGCAAAATACGCGCTTTGACGTGGAGTTGCGGACACCAGCCCGTTATACAATACAATACAATACAACGGTGAAGAATTGAATACGTTCTTTAATAAACTCTTGGTTGGGTATTACTTATCATGTTAAGCTACGTGAGGCTCACATTTAGATAATCAAAAACTCGTGGTTTTGCAGGTCATTCCGGGAAAAATCGTAATTGAACTGCCCTTAGGGATAGCCCGTTTAGTTCTGTACTTTACATATTTCCGAATTGTTACGTCGTGTGATATTCAGTTGTCGATTAATGCTGCCGATATTCAAACAATCTTTTTTTCAGAACGGGCTTATTCAATCAATTAATAAATTTCTTACTCTCTGAGAGTTTAAGGAGATGAGAACGAAAGCAAACAAAGGTTTTGCGACTTTTGGATACTAATCAAAATTTTAACACTGTTAGGACTGAATTTGTTTCATCAATTAATGATTACGACAGACTACTGATGTTGTGAGTTACCAATGAGGGTAGCGTCATCTATTGGCTTTGTCTGAACCTCCCCAATAAACTTTTTTTAGTAAGAGCTGACATAATCACTAGGTATATTTTAGAAGTCCTTCACAAGTTACTAATGGATTGACTGATCACATGAATATTTAATGTCTCATTTTCTTCACTGAATTATATTTTAATATAGACTTATTGGCCATCCCACCATGAACAAGTTTAAGTTAAGAGTTGAAAAATTGACAAAAATTGATCCAGGAGACTCATTCCAAGTATTAACCAATAATAGATTGGACAAAGATGTACAAAAAATTGTGTGTTCTTTTAACTATGCACTTAGTGTGTTTTTAAATTCAAAATACAAAGTACGAAATCATCATATTTATTCGGCTGGGGGAATAAGTCGCATACTTTCGTTCTGCTGTATGCTAATTATGAATATGTCTTGTATCTATCGAATGGTCGTTATAGATATCAGGGACGTAAATAAGAACATGTCAAGTACAGAAGAAGACTTCTTTTCGCTGTTTATTACAATCTACTTCATCATGTTGGTGGTTGGGTTTACCTTAATGTTTATTTTAAATATAGTGCATAAGAACGAAAACATCTTACTTATTTTAGAGCTCCAAACTATACACGAGAGCATCGATTTTAGTAAAAGTATTATGTTTTTTATTGTTTGGAATTGGATCTCAGTACTTACTGTAATCTTTATTAATATTTTTACACACACACTATATTTCACAACGTGTCACTACCCCGATGTCATCGACTTGATTCTTGACATTGTTGTCTGCACACTGTTCTTCGGTATGGAAATCAATTTAGTTATATGCACCCGAATCATAATACTGTTAAGAAAATACTTGTACGAGTGGATTAAAGAAGTTCTAATAATGAATGATGATCACGAAAACAGTGAAAGAATTTCGGAATTATTTAAGACATACCAAAGTATCTTGAAGGCTTACAATTTGTATAAGAAAATTTTTCAAGTATGGGTAAGTTAACTAATATTGTACTTAAACAGAGACATAAAGGGTTATTTAGTACACACAAATTGATGTAAAAAAATTGTTTTTTCTAGGCATTATATCACTTGTTTAGCATATTTTACCATAATCTCTTTTATGTCCACCTAATATGCACTACAGTGAAAGGATCTACAGTGTTGGAAAACCAAGTAAGTGTGACCTCTATGCGGTTGTAACCTCTTTTCTGTTTTTTTATGGCCATATATTTCGCACTGCTGGGCAAATACCTTCTCGCCACCTCTTTTTAGACCGGCCTCGGCGGCGTTCTCCATCCTGAGGCACTCACTAAGTAATAATTTGGTTTATTTTACTTTTAGACAATATTACACGTTTTAGCAACACTTTTATTGATAACAAAGAACATGGCTCTAGTATTTGTGCACAGTATACAATGTGAGAAGTTCTATGCTACTGTTGAGGATGCAGAGACGACTTTTATAGAGCTTATGAAGAACAGGGACTTGGACAGTAAGTAAGACAATGTTTCTAGAAGTGATTAACTGGGAGGAGGGATCCTTTGATTTGTTGAGTGTTATGTCTGTTAGGTTATTGTTTGTTGTACACTCAGCAGTACGGAATGTGGTACAAGCTTGTTATGTGGTTTATTATCAAAATGAAACGTGAAACAGGGTTTTTTTTTGTTGAAAACTCAAATATTTATTCGAATCTTAAATACGAATGTTTAAGATTCGAATAAATATTGAGTTAGTTATTTAAAAAAGTAGTTAACTTTATTAAAAATTTTAAATTTCATTCAAAAATGTTTTTGAATTAAATTTACAAAACAAAGCTTCAAAACAACTTAAAAATAACTGCGGGTGTTACCTCTGGACCTGGTAACCACCTGTATGGGGTAATTCTTCCCAGGCGGCTACCATACCAGTTTTCAATTGACTGATATTCTCTGGACGGTTTGGACTGGATCTGATTAATCTTTTAAGATATTCCGGACATTTTCCATCAGATTCGTGTCTGGGCTTCGTGCTGGCCGATCCAATTTTATAATTCTCACCTCCGACAGGTAATAATTCACGCAACGTGTTGTGTGACGTCGGGCGTAATCTTGCAGAAGATGAAATCTTTCTGAATCTCCTCAAAGTATTGCATTGCCATTAAACAACCTATAACTACCGCCAACTCTGTGCGTGCGTCCAAAAATTATTTTTCGTCAAACTTTATCCGATCCACTATAGAAACTGACAGTTTGGCTGGTAGCGATTGGCAGAAACCTACGCCCATGCCTTCTCCACACACGTTTGCGGTCATCTGGAACTCTAAAGGCCACTCTGCATTCGTCAGTTGACAGAAATTTACTCTACTGGTCGTGAGTACAATTTGCGTGTTCGCGAGCGAACCTAAATCGAACTACGCGATGGTGCCGGAGCAGTTCTGGATCTCGAGCTAGTCTTTGAATATGCAGATCCCGTTCCTCCATTCTCCTTCTTATTTTCCGCTCACTTACATTGACCCCTCTTGCCGTTTGTAACTCCCGTATTTCGACCGCAGTAAGGAACCAATTTCTCAAAATTACAAAAAATTTAAATACGTTACTGGGGTATTTTTTAAATTTCTTTATTCGTTAATCAGTATATTAATTTGGAGAAAAAGAACAAATAATATTATTATAAAATAAATATTAAATAAGGAAGTTACAACATTACGTTAATTTGACAGGCCTTTTTTTTTTTTTTTTAGGATGGGAAATCATCAAATGACCCCTCCCGCTCTGGGCGGAGCGGAAGGGAGTGTCAGACTTGTACTGACTAAAACCCATCCATGTTCCTTCTTTGCCCTTTGTGTTCCAGGGCCGCGGTATCTCTTTCGAACAGTCCCGCAGCCCTGGCAGGCATCGGCCCGTGTGGACCCCTACGTGGTTGCTGACATCTCTTTGAGGCGCGCGTGGAACACGAACGCGCCGTCGACACGGCCTGTCGTCATAAGACGGCCAGACGGCGAGCTAGCCCATAACTCGCCGTCCACAGGCCCGCGCCTACGGTGGCCGGGGGCCACCACGTGACCCCCGACGCCCAGGGCGTCTCCCGCGGCGGCTGGGACGTGAGGTTCTTTCCCTCTCACGTTCCGCCACCTCCTTCACTAGCATGACTGCTTCGCAGAAGGAGGTGACGGCTTCCCATTCCCTCACGCTCCGGACCATGGCTTGAACCAGGGCCGGGCGCGAGAGGTCGCCGCCGCCAATCGCCTCTACGAGGACACGGCGCTGCTCCGCCCAAGCGGGGCAGGCCTCCACAGTGTGCTGCACCGTGTCCTCCGGACGATCCTCACAATGGAAACACCCGGGCGTTTCCTCCCGCCCGATTCGGTGCAGGAACCTCCCGAAACAACCGTGTCCGGTGAGGACCTGCGTCAGGCGGAAGGTGAGGGCGCCGTGGCGCCTCTCTAGCCACTCCTCAAAGAGGGGACTTATCGCCACTATGGTGGCGTGCCCTGCACGGGGTTGCGACAGTCGCTCTCTCCATGTCACCATGAGATCGCGCCGGAGGTCTGTCCGCTGAGCGGCGATTTGCCGCGGCAGTGGAGTTTCCCCACGACGTAGTGCCTCCGCGCGCCATTCGTGAAGGCGCGCGAGGACTATCGCCTCCAGATCCCATGGCGGCAATCCGGCAAGGAGGCTAGCCGCCTCACCGGAGATCGTGCGGTACCCCCGGACTAGCCTAAGGGCTATCCCCTTTTGGGGCACGTTCAGGTAGCGGGCGGCTTGCCGCCTCAGAGAACGCGCCCACACCGGGGCCCCGTAAAAGGCCATGGACCGCACGACCCCCGCGTATAGCCTCCGGCAGGAGGCGTTTGGACCCCCCAGGTTGGGCAGGAGCCGCTTGAAGGCAGCCCCGGTCCGTTCCAGTTTGGGGGCCAAACGTCGGAAATGCTCCACGAAGTTCCACCGGCTATCGAGGACGAGTCCCAGGTACTTCAGCGTCGACCCGATGCCGATGGAAACCCCTCCCGCCGTCAGTAGGGATCCCGACGGTGGCGCATTCCGAGGCCCATGAAAACACATGGCCTCGGACTTGTGCAATGCCACCTCGAGACCCAATTGCCGGATCCTCTTCACGACTATCGCAACCCCGCGTGTCATGTTTTCGGCCGCCGCCTCGTGCGACCTCCCTTGTGCCAGTACCAGCGTGTCGTCAGCGTAGCAGACTACGCTGACGCCGCTAGGGAGGTCGGCGCGCAGCACCCAGTCGTAACCGATGTTCCACAAGGCCGGCCCCAGAACCGATCCCTGTGGAACACCGCACGACATCTCTCGCCGGTTCCATTCTCCGCTCCGACCGGGGTAGATGACGGCCCTATCCGTCAGGTAATCCCCGACCACACGACGAAGGTAGGTCGGCACCCGGTGATACCGGAGTGCCTCCCCAATGCAGCTCCAGGGCATGGAGTTGAAGGCGTTGGCGATGTCAAGAGACACCGCCAATACGACCCCGCCCCGGGAAACCGCATCTCCCGTCGTGAGGGCTCTCACGCGCATGATGGCGTCCACCGTCGAGCGCCCCTTGCGGAAACCAAACTGGTGTTCCGCAAGATCCGGCCCCATCCCCGCGAGGTGCCCGGCGAGGCGGTTAGCAATAACTCTTTCAAAGAGCTTGCCCACCTCGTCGAGCAACACGATGGGCCGGTATGCGGACGGAGAGTCCGCAGGGCGCCCTGGCTTCCGGATGAGGACCAGCTTCCCCGTCTTCCAACGAAGCGGGAACTGGCCTCTCTCCAAGCATGCGCTTAGGAGCCCTTCCAGTCGGGGCCCGAGAGCCTCAGAGGCCAGGACCCAGGCTTTGCCAGGCAAGCCATCGGGTCCCGGGGCGGTATTTCTGGCCTTCAGCCTGCGTACCGCCACTCCCTGGTCTACGTCAGTCACCTCCGGAACGTCGTCATCGGTGTGGTCCGCGTCCGGCACCGCAAGCGGCGGCGGAGCCATAGGCGGGGGAGGATGCCTCCCTCGCGAAGGGAACAGAGCGCTCACCACGTCCTCCACGAGCTCAGGCCGGAGACTCTGCGTCAGCGGGGGGGCCCGGGTGCGGAGTTTGTCCCGCACCATCTTGTAAGGGCGCCCCCACGGATCTCCGTTCAGAGACTCCAGCATCTCCTCGCGGGCCAGGTTCTTGGCCCGCCGGACAGCCTCTTGGAGGGCGGTCTTCGCCGCTCTGTACCCCTCGTAAAGCTCCGCCTCAATGGCTGCCGCATCCGGAGGGCGGATGCGGAGCCTGCGATGCCTGGCGTACCAGTGCCGCGCGGCAACGCACGCCTCACGCAGAGACGTCAGCTCTCGCGACCACCAGTACACCTGACGTCGGGCGCTTCCTGGCCGAACTCGGGGCATTGCCACGTCGCAAATCTCGGACATGGCCTCCTGGAACCAACCCGCCTCGTTGTTGATGTCGGCAGGCCTGGCCGGTGATGACACCCAGGCCTGCACGATCGAGGCTTCCAGGAGGAGCTCCCGGTCCAGCTGCTTCAGCGCCCATCGCGGACCACTCGGGGCCTGTAGGACCGGCGCGCTTGAGGTCTGGGTGGAGACGTCGAACCGGATGTACCGGTGGTCGGAGTAGGTCTCCACCCCCTCCATGACGCGCCAGTCAACGACACGCGGCGACAGAGCGGGGCTAGCGAACGATATGTCCACCACCGACTCACCCCGCATCCGCACGCACGTGGGGACAGAACCCCGATTTAGGACGACCAGGCCTGTCTCCAGAGCCCCGTCCTCCACCATCCTACCCCGCACATCCGTGTAACGAGAACCCCAAGCCAAGTTCTTGGCATTGAAGTCCCCGAGCACAAGCACGGGGAGAGAATGGCTCCCGATGACGACACTCAACTCCCTGAGGGAGTTGTGGAACTCGGCGAGAGTTCGGTTCGGGGAGAAGTAGACTCCCACTACAACGATCTCCCCGAACCGTGCCGCTACGCACCCCTGACCCTTCCTGACACTCTCAAGGGTCGGGGTACCGGCGGCGGCCGACGCAATTATGGTCACTGAGCCGCTAAGGTCCTCCACCCAATCATCCCTGGGCGGGACAAAGTACGGCTCAGAGACCACGGCGATGTTAATCGACCACTGCGCCATGCTCTGGATCAACAGATCCTGAGCACAGGCGCAGTGGTTGATGTTCGCCTGGAGAAGGCGTAATGGGGCCGTTATTGGCACTCCATTTCAGCCCCCTCCCGGGCCCCCTGCGAGGGCCCCGCTGCAGAAGTTGCAGCAGTGGCGGGCGCGGCGGCGACAGTGGCGGCGGCTGCGGTGGTGGCGACGGTGGGGGTTTTGGCGGTGGTGGTGGAGGGCCTTCCGTTGCCCCTGGCCTTGGCCTTGGCGGGTGTACCGCAGGCCTTGCTCCCTGCCCGGTGATCGGCCGGCTTGCCGGTTGCCGCACATGCAGCGCAGTGCGGCGCGGCGGAGCAAGCCGCGGCCATGTGACCGGGCTGGCCGCAGCGGAAGCATAGACCACTGCGGTCCACCTCCGAGGTGCACCGGACCGACACGGCTGTCTCGCGGCTGGCGCTGGCACAGTCGCCGCCTTGCCCTTCTTTTGGGCCGCCACCTTGCCCTGCCTCAGGGCCGCCGCCTTCTTGGCCGGAGCCGGCCCTTCGGGGTCCGACGCAACCCTGCCGGAGGGCCGGCCGGACGGCCTCGGTGCGGAGGCCGCAGCAGCCGCATATGTGGCCGCCCTCGGTCCCGGGGGCGCCCTGTTTGCCGCCAGGGGGGGGCGCAGGACGATGCCCTCCAGGACGGAGAACCGCGCCTGGAAGGCAGCCAGCTCTTGCCGAACCAGGTTCAGGACCTGGTTCTCAGCCGGCACGGGCACGGGCTGGCTTGGTCGCTGCTGGCCTGCTGGCTTTTGGGGCGCCTTGCGAGAGCCGGACTCGCGCAGACCGGCCAGGTCTGCTCGGAGCTTCTTATTGGCCTCTTCGAGAAGCTCCATGGCCGCCGTCAGACGAGCGACCTCCGCCCGCAGTTTGGCAACTTCATTAGACGTTGGCCCCGAATATCTGGCCTCCGCTGACGCCATGATGGAGGCGATCGCCGCGGGCATGGCCTTATGCCTGGTGGAGGGCTTCTGCTTATATGAGACAGCCCTCAGCGCCGCCTCCACCTCCTTCTCAAACTCGGCCTTACGCTCCGCATCGGAGCCGCCGACTGCGCCCGCCTCGTCGCCAGAGGAGCCCGAACGGGCCACTACTTGACCGGCCACCCCCGGGTGGCGCCCCTCCACGGCAAGCCGCGCCGACCTCTCGGTGGCAGAGAGGCCTCTTCCCTTGCCGCGGATCCCGCCACGCTTGCTGGTCGGGATCTTACGGGCTGAGGCCAGCTCGCCCTCCGACGAGGACTCTCGGTCGCCTGCCGGCCTGGATCGCTTGCGGTAGAACTCTTTGCTCTCCGCAGCGGCCCCGGTCCTCTCGCGCCGGGAGCTCACTGAGCCTCCCGCGCTCACAACGCTGGATGCGGCGCCGGATTCCGACCCCGCATCCCTCCCCTCCCCTCCCTCGCCGTTACCGGCCGTCGTTTGGGTTCATTCCATTCTGTTCCCACGAGCATGGGGGAAATAAAAAGTCCATCTGGGCAGTGCCCCCTGTACCCAGATAAGCCATAGCCAGGCCCGGCAGTGGTTCGCACTAGCGACTGATTTTCCAAAGGAACCCGTCAGCCATACATCTCCTCGCGGTGCGCCGCCGCTTGAGATTCGGGGTAACTTTTTATAGAGGTTTTCTACCTCGCGGTCCGGGCGGTTAAGCCAAGACCCTCGGTCCCAATCGAAGCCGCGAGACGTGATCCACGACACTTCGACGGTGGGATTACGATATCGACGGGGACAGTGAAGGACGCAGTCATTCACTGTCTGCTCGGCGGCAGGGTAAGTGCTCACCGAGCCCGCCCTTGCTCCTCCGCTGTGCCCTCTGCTTTTCAGAGGGTCACGCGGAGCAACGCCCCCTTGGTCCACAAAAGGACTCCTCCCATGTCAGAATATTAGCCATAGACAGTAACATTCCCCAAGGAATAAGAATCTCTTCCCATTCCTCGGGGAAGGATACTGCCCACGCCCAGGGTGCACCGGCCCGGCAGCTGCTATTCCCTCCCGACGTATCGAAAGGGACCGGCAGCCATCGCGCACACGAGGAGGAATTCTGACAACGCAGCCCTAATTTGACAGGCCTACCCACAAAATAAATCTTTATATATAGTTCACCATCATAACCAACAGAAGGTTCTAAAAACGCACAAAATACCTACTCCTCGTTCACAATTTAAATCTCATTTTGTTTTTTTTTTACAGTAAGTCAAACACGTCTATACAAGAACATTATACGGACGAATCAAACGTTCAGTAAGATGAACTTGTGTGGCTTGTTCTACATAGACGCATCGTTACTCATATATTTCATGAAGGTGACTAGTCCTTACTTTGTTTTACTGCTACAGTGTAATTTTCTTTAAAATTGAATTTATGACAAATATGTTGAATTTTTATTGGTGTCTTTTCCTAAACGTTTCGAACACACCAACATGGCTGGTTGACGCTTTGGAAAATGATACTTATGCCGTGGTAGACGTAGGCACCTTTTGGATCGAAGCAGTATCAGGAAATTATATAAAAAAGAAAAAAACCAGTTCTGATACACATGTATGAAGACTGTTTTTTTAATGAAAGGCCCAAACAAGTTATTTAGGTATTTCACAATAACTGAAAGCTGTGTTAAATTTTAAGGCCATAATAATTTTCGTGGATAAATGCTATGCTGTAAGCATCTTTCATGATTTGTTCAAGGCATTCGATAGCGGCCTCCACGAAACATTGATTAGGAAATTGCATTCCTATGGAATCCGCAACACTTTTCTAGATAATTATTCTTACTTCATACTTTAGTAATGAAATTCCCAAAGTTGATTTTAACAGGCTACAATCTCAAGGATCTGGAGTAAAAATGGTAGTACCGCAAGGCTCAATTCTTGACCTATTTTTGATTTAAATTCATTTGAGTGACTTGTTTTTGCTTTACCTCATACAGGATAAACTTAATATGATGTGTCTTCACTTTTATTCTGACTTGAAACTCAGCAGACTGTTACTGTCGATAACATTAGTTTAATGTTAAGTGATACATCCACTTACAGAAAAATAAAATACAACAAATTTCTGCTCCATCACGTTTAGCAAGTGAAAAACTCGAAGTTCTGCAAGTTACGCCGTAAGAAAAATTGTAACAGAACTGACGTTGAACCATCCCGTATGTTCTTGATGTTAATTATATTCGTAGTGTTATGTCTTGTGGTATTCAATTACTTTGATTTTGTCATCAAATAAATATAACGACAGAATACTGAGAGTAAAAAAGGCAAGTGTCATCTGTTTTTAGTTTTGCCTGACCCTCGCTTATCAATTTTTATAATCTTTTTGGTAAGAGCTAACATAATCACTAATGTATTAGGAACACCTTTACAGGTTACAAATGAATTCACTGATTACATGAATGTTTTAATCTAATATTAACACAGCTTTGTATTTCTACACCTTTTCAGTAAGAGCTGATATAATCACTAATGTATTAAGACTTTAAACAGTTACTAATGGATTACCTGATCACATGAATATTTCAAATGTAATAAATATTGTATTTTGTCGCCTTAACGTCTCATTTTTTTCACAGAATTATTTATTATTACAGAGTTATTAGCCATCCTACAATGGACAAGTTAAAGTTGAAAGTTGAAAAAGTGTTAAAAATACAAAAAAAATATCCAGGAGACTCATTCCAAGTATTACCCGATAATAGATTGGACAAAGATGTACAAAAAATAGTTTGTTCTTTTAGCTTTGCACTTGGTATGTTTTTAAATTCACAATACAACGTACGAAATCATCATATTTATTCGAATGGAAGAACAAGTCGCATACTTTCGTTCTGCTGTATGCTAATTCTGAATATGTCTTGTATCTATCGAATGGTCGTCATAGATATCAGGGACGTAAATAAGAACATGTCAAGTACAGAAGAAGACTTATTTTCGCTGTTTATTACAATCTACTTCATTTTGTTTATGGTTGGGTTCACGATAATTGTAACGGACGCCGATCTCCGATGAAAAATATTATTGTATAAAACGTGTTGTATAGAACGACCAATGATAGAGGCTAGGTAAAGCACCTTGCTGTGACAAGGTGCTAACACAATGTAAACAAACGCTGTGATTGGTCAACCGATGGAGCCGCATTCGCGTTTCAAACAGGTCCCGACAAGTCGAAACCTGTCGGGCGCCGCGCCATCGGTTCGCGCACGCGATTGACGGAATAACGGGAACAGGGTGCGCTCCCGCCGCGCCGCGTGCTTGCGTAATAACAAATAAAACACGGGCCAATCCAGCGTTTGATTACAGTCGACACGAGCCCTCAAGAAGTAAAGACCTCTACTAGTAAGGTATATGTTCTAAGTTTAAATGATTTAATGTATAATAAATCTTGTGTATAACAAATCAAATATTTGTTTAAATTAATACAGTCCACTACGAAAATTCCAGTATAATGCTGTGTCCGCACAGTCCATTATAATAATGTTCATTTTAGATATAGTGCATAAGGACCACAACGTTTTGCTTATTTTAATGATCCAAGCTTTAAACAAGAGTATCGATTTAAGTAAAAGTATTATGGGTTCAATCGTTTGGAATTGGATCTCAATACTTACTGTCATCTTCGTCGATAGTTTCACACTCACGCTTTATTATACAACGACTCATTACCCTGATATCATAGACTTGGTTCTTGATATTGCTATCAACACTCTTTTCTTCGGTTTGGAAATCAATTTAGTTACAGGCACCCGGATCATAATACTGTTAAGAAAATACCTGTGCGAGTGGATTAAAGAAGTCCTAAATATGAATGATGAGCTCGAAAACAATGAACAATGTCTGAGATTACTTGATATATACCAAATTATTTTCAAGGCTTACGATTTGTATAAGATAATTTTTCAAGTATTGGTGAGTTCGCAATTATTTCACTTACACAAACACTTATAGACACAATCAATCAATACCAATACAGTAGCTAGCCTTATAGAGTTCACTAAGGACGTACAGAATATCTGTCAACAAATTAATCACTAAAGTTTTGTTTTCATAGGCATTATATCTGACGTTTAGCATATTTTACCGTAATCTCTTGTATGCCCACTTTATATGCTCCATAATAAAAACATCAACCGTATTGAATAGTCAAGTAAGTATGAATACCCATATGCGGTTGATGTCTTTTTTGTTTTGAGTGAACAAATTCATTTAATTATTCATTTCGCTTACAGGCAGTGTTAAACATTTTAGCGTTGCTTTTATGGATAGCTAAGAACATGACTCTGATATTTTCGCACAGTGTACAATGTGAGAAGTTCTGTGTAGCAATCGAGGATGCAAAGACAACGTGTATACAGTTTATCAAGAAGCGGAACTGTCCAAGTAAGACTATGATTCTAAAAGTGATAAATAGGGTGAGAACGCCATCCCCCATCGGATAGGAAGGATCTTCTGATTTGTCGAGTATTGTATCTGTTAGGCTACTGCCTTGTTTAATGTTGAGTCATTCTCCACACGAGAATTCGCGATAAACTTTGACAGCACTGTGTAGGACTTATATGTTGTCAAAAATCTTGCGAAGTTCGTGGCGATATTATGAATACCAACACGTCTCTATTATGGCCATCATACTCAAAAGAAGGTTCGCAAAACGCATAAAGTACTGCTTGGTTCTGTCCGCGCCACAAAAGCAATTTGGATCGGAGTTAAAACAAAAACATGTACAGACAGCAAAGCTAAATAGTTTACATCGCACACAGCGGTAACAGTCATTGTACGAGCCGGTAATGTTCGTACAGCCGCTCCTTATCATTGTGTGCGTATACGTAGTCTACCCTTCACGGGGTTTATTTTTTTTATCTTTAACCTTGTAGGGTACAAGGAAAAAATAAAAAAAACGGGTTTACAATAAGGCCAACATTTTATACAAGTGTAACATGGTCACCATAGCTGATTGGTGTAAGCGCTTGCGTCAGTTAGTAACCTAAGCTTAACGATGTGAGTTCGATCCCAGGTGAGGAGTAGTTATATTTGCTGTTTTTTACTTTTTGTTCTTTATTAAATTAATTTTGTGACCAATAAAATCACTCAAGCAAAAAGTAAAAAGGTAATTAAATAAAACCAATAAAATAATTTGATTTTTTATTAGATAAACATTAGGTTTGAAAGGACCTTTGCCTTCCTTACATTGGTTGTTTTAAGCTTCAATTTGGTGGGAGTTGTAGGTTAGCAAAAAAAACTTGTGTGGCTGATACAATGATTTAATACGAACTGGTTTTAAACATATATAGGCTATAGCTATCCATACTAGACATTCGAATGAGTAAAATACTGTTGTTTACCAGTTTTATTGACAAAGGCAAAGTTTTTTGTTGGACTAAGGATAATAATAATAATAATAATAATGTTTAATAATAATAATAATGTTTATTTCCAGTAAAATGTTCACAGAGGTTACAAGTACAGTAATATGGTACAACATAAAAGTGCATTAAGTATTATCACCTGGCACCCAAACTAGGTTTATAGCCTGTGACTTGGGGACCAGTGATTCCATAAGGTGGAAAATCAAAAATGTCAGTAAAACTGTTTTCACCAGTAACATGGTTAATACAAATTTAATTATTATTTTTGTGTTTAGAAAAAGAAAAGAAAAGTAAAAATAATTCGTAATAAAAAATGTTTGTGAGTATTTGAGTTAGAGTGAGTTGGTTGTGGTAGGTGTAGTAGGTATGTTGTGTATGTGTAAGTAATGTGAAAGTGCGGTTCGTGTATGGTGTGAATGTGTCCTGGTAGATGTAGTAATGGTGAATGTGTGGGTAAGTGTGAAAGTGGAGCGGAGATCTGTCTTATGCATGTGGGAGGAGAAGTTTTTCGGTCTCGTCATATGATTTCTCAATTAGCCATTCTTTAACTGTGATTTTGCATTGGTGATAATTTAAACTGTGGATATGAAGAGATTTATTGATTTTATTATATAGAATATAGCTGAGGTAGGTGAATTGGTGTTGTGCGAAAGTGGTTTTGTGTCTAACTGGTGGAAGGGCAATGTCTGCGCGGCGTTTAGTACTTGCTGTAAACGGCAGACGATGTTTCCTTAATACACATTGTAGCACATATAAACCTCTCACCGTCAGAAACCTGCTTTCCCTAAAAAGTTCCAAAGTAGGGTATCTATAGGGCTTGCAGAACATAACTTTGAGAACTGCTCTCTGGGCTCTCTCTAATTTCAGAAAGTATGTTTTGCAAGCGCCACCCCAAGCCGGCAAACAATATAGGAGAAGAGACTGACAGAGTGAGTAATAGACCATCATAAGTGTTTCCGAGTCAGCCGAACAACGGAGTTTCTTAAAGATGGAGATTAGTTTACGCGTTCGGTTTACTAGATTATCAATATGACTATACCAGTTCAGGTGTTTGTCAATTTGCACGCCCAAGTATTTTATACAAGGTGTGGTTGCCAGAGTAGGACAGGTACAGCAGGAGTCTTGAGAACAACTGTGTACTTTAACAATCGGCGTTGTGTTTGGCTGAGTCTTATTACTTAAAGAAAAAGAAACAAGCTTCGATTTTTCTGCATTCAGTGTCAACAAATTATTGCCAAACCAGTTCATGACAATGTCCAACACCATCTGAGCATATTTTTCTGTTTCTCTCCAATCATTTCCATGAACAAGTAGGGCTGTATCATCAGCATATGTAAATAAGAAGCAGTTAGTTAGTGGAAGTGAACACAGATCATTAATGTAGATGAGGAACAAGGTTGGACCCAGAATGCTGCCTTGTGGGACGCCGTATTCTATTCTAGCTTTATCGCTTATTACCTCATCCAATTGAACATGTTGGAAACGATTCTCCAAATAACTTGAAAAAATGTCAAGAGCAGGGCCACGAATTCCCATGCGTTCCAGTTTCGACAAAAGTATGGGCGCAGAGACAGTGTCAAAAGCTTTTGAAATATCTAAAAATAAACCTATACACCTCTGCTTCTTATCCATGAGGTGAGTCACTTTTTCAGAGAATGCAATGACTGCATCCTCGGTTGAAATTCCGGCTCTGAAGCCATATTGGTTTTCGGATAGGAGTTTATGAGCATTAATGTATTTAAGCAAACGGTTGTTCAGTATCTTCTCCAGAATCTTCGAAATGGTTGGTAAAATAGAAATAGGTCTATAATTTTTGACACTGTCTCTGTCCCCTCCCTTATAAATAGGGTGGACTAGAGCTGTTTTGAAACAGTCTGGGAAGACACCGGTAGATATCGCAAGATTGCAGATATGAGTGATGTAGGGGATTAAAATATTGCGCGTGAGCTTCAATATTTGTCCAGAAATACCGTCAATTCCAGCTACAGAACTTGATTTCAAGTTGATTATAACTCCTTCTACTTCGGAATCATCGGTTTCCAGGACACACATTGAGCTACAAGTTGAAGATAAACTTAATGGGTGAGCTGGCATATTCCGACACTGACGTATATTTGTAGCTAGGTCTTTGCCTACATTAATGAAATAATTGTTGACTCTGTTAGCTGATGCAAGTTTGTCAGGTTCGAGTTGTTGCAGTTCTTTCAATGGTGAGGGTGTGGATTTTGAGAGCGTTATGGATTTGATTAAATCCCATGTTGCTTTGGAGTTATTTTTTCTTTTCATAAATTCAGTTTTCTCGTAGTTTATCTTCAATTTCCGGAGCAAAGAATTACAGTGATTGCGATAGCGAGAATATGTTAATTTGAGGATGGGGTTATCTGGTTGAGTTTTTAAGGTAAGATGCATTTTATCCCTGTTTCTAATACAGCGAAGTAATCCTGGAGTGATCCAGGGCTTGATGTTACGGTTCTTTCGTGAGACTTTGGAGAAGCGAGTGTGTTTGTCAATAATTTGAGTCAATAAAGTTGTTAAGGTGTCAGCTGCTTCATTAGCATCATGAGAAAAAAGGATTGGGGAGAAATCAGTACACTCAATATCTTTTTTGATGTTTGAAATATCAACAACTTTGGCGGTGTAGGTGAGCTTGGGCTTAGGAACATCAAGGTTGACACTCAGGAATACAGGTAAATGGTCGGTAATAGGTGAGTCTATGACAATGGATGTTCCTGGTTGTTTGCTTTTTAAAAGAATGTGATCTAAACAGTTATTTACTCGAGTAGGATATAGGTGCGCCGGTAATAAGCCATGGGAGGCAGTGAAGGTGAGGTATTCGTACGAGTGTCTGTCGGTGTTGCTCGGCTTAATATCAATGTTGATATCGCCGACTAAGGCAACGTGTTGAAATTTTGATAGGGGTTTTAAAATGGAATCCAAGCTGTTTAAAAAATTATCAACATGGATGAAGGAAGGTGATCTATATAGGGCTAAGATCCCAACATTATTGCCAATTTTGCAAAGTAGACAGTTTGCGTCAGTTATATCAGGTTCTGAAACGGTGCAGTGCAGCGAAGACTTAATATACATAACCACCCCATCATTCTGGTTTTTTGTATTTTTTGTGAAGTGCACATTGTAACCATTCATGTTAGGAATTACAGCAGATTTAAGCCAGCATTCGGTCAGTATAATGATATCACAATCAATTTTAAGGAGATGTAAGAACGCTATAAAATTATCAAAGTTCTTGTTTAGACTCCGAATATTGAGTTGTAGTATAGATAAGTTTCTTTGTGTCTTCGGTATTTTAGATATACAGTCACCTAACGGTAGTTTATAAGATTTTGATACTTGGTACGCATCTAATTCTAATTCAAAGGCATTAATGTGGTTAGCCATTGAAAGTAAATAATATGTTCCAAAATGAAGTGGTGCACATATTTAGGCATGGGAAGATGAGGCAAACTGTAACTGCATCAGGTACATTTATCGTGTAGTGGCGTTCGTTGTCAATCGAAACGGTGAAGTTTTTTTCCTCCATTAAAAAAATTGTGATGTAGGAATGGATACAAAAAGTTTGGAATGGTATTGACGGCGAGAGTGAGTGTGTGCGGTACGAGAGTGTGAGTGATGTCCAGAAGTTTGTGGATGGAGAGTGAGTGTATTGAGGATTATGTGTATGTGAAGGATGATTGTAGTGGTGTGTTATTCTTAATACATAATCAAAACAAACAGTGTTAATAATCTTAAACATGCGGGGAATACAACTTATAATAAGGTAGAAATTAGTTATTACGAAACTAGTATAAAAAAACAATAATGAATGACGTTTTAGTAGTCATTGGTTGGTTTGTGCTAGATCCCGAAGCGTCTGTTCGGATTTGACCAGTATTGGTTTGACTCCCTCTTCCTTCCGCAACAGTATGTTACCATTGGCCGTCCAACAAAATTTATACTCCTTACGCTTTGCAAACTCACGTGCAGCAAAAAATAGTTTTCTTGAGCTGGCCGGGAGGTACTCACTGACATATATCGGACGGTGGTCGCCAAGACCTCCTACGTTTGTAGTATTGAGTTGAGACTCCTTGGGTTGCTTGTTGTTGTAGTTGCGCACCGAGCTTAGGAACACGTTCTTAGTCTCCATAGTAGTAAATTCGGCGACAACCGGCCTGACGGTACCTGGTTTGCCAGGCAATCGGTAAACGTCACGAATATCGTTGACTTTAAGAGGCACTTTGACGGCAGCACACACACGGGAAACAATCGCAGACAAATCTTTTGCACACTCATTTTCTTTGAGTGGTATATTGCGAATCTCGACACAGGAAGAGCGTGATAATTGTTGCAAATCTCCGATTTTCATCTCTAAATTTTGTATACAGTCCCTGTACATTTGTTTATCTTTTTGTAATAAATCAATTTGTTTCATCAGATCGTCATATTGATTATTGATGAAACTGACCGTCTTCTCAATTTCAATGTTAGCTTTTTGAATGGCTAAGTTTTGCGATTTCAGCTCAGCTACTTCCGAGAATAGTTTAGCTAGGGATGAACTTTGTTCTTGAGAAAACTTAAGGAAATTAGCTTGTTCCTCCGCCTTCCATGTATTGAGCATATCTAAAATTTCTTGCTTGAAGTCTTGCAGTTCACTGCCAGGTGAAAAAGCTGATCGTGGACGTTTATATCGCGAGGTGATATTAACACTTTCATATGGACTGCTTGCGGTCGCCTGAGGAATGTCAGAATCAGACATTGACTGAACCAGCTGAGCCATGCTACTATTAGATGCAGGAGTAGCTGGGGGAGTCCGTTTTAAGCGAGACATTACTAAGCGCCAGCCGACACTCAAACCTTAGCCCACAGGAAATAAGAAGCAAGGCGTAATCTCAGGGACACCCGTAGCAGCGCAGCGCGTAGCCGATGCGCTGGCTCGTAGGCGCGTAGCAGTCACGCGGCGCGTCGTAGCACACACGATGAAATCAGCTCGTAGCACTGCTCACAAACGGCAACCGCAAATTCGCCGCTCGATGACTAGTACAGTTGGTTCGGGACGACAGCGCGCGACCGCCAATGCACCGGTCGCTGGTTCAAATCCACCGCCGCCGGAGCAAATTAGAGCGCCACAATCCCAGCTGACACGACAAAAAGCTATTTGTTTCACTCTATGACCGCCCAATAGGCGGAGTTAGTCCATAAAAACACTTAAGGAGTAAAAGGGAATTTAAATTTTAAACGACACCCAATCAGATGAGGGCATACAAAAACAATGAGTTACTGGGGAGCACAGTCACTGTACACGTCCGCAAGGCGTTGCGACTCGCGATGGAATCAAATTTGTCAAAGTAGCAGGTATATAAATTGAATCAAAGTAAAATTAGAGGTGAAGTGAATCAACATGTTAGATAGTAAGAAATTATGACAACTTCTAACCGCATAACAATAACATCACTTCACCATACTTTCAATACTTTACGAGTTGTGGTTTTAAAAAGAGGATTAGAGGAGGAGATTATTAACATCTATACCTAATTGTTGCTAAGGTTTATATTTGTTTACATTCGCTTAACAAATACGAACATTATTTGCATAAAAATAAGATTCATATTCGCACACTAATTAAAATAAATTCGACTATAATGAGTCTGTAAACCCTCGTTTTCTATTACTTCTTGTAACCTTCACCTCATCCTGTTAACCATATTCGCGCATATGTTTAGTAACATTTACGCCCATCCTTATCCGACTTAAACGTTTTTTCGTCGCTATAAATCAGCACATTGTTCTCCCAATCAAAATTAATCTATGACCTAGCAAAGTGTAGTCGGTTTTGTCGGTGCGCAGTGGACAGTTTGTAAGCACATATTGTGTGCTGTTGCTTTTACGCGGGTGGACAAGAAGGGAACAGCCTTGTGCCTTGCCACGATGACGTGGTGTCGAGCCGATGAATTTGCCTTTGGTTTTGACCTAGGATGTTCTACCTTCCTAATCCGGTTCTCCTCTGTGGATAAAAAGAGTATTTATAATACTATTAATAATAGTTATTATTATAAAAAATATATACTGCATTTAAATACTATATACATAATATACACAATGTTTAAGTAATAAACTTATATATACCTAATTAATTTTATAATACATTAGCTTTTCTTAAACTGTCCAAGGGCTAAATCAAGCTAATTTTAGACCAAGTTAATTTTTATCATAATCATCTTAAGATAAATTTAAAAGAATCTTTCATTCATGATAATATATTATTATAACTATGGTAGGTATTGCACTTAAGTTACATTAATTATTATTTATTCGTAGTAAACATTGAAAGGTGAGAGGAGTTAGTTAAAGTGAAGTAGGTATAATATCAACATAGTGTTATATGTAACTGTTACTCACCGATATCATTAAGCGCCTTCCAATTTCGCATCTTCTAAGCGTGTCGATGACAATTCAAATTGAGTCAGTCCAAAATTTGTCGACGACTTTGGCCCTTTCAGTAGCGTCCTGTGATGCACATCGCAGGAGCAAACAACAGGCCAGGCAGGACACGATATAAAGTGTCCCATCGTTTGTGGGGCAGCACCACATTTACACTCACAATTTCACATATAGATATGTTTTGCTCATCCAAAACAACGATTTCTACCCTTTTGAACATTGATAAAATGTTCCATTGTTGGACCCACAGAAATAAATCCGCGCACATGCGCTTGAGTAGTAATCAATAAACTCAGTAACGCAAATACTCGTAGATTGGCAACTAAGAACGCTCATTTTTATAAATGAAGGTGTGTGACAACAATATTTTTAAATTGTCGGTAGTTTTTTTCTAAACAGTCAAAATAAAATGACCTGAGAGTTCCGTGTTTATCTCAAACATTGGAAACTTCATTACCCAACCTTGAACGGGATCGAATCGTTATAAATTCTACTTTAAGTAATGTTTTAACAAAAGAATGAATACAAAAAGAAAAAGAATATATTGTTGCATACAAGGTTTGAACTTACGGCTTCTCGTTTACTGACCAAAGACGATAGCCATTGTGCCAAGCCTGCTATAGTGATATGATGCAAAATATTATACCTCCATCAGTACCATAAGTGAATGATGACTATATATTGGTATATGGTAAATGATGTGCCACACGCACACTAATAAAAACCGAGCTCGCACGTTTTATTTAGTGTTTGTGTGCATAACTATGACTTCACCCACACATATAATCTGTAACTGCATCATAATCTGTAACTGCATCGGTTATGCTGAAACAGTTTGTGCCTTCACATACCTACACTTTACACTCATCAATAATTTTTCATTACATTTTTGGTTATCTATGACACATGCAATAACTATTTTAGTGGAGGAACACTGTTACACAAGCTAAACATCTAAATTTAACCAACTGCTACCAGTCGCACCTAGATATAGCTAGCTAGAACTAAATGGAACCGTACGAGTACTTCGGCTTTTAGCAGTAACTTATTCAACGATGTGTGAAGAAAGCTTTCTTCACGTATGATATTAAAAGCACTATAAATCTGTCATAAATTCTACGGCTTGTCTTTTTTTTATATTTTCGTGTACTGTCTCACTACTGGGCAAAGGCCTCCCCCAATTCCTTCCATGTACTCTTTTCCCGCCCCTCCTCGGTACAGCCGTCGCCCTTCTGAACTCGCCTCGGCGGCGCCGTCCGTCGTGAGACTTTCGCCCAGCGGTCATCGTGCATACGGCTGACGTGACCCGCCCAATCCCATTTTAGCCTAGAAGCTTTTTTGCCAAAGTCCACTATGCTACGGCTTATAATAAAATTAGATAGTCCAAGGAACTAAGGGCCAATTTTTCAATCCTCAGTTGAGTCGTCGAATAGCTATCTAGCGTGTAAAATTGTTTGTATGTTTATCTAGCGAATAAATATTTACAATTTTTCAATCGTATATTATCTAGAGAATAGCTATCAGTGGTATAAGCTAGCCAACTTCACACTATTGATGTGCAAGCGAGATGGACAGATACATTATTTAACGTGTTAGACAAGAATAGCTACAAAACGTGTGTTTGACATTTGTCGTTGTTTGCTATACAGATCATAGTGGTGTTATTTATTGCTAAAATATTGGATTTGTGTTTGTCGGATTTGGCCCAGACATCAGAAGTAAAACTCAGATATGGCAATACACGAATTTATTTCAATGTAACAATCAGGTATCTTAAATCAAAAACACAGAAATAAAATAAGGCCTTCGCCACACTTGGCGGAAATTCCGTTGCGGATCTTCCGCGTCGGAACGCCAATACATGTTATTGCATATAAATAACTAATAACGGACACACTACGCGGAAGATCGGTCGTGGACAGCTCGCCCTCTGCGTCTGTTCCGGATTTACTGCAACGGAAGTTCGGCGTCGGAATTTCCGCCAAGTGTGGCGAAGGCCTAAAACTAATTAAATGAAATAACAAAATAAAGGCAGTGAGGGCGGTCACATAGGGCAGTACTGACTGTCAGGGACAGTGGTCCATGCACCCACCGCAATAAGGACAGTACCAATTGTCAGAGACAATGTTCCACGACCAATAACCGGGCAGTACTGACTGTCGAGAGACAGTGGTCCGTGCACCAAGACGCATCCGTTGGAAATGCGTGCCGACTCAACAGCGCAGCTGCTTTTATAGGCGTTCGTTCGGAGAACGAACGTTACAATATTTTACTGGATTGAATTCAAGTCTTTTAAGCCAAAATTGAATGATTTCTCTATAATGCGTCCGGTGCACGTTCCACTAGCGCCATCTAGTCGCCGTCTCTCGCAGCTGCAATATGGCTGCCGTCATGTTCTTTTGTGGCATAAAAAAGGATCAGTAATACAAACCTCAGTAATTGGAAAGTACGATTATTGATGGAATTAGTGACCAAATATCAGTAAATGAAAATAAAAAAAACGATGCTGAGACAAGCAAAAACTTTGATTATAGACAAAATGGATAGGGAGCATAAGGATATACTGATATGTTGACTGTTATATTATTATAAAATAAAAAATAATTTTTAATTATGTGTTTAATTCTAAAACACCAAATCGCCAATTATAAGATGATTATGATCTGATTTCATTATTGTAAACATCGACAAAAATAAAAGGTATAACGTTTTTTTAAAGTAGGCTATATGGTATCTTTTTTAAGCGAAATGTTCAAAATTCATTTTGCCCCCATGTGTTAAAATTATTCCTCTCTCGTAAAAGTCGTTATTTTCTCTCAGATGTTTAAATAATTAAAGATTTCACGATGTTTCTAGATTTCTAAGTCATTTAATTGTTTCAAACACATCTATCATAACAAATCACCGAACTAGGTTTTACCAAAACGCACAAAACGAATGAAAATGTCAAACATAACCTAAAACGTCACACATAACGGAGAGATAAAACCCTAACTGGTCCTCAAAGTAGCAGGTAACTATATTCCTCCGTTAGAGGCTTTATTCGACAGTTAACTACTACCTGGCCATTGAAAAACCAAGAATATGGCTATTCAACGAATAAAGGCTATCTGGCTGTTTATCTGAGGATTGAAAAATCGGCCCTAAATGATAAAAATAACAAAGAGATTGAATCTTTTGATCTAAGTGATGAATATTGGCAAGACGTTCGACCTAAACCAACAATACACAAACGGAATGATCCAGATTAATTTAAAATTCATAGTTCACTCTCATACCTACTAGAAAACTGTTGCCAAACTTTAAATGGACAAATATCTTTAGTGAATGGATTTGCAAGTACACAAATAATCGTTACATATGGTGTTTCAAATATAATTATGTCAGCGATGACTGTAATGTTAAATGTACAGGCAAATTCAAAGAATTCAATGGAGAGAAAACTGTAGTAACAATAAAAAAAAAACCTACTAATTAAATAAGATGGTATTTTTTAAAAAGTCCATAAATATCTGATACACTAAAAAAAACTTTTTATTTACAGAAAGTCATATTATAGGTACGTACTTGTCCTTCAGACATGAAAGAAGGTTAGAGAAATGCACGACGAACGTGCTCCTCCTACTATTAATATTTTTCGACTGCTGTGACGAACTCACTTGTCCTGGGTTCGATTCCCAACTCGGGCAACAAGTGCTTTTGGGTTTTCCATTAGTAATTTTCTCATTAGTAGGCCGAAGTTAAGAAGTTGGCGGTATGATACCCCGTGCCTCGGAAAGCACGTTAAGCCTTTGGTCCTGCGCCTGATTTCTCTCCGGTCGTGTCAGATTACCGTCCCATCGGACTATGAGAGTAAAGGAACGGGGGGTGCACAGGAGCAAACAATTGTCACTATAATATCTCCCGCGCCGATGGCTAATCTCCGCTGAGGTTGGCCACGCTGACCGAAAACGATCAGGAGGACTAAATTATCACTAAATTATTTTTTTATTTTTTACAGAATTTCAAAGACATCTTTGCAAGTACATCATAAAGACGAATCTGGCGTTCAGTAAGATGACCGCGTGTGGATTGTTCGAAATAGACGCATCGTTACCAATATCTTTCATGAAAGTGACCAGTCTTTATTTCGTTTTACTGCTACAGTGTAATTTTCTGTAAAAACTGGTTTTTAAATTTGTTTTTTTTTGCTGTTCTGTCCCAAGTGTACGAACGCATAGGCAGAAATAATATGTTGGTTACCTTTTATGCCCAAGCATTAAAATAAAATAATATTTCATTAAGATCGATCCAAAAAGCATAACATAATGGCTGGTCACACAACTAATCATTGGAAAAATCGGTCAGAATCACATGGACTTTTTGGCGGGAAGAAAAAAAAAACATCAGCGGGCTAGAGAAATGAAATTTCTCTGATTTTCAAGAACGTGTTTACTGATCAAACCCTGTGAATTTCTGTATAAATAAGTCATTTGTAAATAGTTGATAGTTATAGGAAATAAGTGCAATTTGTGACGGGGGAGAGACTAACGTCGGAAAAGGACCAAAGAAGAGAAAAATCGATTTAACCATCTCGGACAATGCTGCGTGTCAATATACAACATTAGTTTTAGTATATGCAAAACCTGAAACACGTGTCTAGTATTTTTATGTAAAGAATCTATGTACAAAATTTTAAAACTCTATCATGAAAAATCACAAAGTTATAAGCTTGTTCTGTTACCTGGTTGGCCACACAAGAAAGTGCTTACCACGCTACACAGCCGCGCGCGCGCCTCCAGCGTCGCCTTGAGCTCATTGATAATAATAATTTGGCAGTAGGTACCTAAATGATTGCGATAGGTACCTACTTAGTGTCGGTCGGTGTCCAACGTGTAACCTTTTTAAATATTTTTGGGACAAAATATAACATGGTTTAAAAATTATTGGAATCGATTCAGCTACTTATTCTGAACAAACTATATTCAGGTTTCGCATATACTAAAAATAATGTTGTATATCAAATAAAAAAAAATTTGAACTATCATAGCACCCATTGTCCATGCACCATATTGTATTTTTTTGCTGATGCACTTAACATCACCACTGATGGTGCTCATCGACATCAATATCGTCGGCGTCTGTTTATGATCACTATTATTCGATCCGATCGATCTAACATTTTTGCAATTTGTTTGCCTTTACAGATGTTCTTCACTCTGCATTCTCTTGCAAAATGCCCACGACGACACAATGATAACATTCTATCGTCCTTTTAGAGCCTTGATCATCATTTGACTTTTTCATCTGATTGGCATTTGTTTTGGTATGTCTGACAAGCATAGTTCCCTGGCCCAATACTTTAGATTGGAAGTCATTCACTCAAACACTGCTCAGGGCTCTGAGCGACCTCCAGTACACACCGGCTACGTTTATGTCTCATTTTGCTTGACAAATTGTGGAAGCAAAATTGAGGACGGAAACATTTGCCCCAGACACAAAACATTCACTACAAACCCTACTTCACACTTAATATGTGTATCTAATATGCTGAAATTATTATAAGTAAACTACTTGTTCATAAGTTATGTAAATAGACTTTGTTCCCACTTAAACTCATGTTCTTACCAATTCTAGTAAAAAAAAACTAATCTAGCAATCAACATAAATGTAAAAAATTGCCTTTCTTTTAAAGTGTTAACTGTTATAACTGAGAATATTAAATCAAATAGCTTTTTCACATCTTTAATTCTTTGTCTGATTTTTTTTTTTTTTTTTCTTATACCTTCATATTTTCATAATCTCTTCTAAAACTTTATCTAGAGCTTTTTTTCAATAATATATCATCTTTCTAACTTCAAAACCCCTCCTACTTTTTCAAGTTTTAACTTACATAATATTCGCTTTACATATTCAGCTGTTTCCTGTCACATTTCAGGTATCGCTTGAGGTATCAGTCAATATGATGACCCGCGGAGCTACTGTTCGTGACATGAGTGACAAACTGAAAGCAGCGCTGAGGGAGCTGGATTCATCAAGAAATGAGTGCAACAAGCTGCTGCGGGAACGAGAAGAAAGTGAAGTTGAAATTGAGTTAATAGTGAACAAAAACACTCAACTCAAGAGCCAGCTTGCAGAACTCCACACCCAGCACATGGATATACTGGACCAGCATCACCATCTCCGTCAACTAGTGTCAGATTTTCAACAATGCCATGACACACATGATCATGCACCACATGATCATGCACTGAAACGTATATCTGAACTAGAAGTGGAATTGTGCAAGGCTCACAACACCATTACCTCTGTCAACTCTTTGAAAGCCAGCGAAGAGGTTTCTAACACCAATTACCTGTACAATAAGCTGATTGACAATGTATCCGGACTGGAGTGTGAACAGCCCACCATTACCATAGACCTAACTGGGGATGATACCATAACTAAATGTCCAATTCTAAGTAGCCATAATAAAATTAAGAAATATATTAAAATCAACAAAAGTATAAAGAAGTATAAGAAACTTTTAAAAACTCAAAGTGTTTATAAATATAATGTTAACCTCAGAAGAGAACTCAGAAACTTAAAGAACCAGTTAAATATATGTAATAGTAAGTTAGAAACTAGTACACAAATGTATGATGTTGACATACAGAACCTTCAAAGGGAATTATTGAGTAGGGAAAATATGCTTAAGGAAATCTTTTTAAATATGAATGTAGTCAACAGATGTTAAGTGAACGCATGGAGGAGGCCTGTGAGTTGGTGGACCTGGTGAAGTACAATGCAGAGAGGTATGAGTCACTGACCAACAATCTTACCTGTAGTTGTGCTTCCACTCCGCCACCTCTCATGTCACAGCATGTTGCTCCTACTGCTTTACCCATCTCTAATCATATACTAGCAACTTCAAAATCCACCCAAAGTAATATATTAGTGTACTCTGATAGATTAGGAACAGGTTTTGGATCATTGTTAAATAACCACTCTAAACATACAGTAGTGAACCATTGTCACCATAGCTTGCATTTCAATGAGCTTATTCATAAAATTCAACAAACACACTTGAATGAGCAGTCTACTTCTAGTTGGAAATGGCCTTAGTATATCAAAAAGGGACATAGTTAATGGTGTCGACACCCTACTTAAGTTAAGATTAGGCAAATTAATATTATGTGCATTGCCATATTCTGGCAATTTACTTGATCAAGAAAATGATTATATTTCTAGCCTAAATAACTTGATGCATATTTTATCATGTCGTCATAGTGACCGATTATTGTTTTTTGATACTAACAATTCGTTCTGTATGGTGTCCGGACGTAAAGAATAGCACCATCCCATATCTTCCCGTGGGTGTCGTAAGAGGCGACTAAGGGACTTACCAGAGAATGGGCAGCAGCGTTCTCTGTGTTTTATAACACCATACTGCGATCGCCAACCCGCCTGCCAAGCGTGGCGATTATGGCAAAACCCCCCCCTTCTTGGGGGAGGCCTATGTCCAGCAGTGGACGTCTTTCGGCTGAAATGATGATACTAACAATTTTGTTAGAGATTTTGTTTTGATTCGGGAACATATATTTCTTCCCAAAAAAAGTAGACACTTATTAGCTACATTGTTAGCTTTTAATATACACGCAGTTAATGATAATTTAACTGAGACTAGGTTAAGTGATGAAACAGTATTATCTAGTATCTCCGATAATACTGTAGTAGATTCTTTAAACTTTTAGAGCCGACAAAAGAGAAGGCGAATAGTAATATCTTACTTTTTCACCAAAATATAAATCGCTTCTCCGGCAAAATTTTAGACGTGGAAATGTTAGTAGATAAATACCACATGGATATTCTATGTTTTAGTGAAACTTGGTTAAAACCAGATAGGATGCTGTTTAATGTAAATAATTTTTCAGTTGCCAGTGCGTACAACAGATCCACAGTGGGTGGTGGTACCCTGATACTTTGTAATAGCTGTCTCAGATATAAAGAAAGGAAGGATATCACTGCTTACTCTGTTGATCGCTTATGTGAGGTAGCATGTGCAGAGGTTGAAGGGCATACCTTCTTATGTGTCTATAGACCACCAGCAACAAACTTGTCATTTTTCTTAATCACAATGGAAGAAATATTAAGTAGACTTTTTAGAGATAATAAATTAGTTTTTGTATGTGGTGACTTAAATATTGATCTGTTAGTCAATTCACCCGAAAAATGTAAACTCATCTCATTGTTTAAATCATTCAATTTAAAATATTTATTTAATGAAGCGACTAGAATAACAGCAACTTCAGCATCGTGCATAGATAATGTATTTACTAATTGTAACGTAAAAGATTCGTTTTTAATTAGTGGCGTTAGGTCAGACCATACTGGTCAGCTTGTGTCATTTGAGTTAGACAAAAACTTACACTTAGCTAAAACTATTCAATTAAGACCTCTTACTAAATTTAAATTAAAATCTTTTAATAATAATGTTCTTAGCAGCCTTTCTAACGCTAGTTTTGATTCAAAAGACCCCAATATAAACTACGGCACATTATTTTCTACAGTTTGTCAAGAATTCAATAAAACGTGTCCTTTAAAAACAGTTAAAGTCAATTCTAAACCTAAATTTAGTGAATGGGCCACTGCGGGAATAAGAAAAAGCAGAGATACTTTATATAATTTATATCACGAAAAATCTTTGACTTCAGATCAATTTTTTCATACTTATGTTAGAAACTATTCAAAAATATTCAAAAGTGTCTGCGCTCAAGCAAAATCACAAATAATAATTAACAAAATTGGTATTTCTAATAATAAAATAAAAACTGTAATGTTCTAGTGCGCGGGGGTGGAGGGTGAAATGACACACGGAACCACTAGTTCATAGCTCGGTTTATTCCCAACTGGCGACGCATACAATTTGTTCCGCTACCCGCTATGACTTACTTCTAATGCAACAACTTATATCTAAGTACCTACACTACATCCCTCCCACTTTATTAACATAACAACCCTTTCCTCGACTTATAATATATCTAATTATGAATCTATGTCTTATCTATATGTAACGTTTTTGCCCAATCGACAACTCCGAATTGGGCGCGGCTGGGTCGGTACAGGGGTGGTAGGCGGCGTGCTAAACTGTTCCACGACCGGCTCGAATACCACAACTGGTGATGTTTGGTTTCCAATCGCAGTCCCCTCGCGTGAGCTCTTAGCCTCTGACTGCTCAGACTGGACCCCAACAGACTCCGGAAGTGACACACTCAGTGGTTCCACCAATGGGGGTACTGAATTTGTGGGAATTACCAGTGAACTCCTAGATCTACGTCGAACCTGGTCGAGGTGTCTATGGATTACGTTACCACTAGCGTCTAAGATTTTAAAATCATTTGTTCCTGTAGATTTAATAACAGAACCGGGTTGCCATTTTTCCGCCTTTAAATACTGGCGATACCACACGTCGTCCCCAACTCCTACTTCTCTATTCACCCCGCCCTTAGCTTCAACTTGTCGTTTCTGCACACCCCGAATCTTAGCTTCCCGGTCCGGTTTCAATGCATCTAACCGGGTTCGTAAATGTCTACCCATTAGTAACATGGAGGGGGTTTCCCCTGTAGAACAATGTTCAGTATTACGGTAGTGTAGTAAAAACGTATTAATAGATAATTCAATATTTTTGTTTTCCGTTAAGGCTTTCTTTATTACCTTTTTAATGGTTCTAACTGCATTTTCGGCCGCCCCGTTAGACGCCGGATGATAGGGAGCCGTAAAGATGTGTTCCACTCCGTCATTGTGTAGGAAGGACGCTAATTCACTACTCGTGAACGGTGGCCCGTTATCCGTAACTATCTGCTTCGGAACACCGAACCTACTCCATAGTTCGCTAAGTCTAGGAATTGTATATCGCGCTGCCGTACTTGATACCTGGAAGACTTCCAGCCATTTAGACATCGCGTCCACCACGACCAAATACAACTTTCCCTCGATTGGACCTAGGAAGTCTAAATGAAGTCTAACCCAGGGCTTTAAAGGCCAGGGCCAAGGCCGAGGAGGAGCGCGGCACTCCTGCTCCACTGCCTCGTCGATGCCAGCCCACCATACATAACTGCGGGCTATCGCCTTTGACTTTACTACGCCCATATGCGGCTCATGAATCAACCGTAAAACTCGTTCGCGGCAATCTTGAGGGATAACTACCCTGTGACCCCACATAATGCACCCTAATTCCTCATATAATTCAGTTTTCCTATTAAAATAAGGCTGCATTCCTATTATGTCACATCTTTCCGGCCAACCGTCCCGTATATAAGCTAACACCCTGCTTAGAATAGGATCTTTATTTGTGGATTTTTTTATTTGTTTGTAATCTAACAATAATGCCTCTTGTGCAAAGTGAAGATAAGTCTGTTCCGGGATTACATCATGTACCTTCGCCGCACTACTACTCGGCAACCGCGAAAGGCCGTCCGCACAATTCGCGTTAGTTTTAATGAATTCTATTTCGTACTCATACGCCGATAAAATCACTGCCCACCGTTGCATTCTACTTGCTGTCATAGTAGGTATTCCAGCATTAGGTCCTAGAATAGACACCAAAGGTTTGTGATCGGTACGCAATGTAAACTTCCGCTCGTACAGGTACTGGTGAAACTTTTTCACACTAAATATAATTGCTAATGCTTCGCGGTGAATCTGTGAGTAGTTTTTCTCCGCGATAGTAAGTGAACGTGACACATACGCGACCGGGCGCTCGCCGTGCGCCCCGCGCTGCGCCAGTACCCCGCCGATGCCCCGCGCGCTCGCGTCACACGTCACGATTACCGGTTTGCTGGGATCATAGTGTGCCAGTACTTCACTACTAATTAGCGCACGTTTTACTTCCTCAAAGCTACGCTCACAGTCCTTATTCCATTCCCACGGAACCTGTCTCCGTAGTAAGTTATGCAACGGTGGTAACATAAAACTAAGATTTTTAATAAATCTTGCGAAAAAGTTTATCATACCTAGGAACGACCGTAACTCCGATACATTGGTAGGAGGTTGCATCTTTAAAATGGCATCAATTTTTGTTGTGTCCGCTCTGATACCCTCCTTCGATACCACGTACCCTAAGTACTTTACACTGTCTACTAGAAACACACATTTATCCTTCCTAAGTTTCAACCCATTGTCTGCTAACCGCTTTAAAACCGCCTCGAGGGCTTCTAAATGTTCCGTTCTAGTTTTACCCCCTATAATGACATCGTCAAGGAACCCTTGCACATGAGGAATGCCCTGCAATAAATTTGTCATAATTCGTTGGAAAATACCTACACTGGACGACAAGCCGTATACTAACCTATTATAACGAAACAGGCCCTTGTGTGTGTTAATGACAGTGAACTTTTTAGAATCGTCCAATTCGATTTGGTTATAAGCATTAGACAAATCAATTTTGCTTAGAAATTGAGCTCCATTAAGACCTACCAAAACGTCATCAATCCTAGGGAGTGGGTAACGATCGACCAGTAACACCGGATTCAGAGTTGACTTGTAATCCGCACAAATCCGTAAAGTACCATCCGCTTTGTTAACCGGTACCAATGGTGACGCCCAGTCCGAGCAATCCACGGGTTCAACGATGCCGGCCCGCAGCATCGCGTCGAGCTCAGCGTCAACGCGCTCGCGCAGTGCGTAGGGCAGCGGCCGCGCTCGATGGAACACGGGCTGAGCCCCTTCGCGAACCCGCAATGTAGCCTTGCCTCCCGTGTACCGTCCCAGCCCACCGCTGAACACTACTTTATACCTGTCGATCAATTTACAAATCTCATTATCTATGTGTATGTTATCACCTTTGTCTATAAAATTACAGTTAAATCTCGGAACCTCAATTTGTAATTCGGCTAACCACTGCCTTCCTATTAAAGATGTAGTACCACCCTCAATGACAAATAATTCTAATTGTTTTTGCATGTTGCCATATCGTACTACTGGTTTAATTATCCCTAAAGGCTTAATTTTTGTTCCATCATAAAATTTTAAAACTGTGTTATCACTTTCAATAGGCAAATGGTCAAACTTATTGTCATAAACTATTCTGCTTATACATGAAATTGCTGTTCCAGTATCTATTTCCATTTTAATTATAACGTTATCTACCCAGATGGGTAAACTTACCGCCTTATAATTATTTAACGACAAAAGATTTAATTCCTCAATGTCCTCGTCCTCGTCACTGGACCCCAGGCCAAAATCACCGAAATGAACTTCCCGTTTCGTGCCTTTGTTTTGCCGGCCACTATCAGCCTGCGACCTTTGCTCCTCCCGCTCTGGACATACTCGCCGTAAATGACCCACGCGTTGGCACCTGCTGCACACAAAGTTCCGATAACGGCACCGGCCGTAGTCGTGGTTTGTAGCCCCACACGCCGCACAGCCGCTCAATGTTGTTGACGCCGTCTGTACTGGCGTCGCTTTGTCCGGCCGAGCACGCCAACTTGCGGACGGTGCCGCCGGTCCCGCTCCGCCACTCCTGCGCCCGCGTCCTTTCCCGACGCGTGCTGTGCTTGGCGTTAGCGCATGAACCGAGCTAGCGCTATTCGACTCCGTTGCTTCCTTACGCCACTCAACCTCCGCTGCGTCTCTCTCCGCTGCTTCCAGGGATCCTGCCAGTTTTACTGCCTCCGTAAAGGTTATCGCCTCATTTTCCGCGAACAACCGCTGCCGAATGACGTCACTTCTAAGGCCGCAGATAAATTGATCGCGCAAATTTTCGTTCAAGTTAGCGTTGAACTTGCAATTACGTGATAATTTCTTCAATTCTGCTACGTACGCGGCAACGTCTTCCGTTGCACCTTGTCTTTTTTGTCGGAACCGGTACCTTTCCGCCAATGATGATGGTGCCGGTTGTAAATGTTGTCGTAACAATTCGCTGGCTTGTGCATATGATAACTCCGAAGGCTTCTTTGGACTGGCTAGATTAAGTAGCAGTTCATACGCTTCATCGCCCATGCTCGCGATTAATGTGGGTAACTTCAATTCTTCCGCGATCTTGTTTACCACAAAATACATCTCAAGTCTATCTGTGTATGAAGACCACAATCCCGACCGCACGTCAAACTCTTTAATCTTCCCGATTGACATTTTGCGTTTTACGTATTTGGCCACTAATTGTTTTAGTAATTATAACCACACGCGACCGTTTTATTATCCTCGTCGCCAATGTAATGTTCTAGTGCGCGGGGGTGGAGGGTGAAATGACACACGGAACCACTAGTTCATAGCTCGGTTTATTCCCAACTGGCGACGCATACAATTTGTTCCGCTACCCGCTATGACTTACTTCTAATGCAACAACTTATATCTAAGTACCTACACTACAAAAACTGTGTGGCAGGTAATTAACAGAGAAACTGGAAAGGCACAACAACGAGATCAGAATCAATTGTCTTTGAAAATAGATAATCAGACCATTTCTGATAAGCTAGAAGTCGCTGAGACTCTAGAAACTTTCTTTACCAACATACCGTTAGAGGTAACGAAATCTCTTCCCTCTTCTTCTAAATTAGCTGAAGCTCTTCTTAAAGAAAATTTTACTGAGGACATACCAAACTTTAAATTTAAACCAATATGTATTGCTACAATTAATAACGCATTCAAAAGTCTCAACATAAAAAATACTGAAGACTTATGGGGGATAACCGTCAAGGTTCTTGGAGATATTATTGACTCAATCGTACCTGTCCTAACAGGCATATTCAATCAATGTTTGGACAGCGGCAAGTTTCCTGATTTAATGAAACATAGTAAAGTAGTACCAATTTTCAAATCGGGTTGTAAGAGTGATCCTTCAAATTATAGACCTATATCTGTGCTTCCAGCATTGAGTAAAATCTATGAAAAAATCATGCTGGACCAGATGTTGTCTCACTTCAACTCAAATGGGATTCTGCATAGACAACAGTTTGGTTTTACGAAGGGTAGGTCGACAACGGACGCGGGAGTAAAACTCATCAGTCACATTTTGGAATCTTGGGAGAAGTCCCAGGATGCCATTGGCATTTTCTGTGACCTCTCAAAAGCGTTTGACTGCGTCGACCACAACACACTGATCTGTAAATTACACCACTACGGAATTCGTGGACAAGCTGCTGATCTTGTTCTTTCCTATTTATCTAACAGGCAGCAAAAAGTAAATGTAAATGGGGCGACGTCCTCCGGGTCCCTAGTCAAGATGGGCGTGCCCCAAGGTTCAATTCTCGGTCCTTTCCTTTTTCTTGTTTACATTAATGATCTCCCTTATATGATGGCCAAATTATCGGATATAATTCTATTTGCTGATGACACTTCGCTAATTTTTAAAATAGATAGAAAAGATACGAATGTCTTACATGTCAACGAAAGTCTAACCGTACTCTCGAAATGGTTCGCAGCTAACAATCTTTTACTGAATGCGAACAAAACAAAATGTCTGAAGTTCTCTTTACCGAATGTACCACAACGGGATCTGGATTTGAATCTTGACGGCAAAAAACTTGATGTTATAGCGGAAACTGTATTCTTAGGGATTACTATCGATTCAAAATTGCAGTGGGGCGCACACATTAGAACTCTCTCGGGTAGGCTAAGCTCAGCTGCATATGCAGTAAGGAAAATAAGGCAGTTAACTGATGTGGCTACAGCTAGGCTAGTGTACTATGCTTATTTCCACAGTATTATGTCTTATAGCATTCTGCTGTGGGGATCAGCAGCAGACGTTGACTCAATTTTCATTCTTCAAAAGAGGGCAGTCCGCGCGATATATAAAATGGGTCCTCGCGAGTCCCTCAGAGAAAAATTTAAAGAGATTGATATACTGACCCTGCCTTCACTTTATATCTTAGAATGTATTTTATATGTCCGCAAAAATCGAGGGCTTTTCAAAATAAGAAGCGACTTTCATAATATAAATACACGCAGTAAACACGAAATTGTAATACCTAAGTTCAGACTAACAAAAACTAGCAAGTCTTTTCATATAAACAGTATACGCTTTTATAACAGGTTGCCAAAGTCAGTTATAGAACTGACCGATGGAAAATTCAAAAACTACATCAAACGTGTCCTTATTAAAAAAGCATATTACAAAATCAAGGACTACGTTGAAGATAAAGAAGTTTGGCTTTAGTTCCTTCTGCGCATGCGGCTTCCCTGGTAGCTCATAAACGGCACAAATATGTGGATGTCTCTTACTATTCTCAATCTCATATTTTCTCCTCTTTCGAATCAGATTTTCACAATAGTTTTCAAATCATTTATACATCTTTTGCTCAGAATAGTTACAGCACTGATAACAATATTTGTGTCACTTGTTTAATTTAGTACTTTACAATTCTTTTTTTTACCTTTGTATAGATTCTTTTTTATCAATTGTTTGTAAATGGGTGAACATTGTAGGCTTTGTAGATTCCCAGCTGCTTGTTAACTTTTTATTTTGTTCTACATTTTTTGTGTAGTAAGCAACGACTTATTGTCGGGCCTACGCTGTCCCCCCATACTTAAGTACAAATGCTGTATCCATGATATTAATGTAACACCAAATGATTTGAAAAGAGTAACCATGGAGTTTCTTGCCGGTTCTTCTCCATAGGAAACGACCAACCCGAACCGTGCACCTTGATTTTGATTTTGATTCAGAGAACTCAATTCACTCGGACTGATAGCTAAGAAAATGTCCGATTCAGCTTTTCCATTCATTTTGGCCCACGTATCATATAGATTTTTTACTGGACTCATCGCTATTACGACAAGACTGTAGATTCACTTATATCTTCAGCGAATAGCGGCGAATTTCATCAATCAAACTGTACGTGACCAGAAAAACTAAGTCATGATCAAGAGCCGTTAGTGTCAATATTCCAGGTAATCGACCTTGAGAATAAAAACTTTCACAGAAAATTCAACACCCCATTTCACCCTCTTGGGGGTGAAATTTCGAAAAACCTTTTCTTAGTGGAGACCTACTCATCACAAAGAGTACACCGTCCAAATCTAATGTCTCTAGGATCAGCGGTTTGGGCTGTGCGTTGATATATAAGTCAATCAGTCAGTCATTCGTAATTCCTGAACAATTATTGTAAATACTGTGATTCCAACTTTGTAAATACGCCAAAACTACCTACAGGAAATTTTATTTTACCTACGTAACCATTTTGTTTTGTTTTAATGTGTGTCAGTTGACGTAGTTTTGACCGTCCTAAACCGGTAAAGTATGAATAAAAGTTGGAATGTATTAGGAATCAAATAGCTAGCAACGTACCTATGTCACGTGAGCCAGACAGGGTCAAAGAGTTCACGCACAATGACGGTACGGCATAGTGCCTACAGTCACTGCGTACCTACAGCTGGATTCGCTAACGCGAGGTGCAATTACTTGATACTTTGTATGACTTACTACATTTTTAGGGTTTTCCTTATTTGCATTAATAATGTTTTTGATTTGCGTAATAGTAGCCCTTATTAATTTAGATAGGTTGGTTACATAATAGTCAGATTTAGACCAATCAGAATAAAACATTAGCTAATCGACATTCAAGTCTCCAATCGCCCCAAACAGACTTAAGTTTTTTCCAACAATTTAATCATCATCATTATGATTCTCCTGCCCTTATCAAAATTGATTTGGGGTCGGCGCGGCATACCTTCTTCTTCCATACTTCATATTATACATATTTTTACTTTAAATTACATTTTTTTTTCAACAATTTAGTATTATTCCGACAATCTTACTTAGTTTCAGATAATCTGGTATTTTGCAAAAAAAATCTAGAATTTTAAAAATGGTTTATTTTCCCAATCATCCTATAACATACACAAGCTAATAACTAAATATCAAGCTGCACTTACCCATATTTTGCAAAGTTGGTCCATAGTTTTATTACTTTCTCAATATGTTTTTTGAACAAAGTAGAGTTTGTATCGATTAAAGGCTGATCCTTCGTATTAAATAGATACATTAGGTCATCACCATGAGCAACAACTGGTTTATCTCCAACTAGATCACCTATGCCCATTTATTTTTGAAACAACGTTCAATTCAGTTGTGCAAGTGAATTTGTACAAATATATGTTGTTCCTCTGAGATTGAGCACACAGTTTAGTCCATCTCATCGTAGGAAATATAAAGACTTCTGTAGCATAGTATTTTGCTAACTTCAGCCAGTTATCAGGAATTGCAATTGAATCCTTAAAATAATATTCCCTTATTTTTTTTCCAAGTTCTAATTGTGTATTTACTGGCAAAATGAGCGACAATGGACTAAAAACAAAAAACTGTGGGAAATCTCTAGCTTGCTCGTAGACCTTCATCAGCGGTGTACCCTGTCATTATATCGACTCTTTTGTGAACACCATTTGTTACTACATCAAGCATATCTCCATGGAAAAATCTTTCATTCTTACCGAATAGCTGCTCATCGGCTACACTACAGTAAAGATCAAATCGGATCCTTGCTTTTTCGAAATAAGTTATCGGAACTCTAGCTTATATACGTGACTCGACTAGTTGTTTTTTGAAGAATTCATAAAGTTCTTTATCATCATCAGAATAGAATCCTAATTTTCTTGCTAGTGCAAGAGCTCTTTCACGTGGTTGGTGTGCCTGTCCCCAGTAAGCAATACTGACACCACTCTGAACAATAGCTCTCTTAAATAAACCTTTTGACATTGGTGATATTAAATGGTGAGAGACACTGGCCCCACCGGCACTCTGGCCAAATATGGTTATATCCTCGAGATCTCCACCAAAATTGACAATATTCTTCTTAACCCACCTTAGGGCTTCCACTTGATCTTTCATACCCGCGTTTCCAGGCACATCTTCGGGTGTAAGCAAAGAAAACCTAGAACATCAAGTTGGTAGTTGATCGTGACAAGGATAACTCGTTGTCTTACTAAACATAAGCGGCGAAATGTGGGTGTACTATTAGGTACACCTGTGTCTAAGGCTTCAGGGATTACAGGCTTGATGTAAAGTTATAATTAGGAGGCATCCTATATTTGTACAAGTAAATATAACAAGAAACATGAATATTAAAAAAAATCTACGTGAATTAAAAAAAAATGTATGGGACAGTTTAATTACATTATAATAAATATATAACGATAAAGGTCAGGATAGCTATAGATTCAAAAGTTTATCTACATTATAGTAATGAACTTATGTAGTCGGTTGGAAATGTATTAGATAATACTTTAAAATATATCAGCTTCAAACATAAAACAACTGTTAAGTGTTAAGGAGCTCCTGAGCAGAAACATGAAGACATTTAGAAATAGACAAAAATATTCTGCTCGAATTTTAGAGAACACGGTGGACAGAGATGTGCAGTCGATGCTTTTGCCTTTGAATCTGATGCAGTATTTCGGTTTCTGTCCTAAATATCGCATCAAAAATAATGTTATAACCTCAAATAGTTTCATTGTAAATTTTATGTCCATGATTGCAACACTAATATTTATACTTTCATTCATATTCCGTAGCTATGAGCTGGAATTTACCCAAACAGAGGCTGGGGCTCCTATTTTATTTTTTGTCACCTTGTAGTATGACACTGTCTTCTATAGTTTAGGATTCACTTTAAATTTCGTGTTTGGGATCATTCAGTCCAAAAAATCTGTCAAGTTTGTCCTAACTTTTCAAAGAGTCCACAGACTTCTTAATAATGAACCATATTTCAAACATTTCATCATTTGCAATTGGATTTCTGTAATCATGGCTCTAGGTGTTTATTTCGTTGTGTATACTAGCTATTGGATTCTGATGGATATCCCTTTTCGACTATTATTCGTTTGTTACTACATGATTATGTTTGATTTCAATGTTCTTTATGCCATTCGCATATTTAAATTATTAGAAAACAAAGTGGTTCTCTGGAGTTTTCAACTTTTAAATCCTGAGGAACTAGAAGGTATGGACGAAGAAAATTACTATTGTAATCACATGTTCCAGGCATACGTTGATTTGTTGGAGTGTTATAACATTCATAAATATTGTTTTCAGCTATTCGTAAGTACCTTAATCGTAAATACTCTAGGTTCGTAAAAATTAAGTCGAACTTAGATTCATAAAATTGTTTCGATGATGACTTTGATGGATTTGATTTTTATTTCTTTCAGATACTTTATTACATCATAGAACTCTTCAATCACTCTCTTTTTTATGTTCAAGTGACTATTGTAATGGTTAAATATATCTTTGCGATTTGTAATATAGTAAGTATAGCTTTAAAATTTTACCTTGAATTCATTTAAATATTTTTGTGCCAAATAATTCCTGGAGAGAGCTATGCTCGGAGTTTCCTTGCGTGATCAAATCAGAAATGAGGACATCCGCAAGAGAACCAAGGTAACCGACGTAGCCCGAATAATAGGCAACCTTAAGTGGCAGTGGACAGGGCACATTGCTCGGAGAACGGATGGCCGATGGCGCCGGAAAGTTCTGGAGTGGCGACCGTGAACCGGAAGACGCAGCGTTGGAAGGCCTCCCACTAGGTGGACCGATGACCTGGTGAAGGTTGCAGGGATCCGCTGGATGCGAGTCGCACGGGACCGGTCAATGTGGCGACACTTGGGGGAGGCCTATGTCCAGCCGTGGACGTCTGTAGGCTGAAATGATAAACGATGAAATAATCCCTTAAGGTGTATATACCTTTTTAATGTCTTCTTTTAAAAATAATTATCCTGTACTTTTGGGGTAACTGTGTGCGGGCGCCCTTTCGATAAAAATAAGTCCGACTATCTTATAGACGTTTATTTTGTCAACAGAATGCTGCACACATGGGTTCGATAACTGCCTTCTTTTGGATGTTAAAGAGTTTGACCTATCTAACAATATTGAGCAAGCAATGTGAAAAATTCTATTTGGTTATCCAAAGAGTTCAAGATTCATGCGCACTTGTTTTGATGTCCAATTGTTCAGGTAATTTTCTCATTTTATATTTATTTAATATCGATACTTATCGCGATAGTGTGAGGATTTCTCAGACTAATGATATTAGAAACTTGATCATACCGATTAACATAATCATAAATAAAATGTTTAATTTGTTCTACAGATAATAAGAAAAGGTTATGCAAGAATGTACTGCGCTTACATCGAGCTTTATTCGGCAAGATACGTGTGTGTGGTCTGTTCTACTTAGACGCTGCGTTGCAATTAAGTCTGATGAGTCTCCTTACTAACTACATTGTTGTGTTGCTACAGTTTGCATTTTTGTAATTCATGCTTCATTAAATGAGTTCTGTTGTATCTGTTCGTTCTGATCGTTCTGTGTTTGTTTTGTATCAGCATGTTCTGTCTCACTGCTGGACAAAGGCCTTCCCCATACCTTTTCAATCTTACCTATATGTTTTGTATTCTCCAGCCAAATCAGTTACGAAATAATTCTAATCGTCACACCAGCGTTTCTTGGGCATGTTCCTGTCTTCATCCGACTGTGTGACTATTCTCGCCACTCCGTCCTGATTTATCCTAGAAGTGTGACTCGTCCCATTTCACCCTTGCAGACTTATCAAGATGTTACAGCATTTTATTTAAAGTACAGCAAAGAATACGAACAAGAACTGTATAGGCACAAGAACATCACACATACAATAAATCTAAGTATGGGACCGACTATGATTCCTTGCGGTACGCCAAATAAATAGTAAAAAATAATGATAAAAAAGGGTGGAGCCGTAGCAAAAACGCGCAATAAATCTTAAAAGTGGTACAAATCACAAGAAGAGCTCTATCGAAGAGCAAAATAGTAGTAATTCGAGACCTATGACTTGGCAGTCTGACGGTCATACCTCTCTAGGCTATCACGGCTCTGTGTAATGAATGTACTTACGTAGTAACTTATTTATGAAATGAGAAAATAGTTGTTAATTTAACTATTGATAACAACCTCATCAGTAACATTATTACTTAGACTGGAAACGGGATATTTACCATGTTTACTATTTTTGTCGAGTTGCCTATATTTCGGCGCTGTTGCAAGCACCATGATCACGGATAAACTGAAGTTATTGCGGGTGGGTGTTTATGAGCAGACAAATCGGTCTACCCTCTTTCTTGTTCGTGTTTCATGGTAAATATCCCGTTTCCTGTCTAAGTAATAAACCTCATCAGTGTAATGAGTTTGAAGTACAGGCATTAATACATATCTGGTGAAATGTGAGTGTACCATTACCAGTACCTCTGCCGAACCCTTCCTTTCGCAACGTCAAAAATGACTTATTTCCATATAAACTATCAATTCAATTCAATTTCAGGAAAAAATTCACATTGTGTTTGAAATAATAATACTATAAATAAAAAATAATAATAATAAAATTACGTTCATAAAAATTATAAAACTAACACTTTTATGGTAACAATACAAGAAAAAACATAAAAAAAATAAAAAATACAATTTTATTCGCTATTCCTTTAAGAGATGATTTTTTTACAATCCCTCCTGTCGGGTGTAAAAAGACCCTTAACGAAGCCGAAAGGCTTTGTTCTCCCCGTCTTTTCCATCATTGTTTGTTCTGGATCATACCTCGGAACCTTCTAGTTATGGAGATGGGATGTATTGTCGCGCGGTCAGTGCGGACGTGTTTTTTGTAAATTTATTTTACCCAATTTCTTTCTGGAGTAATAATGTACGCTATAATGACTCTTAATGTGAAGTAACAATAAGTACAACTAAGACTAAAGTGCAGTGAAACAGTTGATTTGTGAGCGCGATATCGCGGAGTTCGCGACAGCCGAGGTACGCTCCTCCTCACCTTGGGGGAAAGAGACGGGCTGCGAAAAATATTTTTCATCCTTGTCGCACCACGGCGGACAGACACTGCACGGCAGTTATTTTCAATTTGGATTTTAAATTTTTTATTTGTCAATAACCAAAACAATGCCTAGCTGCGGGGCCTGCGGCTCAATAATAATGGATCACTACTATATGGAATGCTCTAATGCCAAGTGTAAGAAACTTTATGATATAGCATGTCTTGAAGTAAATATAAAAACATTTAAGTCTTACACTGAGGAATACAAAATAACTTGGGTGTGTCCAGAGTGTATTTGCTTAATGCCTAAAAGAGGCAACATGGAAACTCCGCTCATCGTTAAGACACCTGTATTTAAGACTGCCACCACCACTACGCCCATGAATAACATAAATACGCAGCGAGGTAGTCAGGCTAGTTTTTCACCGACAATGGATTCTAATTCAATGCTGCTTGAGGAAATAAGGGAGTTTCGAGCCGAAATGACGGCCCGTATGGACAGGCAGGCTGAAACGATTACTCTCTTGTTGAATCAATTCACCCAAACACGATCCGATTTAGATAATATATCAAAACTGATGAGGGTACTGGAAGAAAAAGTCTATACTAAACAAACTCAAGACATAACAAGCGATATAGTCGACAACCCTCCTTCTACATTCGCAGAAGTGGTTAATCAACAGAACAATTCTAATAGCCATAAAATACAGAAAATATCTAAAAATGCCACCACCAAACCACAAAAAGTAAATAAAGATGGGGCCACGAAGACCGCTGTATTACCGGTACCGGAGACGGCTATTATCACTACCTCACCAACATGCGCACCTAATGAACAAACGGATGTCGAGGAAGGCGATACTGGGATGGGCTGGACAAAAGTAATTAGGAAAAAAAATAACAGATTACTTAAAAATGTAGGAACAAATAAGGAACTGAAGGCTATTCAAGCAACGGAAAGGAAAAAACACTTGCATGTGTGGCGACTGCATCCTGAGACCACCATTGAAGCTATAGCAGATCATGTAAAAAGTGTATGTGGCCCAGATGTGCAAATAAAAGTTGATAAAATCAATCATAAAACTAAACGAGACTACTCGTCGTTTATCATAGAAGTACCTGAAAACTGGTTCCAGAAATTACATCAGCCAGAAATCTGGCCCATGAATGCTGAATTTAACGAGTGGATTTGGTTTCGAAACTCCACCAAAAACAGATCAAATTAATACCATTGATTTATATTACCAAAATGTTAGAGGTCTTCGAACAAAGCTGAACACCTTCAGAAATAGCTTAGAATTAATGGAGGCAGACATATACGCAATCACGGAATCGGGTTGCAACCCTTCCATACATGACCCGGAATTAATCCCGCCGGGATATCAAATACTTCGCTGCGACCGAGCGGACGGTCGGAAACAGGGAGGAGCGCTTTTAGTGGCCACACATCGGTTGCAGCTGCGACAAGTGTACGTAAGTGACGTCACTATAGACACCTGCGTTTTTGAATTAGTCAATGCAACGGTTTACTTAAATAAAAGATTTTTATTTTTGTGCTCAGTGATTTATATTCCGCCTGGTAGTTCTGAGAATGACTATATGGTTCTATTTGGCATAATAGAGAATTTGTGTAATAAATATAATGAAATAATTGTGTTAGGCGATTTTAATCTTTATTCGTGTCCTATAAATGTGAGGAATTATTATGAATGTTTTTTGTCCTATTGCGGATTCACTCAAAACAATAATGTACCTAACTGTTTAAATAGACAACTAGATTTGATTTTAAGTTCGGGTCTTCGCGAGGTGTCAGTGGTGATGGCGGATGGGTCGCTCGTACCCGTGGACGCACATCACCCGCCGCTCGCGGCGAGCGTGCGCCTCGCGGGTGCGAGCGCGCCGTGCCCCGCGCCCGCCGGCGCCGTTAGCACACGCACTGCTACTAGACCGCGTTGGAATTTTTATAAAGCGGATTATGAATTGCTATATTCTATGTTAGCATCTACTGATTGGACCGATATGTTTGAGCAGAGCGATGTGGAAGATATTATGAGTTTATTTTATGATAAACTTAATAATATTTTAGATGCCAGTGTTCCTAGGAAAACATTTACTGTCAAACAGCGATATATTTACCCCAAATGGTACACGAGCGATATAATAAAAAACTTAAAAATTAAAGCAAGACTACATAAAATATTTAAAAAAACTAAATTAAATAGTGATTACGATCAATATTCGAAATATAGAGCTCATATAAAAAAGTCAATAGAAATTGAACGTAAACTTCATGAAAGTAAGATCCAATATCAGTTTGCGAAAGACCCTAAGTCATTTTGGCAATACATACGATCGCAAAAAAGTACCACGAGTAGACAGGACATTATAAAGGACGGTCAGTATCTGTCCGACGAGGAGTGTGCTGAGCAGTTCGCGACTTATTTTGAGTCGGTATATAGTAGTACGCCGCCACGACTAGACTCAGAAGCGGCGGCAGCAGAAGCGGGGAACACTGGTAGTTCATGCATGCAAATTAATAATCTAAGTCTTAGGGACGTTAGAAGTGCACTCGACCGCCTCAAGCCTAAGCGATCTGCGGGCCCGGATGGTGTACCAGCGTTTCTTTTTAAAGATTGTGGTAGGGTACTCGCGGAACCGTTACTTTACATATTTAACACCTGTCTTCATTCTGCGAAGTTCCCAGCTCGGTGGAAGATTACCCGAGTAATTCCAGTGCCCAAAGGCAGGGCGGGAGCTGACATCAGTGGGTATAGGCCGGTGGCAGTGTTGTCGACGCCGGCAAAGGTGTTCGAGTCTGCCATTCAGCGCTGTATGCAACAGCAAGTGCGCGGACAGTTATCAGATGCGCAGCACGGATTCCGGCCGGGGCGCAGCACTGCTACCAATCTCCTTGATTTTATGGGACGCGTGGTGCCGGCAGTAGATGTTGGGGTGCAGGTGGACACAGCTTATTTTGATTTCAGAAAAGCTTTTGACACCGTCGACAATGACATCTTACTGCGGAAGTTAGCAGAGGTCGGATGTACCCAACATCTATTGAAGTTTTTCGCCAGTTACATGCAAGGCAGACAGCAGTATGTGGACTGCAACGGATGTGAATCCGACTTATATTACACCTGGTCTGGTGTAAGTCAGGGCACCAACTTGGGGCCTCTAGAATTCATCATAATGATAAACAATTTGCCGGAAGTCGTAAAACATGGCTCTTGTTTATTATTTGCAGATGACCTCAAGTTGGTGCTGGAGATTAGGTCCGAGTCTGATTGCAGGCGCCTACAGGAAGACATCGATCAAATAGTACAATGGAGTCATGAAAACAAACTGTACTTCAACGTTTCCAAGTGCTCGTTGATGAGTTTCACCCGTGCTCGTGCACCTCTGCTCTATGAGTACGTGGTGGATGCGGCGCCAATGCAACGAGTCACGGAGGTGCGAGACTTGGGTGTTTTCATGACACCCGATCTGTCATTCCGTGAGCATGTAACCAAGATCTGTAAGAAGGCGTACAGAAACTTAGGATTTGTTCTGAGACAGACACAAAGCTTCACAAACATTACAGCAGTTAGGGTCCTGTATGATGCACTAGTCAGGAGTCATCTGGAACATAGTGCGGTCATATGGGCTCCACACGAAGCCAAGTACACTGTAATGTTGGAGCGCGTTCAGAACAAGTTCACGCGCCATTTGTACAGGAAATTATATGGGGTATATCCGTTTTACCCACTGATGTATCCAACTCTGTTTGTCCTGGGCATGGTTGGCTATAACCAACTGCACGTCCGACGGGAGTTTGCGCTGGTCGCCTACTTGGTGAAGGTGCTTCGTGGAGTGGAGAGTAACCCGGGAGTATTGCAGCGCTTGAGTCTGTGTGTACCGGATCGCTACGTGTGGAGGCGGCGCAGCCCGCCACTGCTACTGGTACCTTCAGCCAGAACTAACCTGCTTGCCAAGGCACCCCTTACCAGAGCTTTCCGTTCCATCAACGACCTTCAAATACAGATCGATGTATTTACATGTTGTTGGAGTGAATTCGCAAAGGTATTACTATTTATATTAAGCTACAAGCAAAATAATATTTCGTTTTTATTTTATTTTTTAAAGTAAATGTTTGTGTTTAGGTTTTTTGTGCTATGTTTATATAAGTAATTATGTTATGCTGTGTGTGTTTTAATGTTGTAAATATTTAATAATGTTGTTATTTTTAAATTTTGGATTTTTTTTATTGTAAGTATATTAGTTTAAGTTCTTAACTGTCGCATTAGGGTAACCCTGTAAAGATAGTCTAAGCTGTTATAAATAAATAAATAAATAAAAATAAATAAATATTGGAGGTCAAGGATCTGACATTTTCACAAGTAAAAAAATTCAAGTTTTTATGTTATAACTTTGCTTAAAATACTTTCACGAACTCCATTATTATTTTGAGTGCGTTCAAACTTAAAAACGTGATTTTTCACCCCAAAAACAAAAGTCGTTTCCCAGCAATCATTTTTGAGTAAAGTTACTAAGTTTGATGTACAGAATGCTGGTTGACGGCTTCGTCAAGTGTCGGTTTACACGCTGAATAGGTGAGCACTTATCTTTTTATAAAAGGAACTCTTTAACAAATTTTCATGCTTTTACAGTATCACTTTATAAAATTTATTTAACGTTTAATTCACAGATAATAGGATTGCACATGTACAATAACGTAATAACCGACGATTCCCACTAAAGACGCAGGTAGTGCAGCGTCTACATTGAACAGGCGGCACGCGGTCATCGTACTGAACGTACGATTAGATTGTATCACGTTCTTGCACAAATGACGCTGCAACTCTTTAAAGAAAAAAACATTGAACATTAATTAAATTGCTTTAACGTGCTCCTGCCTCCCAATCCTCCATGTTATCCCAAGTTATTTGGGGTCGGCGCAGCATGTCTTCTAACATATTACTCTATTACTCGTCATCCCATCAGTCACTTCCTTTCTAGCCATATCATCATTCACACAGTTCAACTACCGTTTCCATTAATGAGATTGATGTCCTGAAGAAAATTTTGAGCATGAATGTGGATACTATAAGAGAAGAGCGAAACCTAACAAATGATGGATGGTGTAAAAAATGATAGGAATAGAATGTGAGTGACTACTGAGATGATAGAGCAATATGACAGGAAACAGCATGCTGCGCCGAGTCAAAATCAATTGGGATAAATATAAGAGATTGTCTACGTTGTCAAACGATTACGGTACGGTTGGTCAAAGCAAAGAAATCAAGCTCAGGTGAAGATTCACTTTCGATACTAACCTGGAGCGCAAATCTGGTATAAAACCCAAAATAATGGGACATTTCGTACCATGACCTGCGTCCCTAATACCTGCAGATTACGGGAAATAATTGTCGCTACTCTGTATTTATATTAGACATTAAGTTTGTATCTTTGGACGTAGAAAGTAATCTCAGAAACTATTCGTCCGATTACAAAAAAATTTCACTGAAGGAAGCCTCCTGTACTATTTCCGAGTACCATTGAATGTGTTTTTTCACGCAAACGAAGTCATGGGTAGAAGCTAGTGCTTAACAAAATCGTAGTCAGTTTTGGGATAACTACAAAATAATATCTTGCAATGGTAACATAGAATTACCAAGATAGATAACCAACAAACCAATTCAAATTCTAATTCTTTATTGCAGAAGACAGTTTATAAGACATTTGACTAGTAGTATGATTAAAATACTAACTTGGACAGTTCCTGTTCTTCATAAGCTGTATACATGCCGTCTCAGCTTCTTCAACAGTTATGTAGAACTTCTCACAGTGTACACTGCGCATTATGACTAGTGCTATATCTTTTGTCCAGAATAAAATAAGCCAAAGACTCGGTAAATAAACCTGTGAAATGACATTATTATTTCCTTTATTTATTCCTATACAAATTATGAAAATTGAAATTATATTCCTTAAAAAAAAAACAAAATAGAAACATAAAAAATGTAAAGAATAATAATTGTAGCCCACCGGTATCGAGAACCGGGTCTAAACTACCGGCGCTCAGGGCTCCAGAGAGAGGAAGGTGTCCAGGTGTACCGCTTTCTGAATCAAGCCCTTGATCCAGTTGCCTAACGGGAGCCTTCTTAGGTATTGATCGAGGCTCTTGGCAATTAAGCCATTGGCTGATACGACTATCGGCATAATGATTGCTGAGTCCACATCTCAAATGTTGACAACCTCGCGAGCCAAGTCAAGATACTTGATTTTGCATACCTTTCTCGGCTTTCACGAAGTTTTCGTCATGCAGGACCGTTAAAATGACATTTATTGTTATAGTTTTAGACAAAAAATCGAACAATGGGTATTCAAGAACAATCTGCATAACTGACTCGAACCTCGCTGTGAGAGGGGCTGGTCCATAAAAAAAGGTGTTAAGTCCCTCAACGGTACTGAAAGGCACTTGTTCTTTGTTCTGGACCATATCTGGAAAGTTCTAGTTACGGAGATATTGAAGGTCAAAGTCCTAACTTTTTCACACATTTGTTTTTAAATAATAGTTCTATGTAAATGTCGTAACTTTACTTAAAATGCAACCAGGACTCTTGTACTATTTAATGCATCCCTCAGCACAATGTTTTGAGTGCGATACCATAGGACATAATTTGTCACAGCAAAAAAAAAATCGTTTCACAGCAATCACTTTTGCACAGTGTTACTTAGTTTGATGTACAGAAGGCTTGGTTCACGGCTTTGTTAAGGACCCGTTTACAGCTCCATTACGTTTAATTACAGGACACACGGGCCCTGTGCGAGTTGGTGGATGTCACATGTCTTCGCTTTTTTGTTTCTAGGACCGAACGTTTTAAAACAAATCTGATTCAGTAACACATCTTATACTTACTTCATCTCCCAATTCAGCAAGCATGCTTATCGAGTAAATAATAATATTGACATAAGATAAAGCGCGTTCAAATGTGCAAACTATGTGATAAAGAACCTGAAAAAAATATGAATAATGTACTTATCCCTGTTAGGGGCTCGTGGCTTAACATGACGGTTTCCAAGGTTAAGTAGCGTTTGCCAAGGTTGGTTCGTGGATAAGTGACTACCCGTTACAGGAATCTCGAATTTCCCTCGTGCCTCGGAAAGCACATTAAGTTTTTGGTCCTGGCTGACATTTGTAAGTCTTTGACAGTTGTTACAGGTAATAGAAGTTTAAAATGTCCTAACTTTTCTTCAAATATCTACATAACCACTGTTCTATTCGATGCATCCATCAGCACAATGTTTTAAGTGCGTTACATTGAGTACTATTGTAAACCGTGATTTTAAACACCAAAAAAAAAGTAGCCCAGCAATATTTTTTGCGTCAAGTTATTTAATTTGAAGTACAGAATGCTTGGTGGACGGCTTTATGATGGGTTCTTTTACACCCTGTATTGACGTTATGATAAACATTGTACTTGCGTTGATGACATTTTCGATAACTTTTCTCAAACTAATCTTTACAAATGTAAACTAAAAACAAACACAGCAGAAAAAACTTCTACAATACATGTTTTTATTTTACCTTGTTGTAAACACAGGCTATTTCTTTCTTTATCGCGTGGTTAGTGTGTAACCTGGTGTCAGAGTTTTTATGCCGCACATGGGCTTCCGACTTGGCTTATAATACAGGGTTATAATAATGTTGTAGAAAAGTTTCGGACTTACCAATACCTGGAAAATTTTCTTGTACAAATAGTAGGCCTTTAAAATATTTCGGTACGTCTTTAACAGTTTTATGCACTGTTCATCATTTTCGTTTACACCTCTCATCACCAAGACATCGTCAATCCACTTTTCAAGATATATCCTTAACAATATTAGGATACGGATGGATAAAACAAAATGGATATCCAATACCATATATAGCAGTTCACAAGAATCGTAGCGTAGTCAAAAGCAGCGAAAGTCTCCGTATACGCGAGATTTAGAATAATAAGAATACAGTATGTTGATGCCATGAAGATCCAGTTCGAAATAACATAACTATGGATCCTCTTACTAAAGTTGATACTCTCATACACAGTTTGGAACTTCAAAATAAGTAAGACGTTATTATCCTTGTGGACGATGTTATCCAAAATAAATATAATAGTGAATCCCACTATACAATTGGTGTAATGAATAACTGTAGAAGTTAAGAAGAGATTATATTCAAATTCCGTCTTATTCACAAGTATGGTGTCTACGGTGAACATCCTTAAGAAATACATCGCATTTGAGACTAACATCAAAAAAAACGCAAATACACTATACTTTAGTCCAGTTGGGTAAATATGACTATTTCGTACATGATATTTTGAATTAAAAAATAAATATAAAGGAGCATTTAAAGTAAACGCTACTCTTTTTATATCTTTTTCTAGGCGATTACAGAGTGACCATTTTAGTGTTTGTGACATCGTGTTACGTAAAACAACACAACTACTTCAGCTTCCGTCGCTTAGTGACTAATGCCTGTCTTTCATTATATATTTACTATAATTAATAAGACAAGCTGTCTTCGAAAGTAATATACTATAATTTGATGTCGTAATGTAGTATATGTAGACAAGGCAAACACGCATTTTTTCAAAACATAAAAGGCTTGCATTTCGTTAATCTTCGTCTTCTTCTTCTTTGCGTGTCTGAAATAATACCCGACCAGTATATTGCCACCTGCACAGTTCTGTCGTTGCCTTCGTTTAAATCCTGGAAGGTGGTTGTGAAAGATGGGCAAGAAAGGAGGTGGTGTATATCCTATAGAGGGGCTCCTCACTGACATTGTATTTGGGACGGGTCGATACCACATTTTGCCAGGTTATTTAATTTTCTACAGCGGCCAACCTGGGCCCGCAAACGGTTAAGAGATTTTCAGATTAGCCTCTGCAGTTCCTATTCAGGAGAAAAATGTTCTGCTGGATTGATGAAGTGAGGAGGGGGGCCTGTTCCTCCACAATTCGCGTCTTTTAACTGACACACTGTCTTTTGAGGAAATCGTGTGTCTCACGAAGCTTTTACGGCTTTAAAAGCGTGAAGGTGGTAGTTGATGCCCCTACAGGGCATGGCGGTTATCTCGTTCCTGTTTTCCCTACTCAATGTGACTAGCTATTTCCAGCCGAACGTCTGGTGGAGCTATACCTGCCAACAGATACAACATCGCAAGAGGGGTGGTTTTTGAGCACCCCGTTACAATGTGACAGGTATCGTTCTGAGCTATGTCAACTTCTCTAGTGTGGATCGTGATAGGTGGTCTGATTGGTGCATGACTTTCCTGGCCTAAAGCCAGTTTGCTCAGCGATAAGGTTTGGTTTGATTACAGGCGTTAGGCGGTTGAGTAAAAGCCTTTCAAAGAGCTTAAATGTGTGGTAAAGAGGAGATATAGGTCGGTAGCCTTTTGGTTCTTTCGAACATTTACCAGGCTTAAGAAGAGCAATTACTTTAGCTCGTCTCCAGGGTTTAGGGATCTTGCAGTCTTTAACGAGTTAATCTTCGTGAGATTCACAAAATACCCACCGTACCTTTTCTGTATTAATAAATAATTTTCTGAATTAATACGAAAGACACAGAGGCAAAGTTTCTACTTTTTTACTATCATGTTTGCCAAGCTAAGCGGTGATCATCAAAACGCATACTTTTGCTGGGAAATCTGTTAGTAATAATCGTTGTTTTTTAGTTACACAAGTAATAATATTTTTATTGGAAACTATAAATACGACTACGTACAAAACATAGTTATGACACAATAACGAATTTGTGGTTTAAAAATATTATTAATATCTATTGCTTAATATCTACATTAACTATGTTTTGTATGTTTTTATGATTTTAAACTATAATTATATCTACAAATACATACAACGTTATTTTGTTGATTTATCAGCATTTACTCGGATTAAATATAAGGCTCGCTCACATATTGCAACCTAAACGGTGAAAAAAAGGTAAGCTGTAATTCTCTTAAATATGAATTATTTTACAGAAAATAAAATTGCAACTGTGTGAGAACGTATTGACTGATAACTCCAAACAAACACATTGGTAGCGTAGCGTCTACATAGAACAGGCCACACGCGCTCATTTTACTGAATGAGCGATTTGCTTGTAGGATGTTCTTGCAAAGATGTTCTTGACTTTCTGCAAAGAAAAACAGTTCATAAACGTCGATTCGGGGAACTTACTGAGTTTGATATGAAGTTTATAATTATTTATTAGGGCGTAACTCGAAGGTACATCCATGAGCATAAATATTCAAATGCGATTTTCTCGTGGAAAAACGATAGCGACTTTTTTTATGGATTTGAAAAGACTGTGTTCGTAAGATCATGCAATTTCTATGGATGCTTAACCAGAAAAGCGCTTTTGAATCTTGCGCAATTGTGAGGTATATAAACACGGCAACACATTAAGCTATAAGTTTCCAGTATAACATGGCCTCGCTTTGTATAGATTTCCCGTAAAATGAGAGATCCGCATAAACTGGTTTTGTATAGATTAATTGGTTGTCGTGTGTACGCTCGTGACTGCAATATTTTTTTAATAGGAATACTTATTGTGCTACCGAACTTGTAGCAAGATAGGCAGTTGGGCACTGAACATTTAGTTTTCGTCCATTATTGGTAAAACCAGTCATAGGCCTTGGTGCTGCCTGCTGTTCTTCTCATCGCAGTCACTGTGATGAAGCTGTCAACAACCTCGGTCACCACGGCCTGTCATGCGCCGAAGTGCGGGCCGTTTTGCACGGCACCCGAACATAAACGACATCATTCGACGAGCTCTTGTCACCGTCGGCGTTCCAGCTGTTTTAGAACCCGTGGCTTGACACGCGACGATGGCAAGAGACCGGACGGCATGTTGTTGTTTCCTTGGAAGATGGGTAGGCGAAGCCGCAGCGGCTGCAGATAACCTCAAGCGGCGTAAATATAGAAACCTTTGTGGTAACTATATTTTCGAGCCGTTTGGGGTTGAAACTCTGGGTTCGTGGTGTCCGAGTGCTGATAGCCTGTTTAAGGAAATTTCAAAACGACTAGTTGACGCTTCCCGTGACCCAAGAGCTGGCTTTTACTTTGGCCAGAGGCTAAGTATTGCCATAAAACGTGGCAACGCCGCCAGTCTCTTGGGCACATTACCAGCTGACAGCATTGAGGAGGGGAATTGTAATGCCCTTTTATTGCTTGTTGTTAGTTTATTTATTTTATGTTATTTAATAGTTTTTAATTAATAATGAATTTAGTCATGACACATTTATAAATTCACATCCATACTTGGATAATTTCTTGCTCTTCATAAGCTGTATACACGCCGTCTCAGCTTCCTCAACAGTTATGTAGAACTTCTCACAGCATAAACAGTAAATAATAATTATTACTACATCCTTCGTAAGCCATAAAATTAGCCCGAGACCTCGAAGCAAAGCCTAGAAGTCAAGAAAAATGTTATCTGGCAAAAACTAAACAATGTCTGAATACGTCGAAAATTGTCGTCGAAACCAAAGGATAGGGTTTTCCGATCAGAACACCAGTTTATAATTATAACTAAGGTCAAATATTAATATGTTTAACGATTAAAATTGAAAGGAAATCGTTTGTGTTGTGTTGCTATGGACATGTAGTGAGGAGGGATGAAACGCATGTGACTAAAAGAGTGATAAATATGAATGTTGATGGATGGAGAGGGCGAGGAAGGCCAAACAACAAGATAGATGGATTATGTGAGGAATGACACCAAAGAGAAAGAAGTAAATGATGCTACGTCTTCTGACAGGGGAGAATGGAAGAAGGAAACGTGTTGGGCCGACGCAAGTCGGGACAAGGGCAGGAAGATGATGTTGAAGATTAAAAGTTATAAAAGTTACGAATAGATGACATCAAGGCGGGCTCTTCAAAAACGACATACTTTGAGATAGGGATTTTCAAGAAAACATTGGTTTCCATTACAACTGCTGTCACACAATTATATTGTAATATATTCGAAGATATGGCGTCATAAAAGTACGTGGGACCTAGGCCTGCCCTTCCATACCAACAGCCGTATAATAAGGGATAGTGCTATTAAAAAAGTAGAACAGAAACTCACGAAAATAAAGTAAATTCAAGGACACCGCTGAATTATTATTTTATGCATTAACAAATTAGATTGGTTAAAAACAGTTGACTCACCTTGTTTCCCAATTCAGTAGATATGTTCATCGCATTAATAATTGCATTAACATAACATAAAGATCGTTGAAATGCGCCAAATGTTTGATGTATAACCTAAAATAAAACAGAGTGCTTAGTCTTAGTTGTGGATTCAGCCTATAATGTTCCCACTGCTGGGACACAAGCCTCTATGAAAGGGAATGGGCTACCTATATAATCGCACCACGCAGCACCAGTGCGGGTTGTTAGATGTCACCATGTTTTGGAATTCTTGATGCTAGGACATAGCGGTTTCCGCACAATGTTTTCTATCACCGTTTTGTGAACAGTGGTAATCAATATCTGCCTAACCTTTTCCTAATTATGTTGGGGTCAGCTTCCAGTCTAACCGGATGAAGCTGAATACAAGCTGGTTGTCATACTTTCGGTCCACTGACTGCAATGCTATTACATATTTAACAAAAACCATAACTTAAAGCTTACCGACACTTGGAAAATTTTCTTGTAGAGGTCATAAGCTTTGAAAATATTTTGATATGTCTCAAGCAGATTGAGACAACGTTCATCATCCATCACCGCGATTTCCTTAATCCACTCAACTAAATATTTCCTCAACAATATTATAATTCGGATGACTATTACGAAATTGATATCTAACGCAATGCACATTGTGTCAAAAATACCAGCAAAAATAAAACGGCTGTTGTAAGTAATAAAGCTTTCATAATACATGGCATTGTTAAAAATATGAATACAAATAATAAAAACGATTGAGATCCAGTTCCAGATAAGAAAACTCCAGATACTTTTACTAAAATCGATGCTCCTATGTATAGTTTGGATTGTCAAAATCAGTAAAACGTTATTGTTCTTGTGCACGGCATCCAGAATAAAAACAATCGCGAATCCAATTCCACTGGAGAGGAAATAGCCAACTTGAAAGAATAAGAAGATATAGTTTTGTACACCTACCACGTTACCTATTACGAGGTCAACGGTAAATATGGCAGAAATAGCCACTGCGTTTATGAATAACATCGAACAAAACGCAAAAACACGATATATTGGTCCAGTTGGATAAATACGGCTATTGCGTAAATAATATTTCGAATGCAAAAAAAAAAGATTAAGTGGAAAATTAAAAGAAAGCACTATTCTTCGTACATCTTTTTCCAGGCGATTATTCATCGGCCATGTTTGTGACATTGTGCTATCGGTGTCTTCATGAGACTGTTAATCTATAATAGTGTTGATATAATATTATAAATGAACTGGTAATGTTAGCAATAAGTAAGCCGAAGTAGCCAAAGCAAACACGTATTTAATCCTCGAAATTGTTTTGATAAGCAAGGTCAAACCGAGGGCTGCACATCAAACAAGACGAGTGAAATGTGTGTAATTAAAGTTTTCAAATTGATTTTGATTAAAAATAGTAATAATGTTCACGAAATTGTTTAATTTTATTTTCCGAATAATAACCTTTTATGCACGCCTTCCTGTACTAAATTAAAAACAACGACATTATATTAAGTTTCATACCTTGTTAGATAGCTGATATGATATTTTGCAAGTAATTTGTACACCAGGTGTAGTATTTTTTTACTGGACATCATTCTTCATGAATAATAGCAAAAATTACAAAAGAATAAATGTTTGAATAGTGATCGTTGCCAAAGTTGTAGGTACTTTTGACATTTTAATTATTAACAAAGATCTGCTACGGCATCAACTATGATAATAACTTTAATTTCAGTACCGTCGCGCCGTAAACCATTTTTAAACTGGCTTCAAATGATTTAATCTGGGATTTTTCTTAAAATGACTAAAAATCGGACTCAAAAGCTACTGAATTTCGGTAGTACATTAGGTGGCTTAATTTGTTGCATTTTAATCCTACTAGGACGTCCAGCAAGAAACACGTGGAGTTACCATTAACCCTGTATATTCTATCGTAACTGCAATATGGGACAGTTTTTGTTTTTCTTTGAACTAGCATCTTGGGCATTAGGCTTATCGGCCTGTTATTATTTATGTCCCCTTCTCTGTTGTTTTACAATTGAACATATCCATGTTCTTAGACAGATCCTGCAAAAATATCGAGTTTCCAAGTTCCCTAAGGGCGACAAAAGAAATAAAGGAAGACAGTGTAAACGTTGGGAAGACAACTTCAGATAAATAGCTGGCCGTAAGTGGCCCGAACAGCTAAGGATCGAGTTTCATGGAAGTCCTTGGAAGAGGCCTTTGTCCAGAAACAAGCTGTTACCGAAAATTAAACCAATTATCGATATACTATAAAGACCATAATAAGGTGTAAGAAGTATTAAATTAAGGTAAATAGTGATTAGTATAATATGTGAGAATAAGATTGTAAAGAGTAACAGTATTATAGGCTTATATTATTTTATTTTATTTTATTCTATCGTAATGAATTATAAATGTATTGCACACATAAAACTCTGGGTTAAATTATCTAATTGATGGTCAACACGCAACGTAGAAGAACAAGGCAATCACATAAAATATACATAGAAATAGACATGAAAACCTACTTTATTTTATAATATTGATAGTCCCCTATGAGATGAGACACTTTTACGAAGGAAAAACATTCTATTTACACCAATGTACCTGCCGATAGTAGAAATGACCAGTCCGAAGACCATCACTTATTTTCAACATCAATTGTCAAGTTGACAGCTAAGAGAGAGTGTGACTACATCAAAATCCATTTATTTCAGGTTCTCCCGTATAACGTTCACAAGTTACGAAACACGAAATATGTATAACGGCTCGCGATGATTTAGTTGGTTTATTGCGACACTTTTTATAAGTTGTAATCGATTATTTTTTTCTGTGGTTTAAATAGAGGCATTTTACTGTGAGAACGTGCAATTTCTTAAAATGAAATCTACAAGACTCCGTTTGTTCAATGCGAAGCAGTTCTCAAGGCCCTTCTCTGCATAACGAAAGCAGCTCCGCGACCGTCCGCGTAGAATTATTACAAAAATCTCTTTCCCCGTTTTTGCAACATTTTTCATTAATGGTCCGCTCCTTTTGTTCGTAGCGTGATTATAGCCTTCCTCGGTAAATGGGCTATCCAACCCTAAATGCATTGTTCAACTCGAAACAGACGTTCCTGAGATTAACGCGTTCAACCAAACAAACTCTTTCAGCTTTATAATATTAGTAAAGATAATTGTGGTATAGAACCTATTTTCATACAGTCCACTCGCTCTTTCATATCATAGACCCGACTGCGCTCATTCACGTTCTTATCACGTTACTTTTGGATATCGTTGTATACGGATAAAGATCTAATGAGACACAATTACACAATGTTGTGTTTATATTTTACAAAAAAATGAATTGTAACAGAACTACAACGTAACTAATAATAACTCCCAACAAACACATTGGTAGCGTAGCGTCTACATAGAACAGTCCACACGCGGTCATTTTATGGAACGATGAATTTATCTGTAGCACTTTCTTGTAAAGATATTTTTGACTCTCTGTAAAGGAACATGTACAATCAGATTTTTCATCAACAACACCCAAACTGGTGGTATGTTTTCTAAAAAAGTCTAACTTGGACAGTTCTTGTTCTTCATCAGCAGTATACACGCCGTCTTAGCATTCTCGATAGTTATATAGAACTTCTCACAACACTTACTGTGTGTGATTACTAATAATATATTCTTAGTAATCCATATCATTGTTGTAATACTGTTTACCAAGGCCTGGAATTTAAAAATGATGATACATAATAATATGAAGATGACACAAAACAAGCTCAAAATAGATAGTTATTAAAAAATAAGTAAGACAGTTTAAAATGTCACGACTTTCAAACACTATTACGCTACATGCCTAAATAAGCAATCGGTTTACAAGATAGCTCAAAAAGCAGCTTCGCCTCAACACGGGCCGTTCAGAATTTTAAAATTATAAATATATAAACATATGTCGGATCCGGTCGCTAGCATAAAATTTATTGTAAAGCGCGCCAGTGTGCAGTGGTGACAACACAGCGTACTTGTACAGAGCCCTGATGTCCAATTCGAGGGAGGATGACAGTCAATGTCTGATCGCGGCGGAGTTGAGACTTGAGACGTCTTGGAACTGTACCCGATACATTCTGCCCCGTGTTATTGTGTAAAGTTGTAATCTCAAGTAATTCGTTAGTTTTGCTAGAAACAGTGTATTACAACCGGTGTATTTTCATAGCACGAAACTCATCGTCTGCCCTCATGATGTACAAAAGTCTAACGGAGTAAATCCTGACTTACTGATGCGTTTTTTACTTACTGTAATCGAGCCCCCAGATGTTTTCAGCGTATAGAGCCATGTATTTAAATAACATACGGTACGTAAAAATGCGTCGGATGTCGCAAAAAACGCCTATAACAAACAAAGTACAGTTATCAGCGTAGAACATCAACAATTATGGAAGTATTGATGGGCATGCTGGGCTGTAAAATAGACGGATAAAAAGGTAACATACAGCGGAGATGAGAATATTGATATGATTGTGTGGTGTAATGAGAATAGATAAAGTAAGAAATGTGTTATTACATAAATAACTTAAACTTAAAAATAAAAAATAAGTTTTTATCAAAATAAAAATAAGAACATTATGTTTATCTATCAACTTTGAAAGCGTAAACAATTTTTCGTGTCTCTTCCGTGCTGCAGGATCAAATCATGTTTGTCGTAAAAATGTATTGTCACCAGGACGAAAGTCGTGTCCAAAAGACTAACAAGACAAGTAAAATAAAAGCTTATAAAAAGGAGGTTTGACAGTGGTGCTTATGACATAAAAGTTGCAAGGAAATCGTTTGGTTCGGTATCCCAGGCTTAATTATAATGAGAATTAATGCAAATCATGTGATTAAAAACGTGACAGATAAATTTAGATGGATGGAGAACGAAATCCCAGACCAAAGAAAGGGTAGATTGATTTTGTGAGGAATGCTTCACTTCAAGATCATATTATCTTACATTGTTTTGAGAGCTGTGGTGATGAAATAAATTTATATTCATGAAATATCTCAAGAACTTACCATAACATGGAAAATTGTCTTATACATGTCGTAAGCCTTCAAAATATTTTGGTATGTCTCAAACAATTTAAGACACTGTTCTTCATTCTCTTGTTCATCCTCCAACTCCAAGATATCTTCAACCCACTCTTCGAGATTTTTTCGGAAAAATATAATAATTCGTATGGCCATAACGATATTAATATCGAACACGATTAAATAGATATCATAAAAGTAGTCAATCGCAAGATGGGCGATATTGTTATAAAAATAACAGCTATAGTATAAGCTATAAAGAATAATATCAAAGCAGATGATGGCTATACTACAGATCCAGTTCCAAATAATAAAACTCCAGAGACTCTTACTGCAATCGATGCTCTTGTTTATAGTTTGCATCTTCAATATAAGCAAGACGTTATTGTCTTTGTGCACCATATCCAGAATGAACATCATTGTGAACGCGATCATATAGCTGATATAAATGTAGGAACAAAAAATTAAGAGCAGTATATTTCCAGATTCAGGCAAGTCCAAATCTATCATGTCTATGGTGAACACTCGATAGAACAACAGAGAAAGTGTTAATAATAAACAACAAAACGCAAGAAGTTGATATTTTCTGCCGTTCACATAAATGTGATTACTTCGAATATAATATTTTGAAGTTAAAAACAAATTAAATGGAACGTTAAAAGAATACGCTATTCCTTTTATATCTTTTTCCAATCGATTATTGGGTAACATTTGGTATGAGATAGTTGGCATTTTGATTTTAATTTTGGATACTATTTTTCTCACTAACTTCAATCAAACGTTGTTTGGTGGTAACAACTAATGCCTGTCTATGTGATTATACATGATAACAGGATAACGAGTTAACACATTTATCAAGTTAATGTCAAATCAATCATAATATTAATGTCAAAGTCGCTGCAAGCGTTTAAATAACAATTGCTAGAACACTTATGTAGTCCATAGAAAACAAAAATACACGGAATAATAACCGCCGTACTCCCGACCCGATCCGCATCCGCTATTAGTAGTAGTATTAGCTTAGTCTTTCACGCTTTAGCTCTAATCATTATCAGCCTAAATTGTTGTGTTACACTGCCGGAACGCAGTCCTAATGGGTCGTACCATAATGTATGTCACTAATCTTCGATATATCAATTCTAGAACATGTTTTCCTTCACCGCTTTGAGAACAGTGGTGACGAAATAATTGACACAAAATAGGTTGTCTGTCTAGCTACGTCTTGATTGATCACACGATTATGATATAAATAAAAGTATATAGACTTTTTTTGCTAGCCTACATGGTGTTCCACTGCTGGGCAAAGACCTCCCCTGTATCTTTCCATACCTGTCTATCTTGTGCAACCTCCGGCCATGTTAGCCCCGAAAACATGATCAGACGAACATGATCGTTACGCCATCTTTGCCACGGTAGACCTCGACGACGCTGTGCTTATTCAGGCGTCCAGTAAGTGACGATTTTTACCCATCTCTCCGGGTGCATCCGTGCCACGTGGCATGTCCACTCCCGCTTTAGGCTGGCTGTTCTAACGCGCGCGATATTGCTCGCTGGCAAATCTTGAGTTTGGACTTCTGTTGTTCAGTAAGTGATCATCTTTGTGCACCGTAGGTTAGGACGGGCAAGATGCACTTGTCGACGAGTTTTCTATTCAATGTAAGTGGAAGTCTTCCTTTCATATGTTACTTCAAGGCCCAGAAGGTCTTCCAAGCATTTTGGACTCGTCTTTCGACTTCTTTGTCTTGCCTGTTTTTGAACGAGACTACTGGCTCAAATAGGTATACTCGTTGACATATTGCAACGTATACCCGTGTACCGACCCTACGTTTCGTGCTGTTTGTCATGATTTGTTCATTGTAAGTCCAACCTCAAGACTTGCTGTGCTCAGATCTCAAAGCATTTCTTCAAGTTCTGGAGCCGATGTGGAGATTAGCACGATGTCATCGGTAAAGCGGAGGTTTGTTGGGTGTTGGCCGCTAAAATGTATGCCTCGTAACTACCACGAATCAAGCAGTTTATTAAAAACTTCTCGCAGTGCACTTGTGTGAGAGTGCTTGGGTGAGAGTGAATCACCCTGTTTGATACCTTTTTCTATACTGCTATTTGGACCAGAAATGTGCAACTTAATGTTCGCAGAGCAACTTTGATAGATAGTGTCAATGAGATCAATGTAGGTGTGTGGTACATTTTGAAATTCCAAGGCATTAATGACTGAGTGGTGGTGTATACTATCGAATGCCTTGGATGACAGTACGGAGATGGTCTATTGTGGAGAAATGGGGACGAAATCCTGCTTGCTCGGGGGCTTGGTGAAGATCAAGTATCGGAGCGATATAGTTTTCTATTACTTTGATGAAAAGTTTATATAAGTGAGTAATGAGGCTTATGGGTCGATACTTTTAGATGTCTGTTTTGACTCCTTTCTCGTGAAGTAGAATTATATTTGACTGGCACATTTCAGGGGGGATTTGGCCAGTGTGTAATATGGTGTTGAAGGAAGATGTGATGTGAGGGAAAACAATGTTTCGCACTAATTTTAAAACTTCTGTTGTTATTCCGTCTGTTCCTGGGCTTTCGTCGAATTTCATATCGCGAAGAGCAAGTTGATCAAAGAGCAAGTTGACAAGAAATAAATAAAAAATAGCCTTTAGTCTACCACAATTTAAAAACTCAAATGTTTAACACTTAAAACATGGCAATAAAAGAAACGATTTAATTAATACCAGTATTACAAAATTGCAAACTGCAGCAACACAATAGTGTAGTTAGTAAGAAGACTCATCAGACTTAATTGTAACGCAGCGTCTACGTAGAACAGGCCACACACACGTATCTTGTTGAATGATGCTCGATGAAAGCGCAGTACGCTCTTGCATAGTTTTTTTCCATCATCTGAAATGAATATTGTGAAATAAAATAGGTTAAGACAGTGAGAAAATATAGAAAGGTGGTAATGAATAAAACGGAAGCACAAATGTTTTAACGATGTGAGGAATGATATTATGAAAGAGAGAAGGGTTAAAAGTGTTAAGAGGCAGAAGAAAACGTGTTGTGCAGACCCCAAGTTTAAATTGGATAAGAATAGTGAAATAATGACTTTAGAATTTCAATTACATAGTAAATCATCATTCTCCTGCCCTTATCCCAATTCATTAGGGGTCGGCGCATCTCGGCAGTAACTTGTTTTCTAGCCATATTATCCTTCACACAGTCCATCCATCGTTTCTTTGGTCTTCCTCTACTCTTGTAAACATCTACATTCATACTTAAAATTTTCCCCACTACTATCTGTTAATAAATTACCCGAGCCACTCGAACACAAAATAAGTGCGCAACAGTCTTGAACACTTTCAACGGAAATGTAGAATTTCTCGCATTGCTTGCAAAGCATCGTGAGCAACATCAAACCCTTTATCAACCACCAGGATATTGGAAGTGTCGCTAGAAATGTTGTCATCTGTAACAAATCATAAAAACGATCCTAATGAAAGAATATTTACACATAATTTATCATGATTATTTGCCCAGCATTTCCCGACTACTTTGGGGTCGGATTCCAGCGACTGTCTGTCTTACCTCCATAACCAGCTGTGTTATTTTATTAGCAGAGATCAGATTATGGTAAAGTTTATTTGCCTTAACTATAAGGAAGTAATTATGGATAATGCTTCCCTTTCGTTTAAAAGTTTTTTTTCTAAACTTAACAATCATTCCGGAATTTTAAAAGGAGGTACCACAGGAGGTCTTTTTACATTGTTGCTGAATTTTTATCGGCTAGAACTTTTCAAATGTTTCATGTCCGCTTGACAATGATTTATTGTTGTTGTTGACTACCTAACAACTGTCAAAGATCTGCAAATGACACCTGGGACCAACGGCTTAACGTGCTTTCCGAGGCACGGAGGAAACTCGGTATGTAATGGGTGATCAGCCATTCGCAGATCAACTTAGGCAAGCACGCCTTAACCTAATGATCGACCCGAGTGGCTGTTATTATCTAGCCACGAGCTTGCTTTACTGCACATTAAAATTGCAATTGGCTTAACGCGTTCATAGGTTTATCCTTTAATTCAAATAAAGTCTTCTCGTATTAGTCAATTTGATTCAATGCAGAAAGAAAAGGGAATCATTATTAAACATGCTATCGTCCTGTCCGATAGGTGATACACATTATTCACAATGCCCGGGAAATTTAATTAAATCAACAGCTATAATCAGATTGCCATCAATTGTATAATGACCAATAATTTATTAATCACTTAGTCCATAACATACACAGAATTATATTAAAATACTACCATGACGTTGTCTTTAACCACCGGATTTTTCGCCACTTCGATGACCACTTGAATATAAACCAGGGAGTGAATAAATATTTCTATTATGTAATAGAGTATCTGAAAAATAAACATAATTAAGAGATCCCAATGAAGGTAGAAATAAAAACACGTCTTCACACACGCTTCAGAACAAAGTTATATCTGTAAATCGTAAACAAGGAATTCGCGGAAACGGGGTTCTCGTGTAACCACGAATTAAGTTGAAAGTAAGATACTTACGAATTGCTGAAAACAAACTCGGTGTATGGCATAACAGTCCAAAATCCCAACGTAAGCCTTAAACATTTTTTTGAAATAATTTATTTCGTCTGTGTTTTCAATTTCACGAGTTTTTAAAACTTGGATATTCCACTGAACTATTTTATTTTCCAATAATTTGAAAATACGAACAGCATAAAGTAAATTAAAGTCGACAAAAATTACCAAGTAGCCAGCGACGATGAAAAAGAAAGGTGCTTGTATGGGAATAGAAGCATTAGTGGTAATAACGACATAGAGGCACGTTAACCCGATGACGACAAACCAATTCCCAATTGTGAAAATTCTAGTTCTGGTTTGGCAGTTTAAAAATCTGTGGACGTTTTGGTAAATCCGAACAAACTTGACAGCATTTCTGGTTTGAATGATCCCGACTACAAAATTCATAACAGTCCCGCAAATATAGAAGATGCAGTCGAAGAAAACAGTAATGTACATAAAATAAGTGAATCCAGCATGATTTTTGTAAAGCGTCAGCAAATAGTTCCGGTATATGTGTGAAAATATGAATACTAAAGTTCCAATCATCGAAACAAAATTAGAGATGAAACCATTTGGAGTAATTAAATTATTTTTGATGCGGTATTTTGGACAAAAGGCAACATATTGCATCAGATTTAAAGGCAGAAGTATTGACTGCACATCTTTGTCTACGATTTCATTTAACACAATATTTACAGGATAATTTCGTTTGAAACTAAAGAGTTTGTTCATTTTTAAAGAGACTATTCACAGAACCTTCCTAGCGGACAAGTGAAACAATAATCTATGGTAAACGTATTACACAACGAACGATAAATTCATTACTATAATGCATGGGGAAATTTCACATTTATAATATTAGTTGGTAAATATAAATATAACCAATATTTATATTTTGTAACTAATATTATAAATGCGAAAGTTTGTGAGGATATGTGGGTGGATGGATGGACGTTTGTTATTCTTTCATGCAAAAACTGAATTTGGCTCACAGATAGTTTATAACCTGGATTAACACATAGGATACTTTTTATTCCGGTATTACGATCCCGTGGGACAATTACAGAACTTCACGCGGGCGAAACCGCGGACATAAGTATATTTATAATTTTGTCAAGAGGGCCTAGACAAAGAGACGATCAGTCGGCGATAATGATAATTGAAAACTTTCCGGTATCTTGTGTCAATTCAATTTAATTTTTGACATTGGATTGACATTGACCACCGATAAGCTTATTGTTCGGTACTATATTTGCAACCGAACAGCTCAGCACTTTTGCCTTCGTGCATTTCCATAAATGCATGTATCGCAAGTATTACCAAGTGAGTGTGTGTTCGGACACCAACCGCGTAACTCAACCAAACCATATCAAACCATCTTAGTGCTAATTTAGCTTAGATTTACCATTTTATAACCAGTATCAATATAACCTTTAAACCATATATTTTCGTATAATTTAACCAGTGGTCATATACCAGCAACCAAACCATAACCAATCAACCAAATAACAACCAACCCAGGATTTAGAGCTAAACCAGACGAGCGCTAAATTCTACATGGTCCTTCGAGCATTAAGGGCCTCGGTTCGCGAAGTACAGTGAAGTGTTTGTGCGCCGGGACCTTGCAACCAGTGTTTTGTGTTTTACCAGTTTGTAGGGAAAGTAGATAGGCAGTGACATCAATTTGGAAGAAATTGGGCAGCTGTCGCGTAAGGAGAATATAAGGTCAGACCAAACCATTTTACACTTTATTTTCACTTGATTATTAAGCTGACCGTGAGAATAATGGAGCAGTTAGCAGTCAGCCAAACGGAGGTTTACGACTCTTTGGTTAAACTTCTAACTAACATTAAGAAAGACGGGGCTGAGCGAAAAACCATAGATTACTGCAAGCGGAAGTTGGAGATATTAGAAAATTATTGGAGAGAATATCAGCGCAACAATAGAAAGTGCTGTGAACTTTCAGAATTTAACCATGTATATTTCACTAAAAATTGTTTTGATAAGGCGGAGGAAGTCTATTCGTCTATCAAGCAGCTAATTACCAAAACCATGGAGAACCTGTTGTCAAAGCAGCAAGAACCTCAACAACCGTCGGCAGAGTCGGGCACATCGAAACAAGCAGGGGAATCCTCTCATTCACAGCTACCGCAGCAGCAACGTAGGGATACGAGCAGAGACAGTAAGCTAGAAGAGATGATAAAAAAGCAGACTATCCATTTTAGAGCTTTTATGAGAACAGTAGCTACCATAGAAATAGACCAATTACAGAACAAGTGGGAGTACGACGATGCATTAAAGTCTCTTCAAAGTCGTTGGGCTATTATAGATAGCCTGCACTGGGAAATAGAAGGTGGAAACGGGGATGAGGATGTCTGGTACCAAGAAGAATTCAACAGATATGAGAAAATGTATAACGATTTAAAGAAAACCATTAACTCGAAAATGTGGTCTGTATCACATCGCGACAAATCTACTCCACAGATGGATATTCCAACATTCCAAGGCAACTACCACCATTGGACATCGTTTAAGGACTTATTCACAGAGACCATCCATAAAAATCCAGCTTTATCAAACGCACAAAAAATGCAGTTTCTAAAGAGCAAAGTTACAGGAGAAGCTGAGCGTCTGATCCACCATCTTCAGATTAGCTCAGAGAATTACGAGGTATGCTGGGAAATACTAAACCACAGATATGGCAACAACAGACTTATTTTCACGTCTCACATCAACATACTTCTGAACATTCCTAATATGCAGCAACAATCCATCGGGGCGATCAAAAAACTGCATGACGTGACCAAAGAATGTCTCCACGCAATTCAGAACTTAGGAGTAGATATCACCACCTGGGATCCACTATTGGTACTTTTGCTAGCACAGAAACTTGACAGTGAGTTATTCGCCGAATACATTGAGTCAGTGAAGAATCCCAGGGAACTACCAGTACTTCAAGAATTCCTAGATTTCTTGGAAAACAAGTTTACCGCCTTAGAAGCATCGCGGCGTAAACAAGAAACATATAACCAAAAGTTGACCACCCAACCACAAAACCAAAATTATCAAGCAAACCAGAAGAAATATTATAGTTCAAATAATAACCAACAATCATCATACAAAGGCTATTCAAACAACATGAAAAACCATACGAAATCGTTACACGTGTCGCGGTCGATCACCTGCGCATTGTGTAATGCTGACCACGGGTTATGGATGTGTACCCAATTTTTGCAAATTTCGGATGAGCAAAAACTAAAAACTGTCAACCATTTAAATTGTTGCACGAATTGCCTATTCAACCATTTAAATAAACCTTGTTTTTCTAATAAAACATGTCGCAAATGCAACGCTAAACATAATTCATTATTGCATGACGCAATAACAACCAAAAACAGGCCAAACACATCAGCAAAACCAAATCATAAAGCTGCGCACACACTTGCGACATCATGTCTGACCAATGATGAACAAGCAGCAACTTCAACCCATGCATCTTGGAATGACATGTCCAAAACACTCTGAGCTACGGCCTTAGTAGAAATTCCTGGATACGACGGCACATACCATACCATGAGGGCTTTGATAGACCAGGGCTCTCAAATCTCTTTAATAAGTGAGAAGGCGGCACAAGTTTTAAAATTACAAAGACACTCTTGCAAAGGAACCATATTCAGCGTAGGCGAAAAAGAAAACAGCTGCAAGGGTGTAATGACCATCCGAATTAAATCAATTTATAGTGAGTTTGCCTTAGAGGGTGAGGTCCTTATAATGAACAATCTCATCAAAAGTTTACCAAATAAATCATTCATAAAACCAATTTGGCGTCACATACAAAACATTAATTTGGCGGACCCAGAATTTAATACCAGTCGACCAGTGGACTTACTGCTTGGAGCAGATGTATACTGCAGGATTGCTTTAGGTGGCCTTTTGAGGGGCGATGGCGACGATCAACCAATAGCCCAACAAACGCAATTAGGATGGTTGCTTTGTGGGACAATAACACCACAATACAGGTGTAACGTCGTTCTTCACAATACGGACGATTTACGCAGATTTTGGGAAAATGAAGACATCAACCAGCAGAATGAAAGGTCCACCGAAGATCATGAATGTCTGCAATACTTTCTATCAACAACAGAGAGACTAGAAAACGGGAGATACCAAGTCCGACTGCCATTTAAAGCAGAAACCAAGGAACAGCTAGGTTCCACTAAACCATTAGCATTGGCACAATTCCGTAACTTAGAGAGAAAGTTACAGAAAGATCCAGAACTGAAAACAGAATATACAAAGTTTATGAATGAGTATTATAACTTATACCATATGATGCCGTCAGCAACAAGTACGAAACCCGAGTGCTACCTACCACATCACTGCGTCACTCGTGCTGAGTCAACCACTACAAAATTGCGCGTTGTGTTCAATGCGTCGGCTAGATCATTATCAGGACTTAGCTTGAATGACGTCATGTACCGAGGTCCCAACCTACAACAAGAACTGCAGGAGCTAATTTTAAAATGGAGACAGTACCAGTTCGTTTACACCGCGGACATAGAGAAAATGTATCGACAGATAATGGTACATCCTGAAGATCAGTCGTATCAGAAGATACTATGGAGGGACTCACCATACCAACCCATTCAGACATACCAACTTACAACCATAACTTACGGCACAAAGCCTGCACCATTTTTGGCTATGATGTGCCTAAAACAACTAGCTGCCGAGGAAAAACCAAATTTCCCTGCAGCAGCGAAAGCGTTAGAAGAGTGCTTCTACATGGATGACTACTGTGGTGGAGCAAATTCAATGGACCAAGCAAAACAGCTTAAATCAGACCTAATTAAGCTACTCAGTAAGGGTGGGTTTAATTTACGGAAATGGGCCACAAATGAACCAAAATTACTCGCTGACTTAGAAAAAGATTTGTGGAACCAGCAAATATACGAGTTTAAACAGTCAGACTCAACAAAAACATTGGGGCTTGGATGGAACCCGCAACAGGATAAATTCATCTTTGACTCAAAACTAGAACCAGTATCATCACCAAAACCAACAAAAAGGTCGCTTCTCTCCGACATATCAAAAATATTTGACCCTTTAGGCTGGCTTACACCATTAACTATCACCATGAAGATGCTATTTCAAAGTGTCTGGTCATCAACTCTTAACTGGGATGACGCGCTACCAGAGGATATCAAGGTCAAGTGGCTAAACTTAAGGGGAGAATTAAAAGACATCAATACCATAGAAGTAAAACGATGGCTAGGAGTAAAGGAAAACCATAGCTTGCAACTACACGGATTCTGTGATGTGTCGAACAAGGCGTATGCCGCTGTTATATATTGCAAAGTCAACAACCAAAATAATACTAACGAGGTAACTTTGGTCGCAGGAAAAGCAAGATTAGTGCCTGTTAGTAAAGACATATCTATACCAAGGCTAGAGTTAATGGGTGCCCAACTATTATCACAGCTGATGCAAAAAGTACAGACTTGTCTAGAGTCTTATAACCAAGAAATATATTGCTGGAGTGATTCTACAGCAGTGTTAGGATGGATTCAAGGAGATCCAGCGAGATGGAAACCATTCGTCTCAAATCGCGTGAAAGCAATTACCAAAATAATACCAAAAGAAAAATGGAGTTATGTCAAAACCATTGAAAATCCAGCGGACTGTGCCAGCCGTGGATTGAGAACCAAACAATTAAAGAACCACGATCTGTGGTGGCAGGGGCCATCATGGATTCAATCATTTCAAAACCACGACATATCTCAAACCACATATGAAACCAGCTTAGAGATGAGGCAGTCAAACGCAGTAGTTGTGGAAAATCACCAGACAGCAACCATGACTATACCAAATATTATCCACCATTTATTAAACAAATTGAGTTCCTTCGCAAAAATCGTACGAGTTTTTGCATGGATACAACGACTAACTACTGCAAAAGAAGGCCGTCAACCTTATCTCACATTACGTGAACTCCGCCGCGCAAAACTGCTGATCGTTAAAAGTGTGCAACATATGGAGTTTGCCAGCGATGTCCGTTGCTTACTTAAGAATGGAAACGTGCATTCGAAAAGTAAACTATTACCATTACACCCTATCATAGACCAAGATGGTATCCTACGAGTAGGGGGCAGATTAAGAAACGCACAAATAAGCAAAGAGATGAAACACCCAATCATATTACCACACAACCATCGAATTACCACACTAATAATCCAATACGCTCATGAGCTAACCTACCACGGTGGGGCACGTCTTACTTTGTCAAATATTCGACAAAACTATTGGATATTCAGCTACAAAGAAAGTCATACGACAGTGTGTTACATGTAAGAATCAAGAGCCCATCCAACAATATCAGCTCTTTGGTGATCTACCATCATCCAGAGTAAACCCTGAAAGCGCTTTCTATCATTGTGGCATCGACTACACAGGCTTTGTGGAAGTGAAAGCAAACAAAGGGCGTGGGATAAAAACTACCAAAGGCTACATAGCGCTTTTCGTATGTATGGTGACGAAAGCTGTGCATCTAGAACTCGTCTCAGATTTAACCAGCTCAGCTTTCCTAGCCGCATTAACCAGAATGGCAGCACGACGCGGAGCTCCACGTCACATCTATAGCGACAATGGAACCAATTTCGTTGGAGCCAACAGAATTCTACAAGAAGAATACGACCATCTTCAAAATATTTTCAATAAGTCATTCTATAATGAGATAACGGAACTACAAATTGAATGGCATTTCAACGCACCTTCTTGGCCTCATGCGGGAGGACTTTGGGAAAGAGCCGTGCGAAGTCTCAAACACCACCTCAAACGCGTGATTGGACAACAAAAACTTACGTTTGAAGAATACACCACACTGTTATCAAAACTAGAAGCTTGCCTGAATTCACGACCACTCTGTGCACTATCAGAAGACCTAGAGGATTTGAATTTCCTCACACCAGCCCATTTTCTATCAGCACGACCAGGTTTAACCATAATTGAAACAGCAGACGACGCCAGAACCATCTTGTGTCAAAACTATTTGAAGATGTATGGAAGAGATGGAAAACAGAGTACTTAACTCAACTATCAACCAGAAGCAAATGGATGAAATACCAGAAGAACGTCAACGTGGGTGATTTAGTAATGATACACGACGACAACTTACCAGCAGGGAAATGGCCAATGGGTCGTGTGATGGAAGTTCATCCAGGAAAAGATGACCTCGTCAGAGTAGTGACTCTAAAAACCAAAAACGGCTACATGAAGCGCCCTGTAGTTAAACTATCAGTTTTACCAATAAATCAGGTGGAAGCAACCATACCAGAAAAACCATAAAGCGAACCAGAACAACCAAAAACGAGAACGCACAGCACTTATCCCAAGATAGTTAACATTGCACTGACATTGTTATTTTTCTTAAGTATAATGCTGCCAACAACAGCATTATACAACATTACACAATTTGATACCAATAAAACTTTGTACTTTGACACCGTGGGGAAAGTACAACTGATTCGGGATAAGTGGAAATTAATGACATACTATAACATGTCTCCGTATTGGCAAGGAGATAAAGCTATCAATGACTTTACAAGCTATCTCGACAAAACATGCGAAAAAATTATGGAATCCAGCCACTGTCATATGATACTCCAACAAATACGTCACGATTACAATGAACTGCAATACTACAACCAGCTGTTGCTTAGCCAGCATTACGGCGAGCGCCTACGAATACGACGCGGCCTTATCAATGCTGTCGGCTCCATTGCAAACTCATTGTTCGGAGTACTAGACGAAAGTTTCGCAGAAAAATACAAGCAGGACATTGAACTAATACACCTTAACCAACACCACCAAGGTCAGTTATGGAAAAACTTGACATCTATCGTCGAAGCAGAACACAATGTACTACAAAGAACTGAAGACATAATAGCAAAACAACACAAAACCATAAACAAACATTTAAATGCCTTAGACAAAGTTAACAGTAAGCTGCAAAAAGAAATCGATGTGATAACTACACAACAGGACTTCACATTAGTCTCTATAGCTACCATTAATATGATGCAAAACTTGAAAAAGATACAAGATACTTTGATCGATACAATATCGGAAATCTACCATGGCCAAATCAGTCTGCATCTACTGACACCAGCGCAGCTCAAACGAGAGCTACAAATTATCTACGGCCAAATGCCTCAAGATTTAAACTTACCAATCGCAAACATAGAGACGGACCTTCAGCATATCTACAAGCTACTGAGAACAAAGGCGCGGGTCACAGAAAAATATATTATTTTCGAAATTACATTCCCGCTCATCGCACGAGAAAGTTTTCAATTATACAGGATAATACCAGTTCCGCAACAAACCAATTACAGTATGACCAGCATAATACCAATATCGGAGTACGTCGCTGTGAACCTAAAAAAGGATGCCTATTTTGTACCCACCCAACATGAACTTGATACATGCTTGTATCACGGGGAATCCCTCATGTGTGAGCTCTTCAAACCAATCCTAAACTTGGAAAATGACCAAAACTTTTGCGAAATAAGCCCAATAAACAAAAGGTGTAAAACTGAAAGAACAGTGTGCAAAGACAGATGGGTAGAATTACACTCAACGTCACAATACCTATATTTTTGCTGCGACACATATTCCATCAAAATCATATGTGACGATCAAGTTACCGTTCGTCAGCTGACTCGAGCAGGGGTCATTAGCATGACTCAGAAATGCTTTATTAAAAGTAAAGATTTCACACTAAACTCTTTACAACAACAATCCAACCAATTAATTTTTTCACCAGACATGCTCGTACCAGAGCTAGACCAAATAAACCATATTGTGAACGTCAAAATACCAACCGAAGCAGAATTACCAGAGGACATGAGTCTGAACAGATCTCTATTCATTCTTGGAGAACAAATCAAAACACTAAAATCCACCAAAGCAGAGATCGATGGCATATCAGTCCATGACATTCACCAGTACACCATCGTCTACCTACTGCTGGGAGTAGTCCTATGCGCGGCAGTAGTCTGGATCTCGACGAGAGTGAGATGCTGCTCGCATTCTACGACCAGGCGGGCGGAGCCTCACCACAGACAGGAGTCTGTGGCGACTACATCGGAGTCTACCCATCGAGTAACAGTGCAAAGTGAAGTGCAACCGCGAAAGCAGAGTACTGCTGACCGTCAGCAAAGTGAGAGTGAACACATGGGTTTAAGTGCATATTTCGCTAGGCGGTGGCCCAGTGCTATGCGTAGTGCGGGGAAAAAGGAAAGGGCTACGTTGCCTAAAGTGCGTAAAGAACGTGTGCTTACAGTGGAAGACTCGTTAGTGTAAAGAATTTATGTTTTTTAAGGCAACCATTTATTATTAATTTTACTTTTGTTTACCATTTTAATATAAGACTTTTACTAAAACTTACCATTTTATATAGTTAATTTTACTTTTGTTTACCATCTTACTTGTTAACTAAGGTGATTTGATGATTACTTTATCCGTTTATCTCATCTTGTGCTTGGGAATATGTTCGGTACTATATTTGCAACCGAACAGCTCAGCACTTTTGCCTTCGTGCATTTCCATAAATGCATGTATCGCAAGTATTACCAAGGGAGTGTGTGTTCGGACACCAACCGCGTAACTCAACCAAACCATATCAAACCATCTTAGTGCTAATTTAGCTTAGATTTACCATTTTATAACCAGTATCAATATAACTTTTAAACCATATATTTTATAATTTAACAAGTGGTCATATACCAGCAACCAAACCATAACCAATCAACCAAATATCAACCAACCCAGAATTTAGAGCTAAACCAGACGAGCGCTAAATTCTACAAAATTCTATTGGTGGTTTACAACACATAATCTTCTTTCATCAGTTTCCTCTTGTCTCATCTTGTCTCGTGTCCACTTCAGTAGAGTCCTACCTTAAGCGGGTGAACCGCAAGCATAAGCTAGTTAATAACATATTTTTATTTTATAATGTCAACTTCAAGGGTGATACGATTAGCAAGTTTGTAGATAATATGATAAGTGACGTTGAACTTCATTTAGCCTTTAGAGTGATACCACTGACACAGCACGTTCTATAAAACATTATATTGGAAATACAACCTGCTTTTAGCCAAATAATTAATCGTTTTAATCTCTAGACATACTCAAGTCATTACTTTGGTCCAATAATTAAATGAAGTTCAACGTCACTTATCATATTATCTACAAACTTGCTAATATTTGACTGTTTACTGTTGAAGAAAAAATAGGTCGATTCTGAGGAACCTGGCCTTAAACTCTGAGAGCAATGTAGGCCCGCTGTGTGTATTTGGTCCATAGAGCGCTGGTGTAAAAGCTTTGACAGTGGGCTCTAAACGATGTTACCTTTACCTGTTCTGTACACCGCGCAAAACTATGCACCAACATATTAGCTCGCAGCGACAATGCTCTCCGCTCTCTCTCAATATCCGCGTCATCATGTTGGGTTTCGGTCACAACATGCCCTAGATACCTAAACCCGACTCAAAGATACTCCGTTAAGATAAACTGGTGGTATATTTTCAGCTAGTTTAATCTTACCTCTGATAAGCATATACTCACTCTTTCCATCGTTGTATTTTAAACCGTGACTCTCAGCATAGGCTTCACATATACATACCTAGTAGTTTCCGTAGGCCACCAAAAGATGAACTCAGCAACACCATATCATCCGCGTAACTGATGTTATTGACGCAAATTATGGGTTATCGCAGCAGTTACCGTTATTTGTTGTGTTATTTGTTTTTATCAGTGTTTATTAACATAGTATTAAGTTTTACTAATAGTTTTTTAAACATAGATACTCGGATAAAGATAAATTCTATTCTAAAGTAAACTTACTTATCACATATAATTTTGATTCTTGTCGCCGAAACACTTCAAGAAAAGTTCAAAAGTATTCAATATAAACACACGACATTTGTTAAAAGTAATAAACTCAAATGGGAAAAATTAACTTGTACTAAAAGGTTCCATCCGTATAATTAAAATGAGCTTTATGCGCGCAGTCATAACTTAAGCTATTGATTGATGTATCACTAGTGAGTAAGAGACCAGTCATCAAACACTGTTCAAATATGGAGAGACTTAAATATTTCACACAAAATGGCCGTATAGAAATTATCGTCAACAACACATTGGACAGAGACGTGCAGTCAATGCTCTTGCCTTTGAATCTGATGCAATATTTTACTTTCTGTCCCAAATACTGCATCAAGAATAATGTCATAACTCCCAATTCTTTCGCTTCCAATTTTGTTTCAGTTATTGGAACATCAGTATTTATTTTCTCATACCTATTCCGCTCCTATTTTACGACATTTTTTGAAGATTCTCTAGGATATAGTACTTTTATGTTTATCACTTATCATTTCATTACTATTTTCTGCTGCGTAGGATTCATTTTTAATTTCATAATCGGAGTAATTCGAACCAAAGATTCGGTAAAGTTTGTTTTAACTTTTCAAAGAGTGCACCGATTTCTTAACGATGATTCTGGACATAAACACTTCGTCATTTGGAATTGGACTGTGATTTTGGCTCTGGGTGCTTTTAGTTTTTTTTTAACTGGTTACTGGCTACTAACAGGCTTATCTTTATACGGAGTATATGTTTGCTGCCTTTTAATAGTTTTTGACATTCATGTTATTTATGCCATCCGAATGATCAAATTGTTGGACAACAAAATGTTATTATGGAGTAAAGAAGTTTTAAATCCTCAAAATATAGAAGACTCACAAGTACTATATTACAGCACAGAACTGTTTCAAGCGTATGTTGATATATTACAGTGTTATAATATCCATAAAGTTTGTTATCAGCTTATAGTGAGTACCTTCAATTATTAAAAAAGTATTTCAGTCTAAAACAGGAATTAAGTTGAAAATTATGTATTCATCTTTACACATTGACGGCACGGTTGGCGCAGTGGCTGAGCGATTGACTGCTGCGCTTCGTGTTGCGGGTTCGATTCCCGCACGGAACAAATATTTGTATGGTCTACAGGTAGTTGTTCCCACGATACAAAAGAAATTCCTAGTGTGGGGCAACGTTATTATTAAAAAAAAAACATATATTTGTAAATATTTCTTAACAAAAACAACAGTTAGGAAGGCCACGATACTTTATTTCATCCAAAATATTTCCAACCTCTTTATGTTTAAACATGGATCAGGGAAAAAACACGTGTACTATGTCACTTTGAAACCCAGATTAAAAATTTTCGTTACTTTTCAGATTCTTTATTACACATTGAAAACGTTAACTGGCTTTCTTATACGAGTACAAGTGATAATTGAAATGTTAAAACACGGTGCGATGGTCAATAACGTAGTAAGTCTTGTTAATAAATGATAATTTATCTTTTTTTGTAAGGCTAGTTATCATACCTAAACGTATAATATTATACAGACTGGCACCGACAGTACCGCCTAACAGCAAACGTTTTTTTTATATGAGATTGCTTTGATTTTAGTTGCGGCAATACATCATTCCCGCTGGACCGCAATAACGCTAACGTTTGCCGTCACCTGCGAAAATGTGTCCAAATAACAATTTATATAATTTCACGACCGCGGAAGGTGACCCATTTGCAAATTCGTTTAATGGCTGTAAATAGACTTTTCACACCTTATTATTGTTATAGGACGCAGCAACTAAAGGGTCGATATCTCTTTTTTTGTGGATGACAAAAGATTTGACGTGGCTGATGATACTGAGCATTCAATGCGAGAAATTCTACATAACTATTGAAAAAACTCAAGATTCTTGCGCACGCATTTTAAAGTCAAATTGTTTAGGTATTATCTTTTTTTATGATGTGTTAGATAAATTATGTTAGAAGGCTTGGACCAATGGCAATTGCTCTTTCGGATTTGCGGTTTTACATTTTTATTTTTTCCCTGATTGTAATAGATGATAGAAAGTCTGTGTTCTTTCTCTGAAATTCTTTTAAAGCACACTACACCGTCCATTTTGAAAAGTTTTTTTTGACAGGTGTTCAGAAAAAGCTATGCAAGAACGTACTGCGCTTACATCGAGCTTCGTTCAGCAAGATACGTGTGTGTGGCCTGTTCCACTTAGACGCAGCGTTTCAATTGAGTCTGATGGGTCTTGTCATTAATTACACTATTGTGTTGTTACAGTTCGCAATTTTGTAAGCAAAGCTCCAATAAATTTATTAAGTTGTAATTTTTTTTATAATCATGTATTCCTATACATCAGTCATGTAGTGTAGTCCAGTATTGGTTTTTGCGACTATTTCTGCTGCGGTATGCGGTTGTTAAGAAGTAAAAAAAAAAAAATGTGGACACGAAATATTGTGCATAAATTGTGGAATTCTATGACTCCTTTGATAGTTGGAACTGTGTTACAGGTGTCAGTGTCCTCCCCTCATCAAATTACAAAAAACAAATAAACGAAAACATTTACTTAAAGAAAAACGAAGTGAAAAAAAAAAATATATAATACACATTAAAATGTGAGTTTATTTATATGGATTTGTGCGCGCGTTAGTATATGTGTCTATTAGTGGGTGTGAGTGTGTGTGCGCGTGAGTTTGTGCGTACTGTGTTTGGTAATGCTTGAATGATTTGGTAGGAAGAAGTACCCTCATATGCCAGCGACATATTAGGTCTTACTTACTTAGTTGCCACTGTTTGTTGATTCTCAATTGTTTCGTGGTCTACCGACTTCAGCCAGCCGAGGGTAACTTCCTTAAATTTATTGTTGCTTTACTTACGTACAGAATACATTTTATTATATTTAATGTAATCGTATGGGGCGATTAAGTTGATTTTGTCCAAAAGCAGTTCTTTGACAACAAGCGACTCATATAGTTGACACAGGTAAGTATGGTACATACTTTTATGCTATTTACGTAATATTTATACCTACATATTTTTCATATAGTAAGTAGTTAACTACTGCAGGCACTGCCGATGGTTTTTTAAAATAAACAAATGAGTACTCGCGAAGAGATTATAATACAGACTAACTAGATTATAAACTTAAATCTAATACAATATTTCATGCGGAAGCCTAGCGTACTGCCTTGAGGAACACTATAATTACAACCAGGCCTGATACACTCCCTGCTATTTACAGATTGGACTGTCCAAAAAATAATCCCAGAATTGGATGTAACTTTCAATAAACTTTCGTGCTACAGATAATTTGGTTTGATTTCACCCAAATAATTTATATAAAGGAACATCAATATTTAATAATGTGGAATAGTCATAAAAAGAAAAGAATCCAGAAAAGTACTTAAGTATTTTATAATAATGTATCGATAAATACACGATGTTTGTTAAAAAGTAACTTATACTAAAAGGATCCATATAATTACAATAAGCTTTAAGTGCGCAGTCATAACTTAAGCTATTGATTGATGTATCACTTGTGAGCAAAGGACCTGTCATCGAACACTATTTAAAAATGGAGAGACTTAAACATTTAACACAAAATGGCCGTGTAGAAATTATAGTCAACAACACGTTGGACAGAGACGTGCAGTCAATGCTCTTGCCTTTGAATCTGATGCAATGTTTTTGTTTCTGTCCTAAATACTGCATCAAGGATAATGTCATAACTCCCAATTCTTTCGCATCCAATTTTGTTTCAATTATTGGATCATCAGTATTTATTTTCTCATACCTATTCCGTTCCTATTTCACATCTTATTACGAAGATTTTCTTGGATGTACTACTTTTATGTATGTCAATTATCATTTTATTACTATCTTCTGCTGCATAGGATTCATTTTAAATTTCGTGATCGGGATAATTCGAACCAAAGAGTCGGTAAGGTTTGTCGTCACTTATCAAAAAGTGCACAGAGTAATTGTCAACGATGATTCCAGTTTGAACCACTTCGTCATTTGGAACTGGTCTATGCTTGTGGCTTTATGTGCTTCTACCATTTTACTAGCTGGTTTTTGCCTACAAACAGGCTTATCTTTATTCGATGTATACGTTTACTGCCTTGTGGTAGTTTTTGACATACAAATTATCTATGCCATCCGAATGATCAAATTGTTGGACAACAAAATAGTACTTTGGAGTATGGAAAATTTAAATTCTCAAAATATAGAAGACTCGTACGGAGTATATTACAGCAGAAAACTGTTTCAGGCATATGTTGATATATTAGAGTGTTATGATATCCATAAAGTTTGTTTTCAGCATTTTGTAAGTATCTTTAGTAATTGAAAATTCTAAATTTAAAAAAAATTGAAGTTTTGTCAAAAATAGGAATAAAGTTGAAAACTATTGTTATTTTTTAGATTCTTTATTACACGGTAGAAACGTTAACTTGCTTTCTTATACGAGTACAAGTGATAATTGAAATGTTAAAACACGGTGCGATGGTCAATACCTTAGTAAGTTTTGTTGTATTTTTATAAGGCGTTTAAAACTATAATGCAGAACAGCAGCGACAGTGCCGCTCAACCACAATGGCTGACTTATTTCTTCTGTAAAAATACTTTCTGCAGCAGTGTCGCCGTGCACGTTTTTTTATAAAATGTTTAGATCAGGAGATTTCCTGCAATAAGCCATTACCGTTGAGCCGCACTAATGCTAAAGTGTGCCTGCTAACCTGCGAAAATGTGAATTTAAATAACAATTTCTACAATTTCACGCCCTCGAAAGGTGTCCCGTATGCAAATTCGTTTTTCGGTGTAAAAAAAGCTTCCCGTTATTGTAATCATTTGTTTATCAAACCAAACCAAACTAAACCAAACCAACCTGGGAAGCTCCTGGTTACAGAGAGAGGTATTGGAGGCCAAAGTCTTAAAATGTTCACAAGTTTTTTTAAATGCAAGTTTTTAATTTTCTAACTTTACTTTAAATGCCACCATGATAAACCATGATTTTTCACCCTCAAGAAAAAACCCGTTTCCGAGCAATTGTAATTTTTGCGTTGAGTTAGGTACTTAGTTTGACGTACAAAATGCTTAGGACGGCTTTCTGAAGAGTTCGTGTTTAAAACTTTTTAATTGTTATAGGACGCAGCAATTGAAGGATCGCTGTTTGTTTTGTTGTGGATGACAAAGGATTTCATCTGGCTGACAGTATTGAACATGCAAAGCGAGAAATTCTACATAGCCATTGAAAAAACTCAAGATTCTTGCGCACGCATTTTGATGACAAATTGTTTAGGTACATGTTTTATTTTGTGTTTGATGGATAAGAATGATAAGACAGGGGGGAAGTAGATTGCTGTCAGTACGCTGCAACATGCTGGTTCGCAGGTTTGCGCGATGTACAGAGGCGGTCAAGATAACGCTGTTTAAATCATTTTCCTCGTCATATTACACCTGCAGTCTATGCATTAGTCATAGTGCATACAGCGATCTACATCCAGTCCAATAAATAATAACGCTCTCTGGATACTGTTGAGGCTGTCATGGCTTTGTAGCGCGTCAAAGATGTTTGCGGGATGGTTTTGCGGCCATCATTAAAAAAAGAAGCGCTTGTAAAAGAAGCGCTTCCCTGCTTGCTAGTCTTTGAAGCAGTACCAACACTATCGTGAGTTTATTCGCAGACTGATGGGAATCTCCAATATTGTGACATTGGATGAAACTCCACAGAGAACCAATCATGTAGGTCTACTTACACTAGTAATTAAGACCATTGTTACTAACACTATTTGCGTAGCCCAAAGTAAATGCTTTATAATAATATTGATGAACAACTTCCGGAAACATAATATTATGAAGGACAGGACGGTTGGCGGTTGGCGTGTGTCGGGCATGTCACCGGGACACATCTAGACGGCGGCGGTGGCATGCCCGACACACGCCAACCCTCATATTATTTCTGGTTGTTCTTGTCTGGCTAACGGCGAGTATTTGCGCATTCACAACCAAATAGCCAGAATTATTCACCAGCAACTTGACTTGAAATATAAACTTGTGGTATTTGAGGTACCTTACCACAAATATGTGCCCGACCCATCTCGAGAAATACAATGTCACGCTATACTGGGATCAGCCTATCATTACTGACAGGACTATTGTCGCCAATAAGCCTGACATGGTGGTGATAGACCAATCAGCGCGCTGCGTAACGATAGTATATGTTACCATCCCGCATGACGAGAACCTCGTGAAAGCTGAGAAAGAGAAACAAATAAAATATCTCGACTTGGCACACGAGGTTGTCGACATGTGGAATGTGATCTCTGTTATCATTATGCCGATTTTCGTATAGGCCAATGGCCTTATGGCCAAGAGCTCCGACGAACATCATGCGAGGCTCTTTTTTAGGCGGTTGGATTAAGGACCTGATTCAAAAGGCAGTACTCCTCAATACGGCTCGCATTGTAAGGAGGTTCTTTCTCTAGAGCCCTAACCACCGGTAGCTTAGACCCTGCTTCCGATACCGTGGAAAACTATTTTTTTTTATTTTTTTTTATTTTATAAGTAAAAATATAAAAAAAATGTGTCTAAAGATGAATAAACGAAATAAATAATAAAGCTTAGACCAGTGGCTAAGAGCGTTTAATTTTTCTAGCAGTACTTTCAGCAGGATTGACTCAAGATTTTCGCTTTTGCAGTTTTACAACTTTTCCCCACTGATTATTGTTCGCCCTCAGAACTTGTTTTAAATCACACTACACCATTCACTTTAAACGGTTTTTATTTGGTTGACAGATGTTCAGAAAAAGCTATGCAAGAACGTTCTGCGCTTACGTCGAGTTTCGTTCAGCAAGATACGTGTGTGTGGCCTGTTCTACTTAGAATCTGCGTTTCAACTGAGTCTGATGGGTCTTTTAACTAATTATACTATTGTGTTGTTACAGTTCGCAATTTTGTAATCAAGGTTACAATAAATTGATTGAGTTGTTAATTTTTATTATTATTTATTCCTACAAATCAGTGATGTCGTTCCGGTATCGTAGAGTTTGGCAACTTGTCCTGCTGCGTTATACGGTTGTAGTCGTCTTCGGAATGTTCTATGTTAAGGGTTTCGGTTTCCGCACTTAGTCCTTAAAGCGGACCATTACGCTTCGGAATGGTATGATACATCACAGATAGTTTTGTTTGTTTCGCTCTATGAACGTTTAGAATGGAACAACAATATTCAGTCTTATGACCAGAAAAGTAATTAAGTATAGTCCACATTATTAAAATGAGCTTATAAGTGCGCAGTCATAACTTATGCTATTGATTGATGTATCACTTGTGAGCACAGGACCTGTCATAGAACACTGTTTAAAAATGGAGAGACTTAGACATTTACCACAAAATGGCCGTGTAGAAATTATCGTCAACAACACGTAGGACAGAGACGTATAGTCAATGATCTTGCCTTTGAATCCCATGCAATATTTTATTTTCTGTTCTAAGTACCGCATCAAGGATAATTTTATAACTCCCAATTCTTTCGCCCCCAATTTAGTTTCAGTTCTTGGAACATCAGTATATATTTTCTCATACCTATTGTCCTATTGGTCGCTCACAATGAGCCTCATCAGAAAACTTAAAGTCACCCAAAGGGCAATAGAGAGGGCTAAGCTCGGAGTTTCCTTGCGTGCTCGAATTAGAAATGAAGACATCCGTCAGAGAACCAAGGTTACCGATGTAGCCCGAAGAATTGCCAAACTTATGTGGCAATGGGCAGGGGACATTGCTCACAGAATGGATGGCCGATGGGGCTAAAAAAGTTCTGGAGAGGTGACTTCGAACCGGAAGACTTTGCGTTGGAAGGCCTCCCACTAGCTGGACCGATGACCTGGTAAAGGTTGCGTGGATCCGAGACGCACAGGACTAGTCAATGTGGCGACACTTGGGGGAGGCCTATGCCAAGCATTGGACGTCTTTCGGCTGAAATGATGATTGTCCTATTTGCAAATTGTTCTTTAACATTTATAATTTGTTATAGGATGAGGCAACTCAAGGGTCGCTAATTACACAATAATTTGGGCGCTTAAGGATTTGACGTGAAAACAGTATTGAGCTTGCAATGCGAGAATTTGTTCATAGGTATTGAAAGTGCTCAAGATTCATGCGAACGCATTTTGGTGTCAAATTGTTTGGGAAATTATCCTTTTCAAAACTATGAATTTTATGAATTGACCAGAGTGCACAGACAAAATGATATTTCCTTTACACGCCAATTTCTGATGTAGCTATTCAAGGCATCTCGCAATTTTTTCCTGGGTTTGCCGCGATTCCTTTTTGCTGTCTCAGGACTCCAGTCTTGCGAAATAAGGGTCCACAGATGTGACGAAATCCGGTAGACATGACTTGCCCAGTACCATTTCTGTCTTGCAGCTTTATGAGTTAAGTCGTCATTTTGGGTTCTGGAGCGCAGTGTGGTGTTTCTTATGTGGTCAGTTAATTTAACATTTAGTATGATGCATTCCATTGCCCGTTACGGTTGGCAACCTTGAGATTGGACTTCTGGATATTATTCTAAGGCTAAGTGTGGTGCACTACAAAAATTATGTTTGTTTGTTAGTATTTTATGCGTTGCCTTACCGTTCATACGTTTGCGATAAAAGTTTACCAACGTATAATTATTTCTTGACTTGAAAAATAAAAATACGTGGGCGGACATTGGTATTTTAATGAATGTTGTTTTCCTTTCATCATAATGAGTTAGTGGTGCGCTGGTATAAACTATTCATTAATGTAACACTTACGAACTTGAAAAGTACTGGCACACAGTTACTTACAAAAAAAAATGAAAACAATTCGAAATATTAGACAAAAAAGCTCTGTGAAAAACATTTTTAACAAAACAGTGGACAAGGATGTGCAATCAATGCTGTTTCCTTTGAACCTGATGCAATATTTTATGTTCTGTCCTAAATATCAGATTAAAAATAATGTTATAACTCCTAATGGTATTGTATCCAATTTCATTTCAATGATTGCGACACTAGTATACATTTATTCATTGATCTACCGCGCTTTGAAGGTACCGATTTACACTGAACTGATCAGAAGTTATTTTTCCCAGTTTGTCACCGCTTATTTTGACACTGCGTACTATAGTTTGGGGTTGATTATCAATTTCATGATCGGGATCGTTCGAACCAACGAATCTTTAGAGTTTGTCCTAACTTTTCAAAAAGTACACAAATTTCTCAACGATGAATCCAGTAACAAAAACTTCATCGTTTGGAATTGGATCATTGTAATCGTGGCTCTGTGTGGCTTTGTCTCTGTATTCACATGTTTATGCATACTGATTGGCTTTCCCTATATTTCCATTTTTTATTGCTACCTTGGGATTTTTTTTGATTTGAATACTGTTTATGCTATTCGAGTTACACAGTTGTTGGAAAATAAAGTTAACCTTTGGAGTCTGTACGTTTTAAATTTCCAAAAATTAGATAACGCACCCGACGTAGACTGCAAAAATGTGTTTCAGTCCTACGTTGACATATTAGCGTGTTATAAAATTCATAAAGATTGTTATCAGCAATTCGTAAGTATTTCACAAACCAGTAATTAAATTGTTGACATTTTATGTAACACATCTCTAATTTATTGAACTTTGTTACATTTCAGATAGTTTATTACATTTTAGAAATATTCTTTCACTCTCTGAGTTACATCCAAGTGACAATTGAAGCATTTAAAATGGGCGGGCTATTTGACGACACAGTACGTATCATTTTAGTTTTTTTGTTAATGTTTGCCAGCTGATTATTGTATAAGAGACGATTGACTGAATTACCAATTACATAAATCAGTAGGTTATGAATATTATTGTCCGTTACGAAGCGGTAGGTGCAGTAGGTGGTAGCGGTAGATTTCTATTAAAAAGTGGAGGACAAAAGATAACGAATCCCAACTATCTACACACCTTTACAGAGAAGGTGGCATAGAAGCGGTCATCGGGAAGCTTATGACAAGCTGTATTTCGCCTCCTCGCGCCGAAGACCTCCTTCTCGGCCATCTCCTTTCACGTCTCTAACTAACTCACTCTAACTAGACTCTTATATTTAACTTATAAAATATAAATCGCTCTCTTACAACAGTCCACTGGGACATGTGCATCTTGGTACCAAGACTACGCTAACTTCACTAGCCTAACCTGGGACGTCCTAACACTTTGACCCTTAAACGGTCAAAGTGTTAGGACGTCCGACTCCCAGACAAACTACCCTAAACGTCCGGACACTTCCGTGATTTAAAACCAACTGCCCTCAGTTGCCGACGCTTCCTCTGCCCTCGGTCTTTCTGAAAACCACCATTCATCTTTTTTCAGAACTGGTTTCTTACTCTTTTTTTGTGCAAATGTTTCAATTATAAGTATATTGCAACCAGTTGTTGCGCTAGTATTCAAAAATGCATTTAGAAATTGAATATTTTCATATTTCTTTCGATTTCGGTTCGATTTCCAAGTCAGGCAAAATGTTATTGGATTTTTCCATATGAAATTTCTCAGTATCAAATCAAATCAAATCAAAGCATTTATTTCAAATAGGCCAGTTACAGGCACTTTTGAATTGTTGAAACAAAGACAACAATGAAAAATAGCTACAGTCCCAGTCACAAGGCATAAAAACTGTGAAAGTACTGTAGTTGCCCATTCCCTAACGTAGATCTCTATGGAGAAAAACGGGCAAGACACTCTTTTAAATCAGAATACTTTTACAATAACTTGGTTACATCATTTATGTTGAGATGGTACATTATGTGAGAACGATGTAGCAAGATGTGTACTTTAAAAGTGTCCATAGTAAAAATAAAATAATTGATTCAAATAAACCGTGGCAACCAAGAGATGACCAGTCACAACTGACAGCGCCCGTTCACGAACATGACGCATGTATCGGCACCATTCAACTCAACCATTTTGAAGGGAACTAAATAATCTGACACACGCGACACCATCAGCGAGACATTTGAGTGAGCATGACATACTTTTAACCGCCAGGGCACATTCTAGTCAAGAAAATACGTAGGTTTCCAGCGAATGACAGCTTTCTACAGACACAGATTTTCTACAGTTACAGAGTACTCACACAATATGGGCTATGCGGTTATATAATACTAAAGAGATTGAATTTATACATTGCAAAGATAGTTGTACAATCTTCAGCAGCTCCAACATACTGTTTAATGCTATCCATTTATACGCCCCTGTCCTTGTGGAGCAGGACCGGCATTGGGCCAAGCATTTTTATCAGCGATATAATCGTCCAACTTGTAATATGCTTGCTTACATAGTGTGCGTTTAATGCATGTTTTAAATTTAGTTTCATTCAGTTCAAGAATACTTTGTGGAATTTTATTTTAGCATCTCAAACAGTTTCCCATGAAAGATGAGTCTACTTTAGCGAGTCTGAAGCCTGGCTGAACTAATTGGTCTCTATTTCTAGTACCGTAATTGTGTCTGTCACCTCTTTTATTAAAAAGATGTAGATTTTTTCTTACATACATTATTTTTTCATAGATGTATTGACAATGTACCGTCATGATGTTAATTTCCTTAAACAGTTCCCTTAGAGAATCACAACAAGTAGGAACACGGAATCTCAATTAGGGCAAAGATTACTTCAATAGACTCGCCCAACATAACACGAGCCTTTAAAACAATTGCCAAACCTTTTGATGAAACAGGAGTAATGCTATGTTTTGTAATACTGTTCTCAACCACTCATTTTGTTACAGAGGTCTTCAATTTTAGGGGCGCTGGTTACAAGTATATGGTTGGTGAAGGATTTAACTTACCAAACAGTGTTGAGCAAAGGATGTGAGAAATTGTACTTAGCTATTGAAAGATCGCGAGATTCATGTGCATCAACTGTAATGTCGAATTGTTCAGGTAATTTCCTATCCAATACAAACAAGGTATTTAAAGAGTTCATGTCAATTCGATTCGTTTGTGTAATATTCCATCATGGTTAACACTTTGAGGTGCTTTGAAACTTTTTCACTGTTCAAGTGTTTCAGTTTATTAACAGATCTTCAAAATATTATGAAAAATATTTAGTGTTAATCCAGAAAATTGTTGTTTTTCCTGCATGTGCATATTTTTGCGGACGGGAGGCCATGCTGCATCCTGCAACCAAGCTTGGAATTTTCACGGAATTAGATCTAAATATACAAGGTGTAAACGGCCCCTTCACGAAGGGTCCAAGCATTATGTATATCAAACTAAGTAACTTTACGCAAAAATTGTTACTGGAAAACTACTTTTTTTTGAGGTGAAAAATCACGTTTTACGGTAGGACTCAATGTGACGCACTCAAAACATTGTAGTGATTGATGAATTAAATAGTATGGGGGCCTTGGAGGTGTTTAAAGAAAAAATCAAAAATCTTACATTAAAAACATGTATATAAAAAAACTTGTGAAAAAGTTGGAATTTTGACCCCCAATATCTCCATAACTAGAAGGTTCCCAGGTATGGTCTAGAACAAAAAAAACATCGTATTGACGGGGAGAACAAGTGCCTTTCGGCTTCGTTAAGAGTCTTGTTACACCCATTATTTCATAACATTTAATGTCATGGGTTTCCACAACGTAACGCCTGATTCCATAACTTATCTTAAATTCTTCAAGTTTAAAAATGCCTCTTTATTCACAAAAAAAAAATATTTTATTAGAGAGATTGTGTAGTATGCTTTAAAATAATTAATTTTGAATGTTCGGCAGAAGACCAGAGAAAACTGTGCAAGAACGTACTGCGCTTACATCGAGCTTCGTTCAGCAAGATACGTGTGTGTGGCCTGTTCTACTTAGACGCTGCGTTACAATTAAGTCTGATGAGTCTTCTTACTAACTATATCGTTGTGTTGCTGCAGTTTGCATTTCTGTAATTCAGGATCATTATAATACATTTTTGAAATGAGTACTTTTTAACTGTTTTTAGGATTCGTCATGTCTGTCTGTCGGACTGCCCGAATTTCACAGCCACTTTATTCCGAAACTATTAAGACTACACAGTTGAAACTTGGTAGGTAGGTTCGGTAAGACTTTGCACGTGATCTCAGGGATGGCTTTTCGTGGCATTTTCATACATTACATTAATCACATTTTATTATTTTATGCTGACTTTAGTTAGAAAGTAACTGGCGTTGTGGGTAATATTATTATGCCTAGTAAGGAAAATGTATGAATGTTTAAACTTCTTTTATTTAAGTACTTAACGCACTATCATCAATAAAGACGCAGTTAATATTAACTAATGACTAATGTTATTTATACATTATAGGTTTTCAGCATAATCATTAATGATCCTCTTTTTTCTGTGGGTTTATTTTTGTATGCGTGTACTAACAATAGCTTTATAAGGTTTTTTGTGTTACTAACAGTATATGGACTACGTCTGAATTAAATGTCTTCTATTCTATTAATGATATTGTTAGCTGTACTTCTCAAAGAGTAAACGAGTGATGAATATAAATGTTGATGGATGGAGAGCGAGAAGAAAACTCAAAGAAAAGATGGATGGATTGTGTGAGGAAAAACGAGTGAATGATAGCGTGACGATTGACTGGCTGCCCTGTCAATCGTCACGCTATCATATCATTGGAAGAAAAAAAAAACGTGTTGCGCATAACATAGGGCAAGAGCAGGAAGATGATGATGTTGGCAGTATTTTTTACAGTTATTACCTACTGTAGTTCATCGGCATCTTCCTGTCCCTGTCCTGTGCTACTTGAGGTTGGCTCTACACGTTTTTTTTCGTACATTTTTAAAGGTCACGCTATCATTTACTCCTTTTCTTTCAAATAATTCCTCACACAATGTATCCATCTTTGGTTACCTGCTGTACTCAAGTATTGTTTTATTAAATTCGTCAAAACACCTCTTTACAAACTTTTTATTAACTTGCTGCATTTGTACCTGTTTGAACCTTTGTATAACTTCGGCAATAATGTAATATTCTGCTACACACGATCCTCTTAGCATTCTCATCTCATTCTTGTGTAAATAAAACGATAATAATCATAAACAGAAAGTATTGTACTGTATTTCCCATTATTGTTTATTGTGCAGAAAACCGAATTGCAACTGTATAATAACGTAATGACCGATAACTCCGACCAAAGACAATGGTAGCATAACGTCGACATAGAACAGGCCACACGCAGTCATCTTACTGAACGTACGATTTGACAATATCACTATCTTGCTAAGACGTTTTTGATACCCTGTAGAAACGTAAGCATGATTAGGTTCAAATCGACGAAAAATGTTATTATCTTAGTTTTAGCAAAAAGGTCATCTGCGTTCGCGAATCTTCTATTTAAAACTAAATAATGTGGTATGAGTTCATTCTTACTTGGAGAGTTCCTGTTCTTCATAAGCTGTATACTTGCCATCTCAGCTTCCTCAACAGTTATGTAGAACTTCTCACAGTATAAACTATGTATAGTAACTAGTGCTAAATCCTTTGTTAGCCATAGAATTAGCCCAAAACTTCTTATCAAAGCCTGTAAACGAAATATGTGACTAAATAAACATCCTTGTGGAGAAAAATTGTTGAGGGACTCGTGGCTACGAATTCACAGGGAAATCACGTTAAGCTGTTGGTCCCGGCTCTCATTTGTAATTTTTTTTGCAGTCTTTACTAGAAGTCAGAAACCCGAAAGTCTGAAACCTTTTTACAAAGGAGTTTCGTATTACCCAGTAGAGGTCAAATGGGCAGTCGCCACGTGTAAACTACTGGTATCATCAGCTGAACCAACTAAACTAGTAGCCGACCTCAACATATTTGGGAAAAGACTAGACAGATATTGTGTGGAGAAGTGGAAATTGTGTTTTTCTTGCTTCACTGCTATTTTTTTCAGATTATTTAATTTATTGATTAAAACTTTATGCACATGTAAAAACTGTGCAAAGGCGAAATTAATGCGTTGGGCATTTTCTACCAGTCTACTAAGGGAGATGCAGAGACAGTACACAATAGGAGCAATAAAAAAAATACTAGAAAATATTTATACCTAAAATATGAGAATAAGAAGGAATAAGAAAAACTACTACAACTTAAAGCTGAGACGAATCTACCAACTTCTTGTAATACACAAGAAGTTGGTAGATTCGTCTCAGCTCTCGAGCTTTCACTTAGAATGCGAACCGACTGGTCACCGGCCTGATACTCTAAGGGAGCGCATTCCAAAGGAACACCGCCTGGACAAAGAAAGAAGATTTCGTAAAACACGAGCGGTGACATCGTAGCAGACAATTATTCGCGGCACGAGGATTTTTGCAGTGTGTAAAGCATATATGTTGACAATGAGAAGTCAGATAAGAAGGAGAAGTGGGTTTGTGAAAAAGAGAAAACAAGGTTGTCAAGGCCCTCAATGCTCTGCTCTGCCGGATGGGTAACCTTAACAGCGATCGATGTGCAGATACATGATCATACTTGCCGTTAAACCATTCAGCCTGCATTCTTTTCGTTACGGGAGGTCGCCACTGTTTATTCTAGCTTTCAGGAGTTGCAGTTTAAAAAAAAAGATGATGTGGAAAACAGTGGTTTTCTGACATTGAAAAACTTTCCGCACTTACTTCAATGCCCATTGTAGAATATAATTTCAGCATATACACCATTGTGTTGACATAGCACAGAGCGCGGCAGAATGCATTAAATGAGTGAAACAAAACCTATGAGAAACAAAAAATTGGTGTTATTTCCTATCTAGACCATCCTTTAACCTATTATATCTATCTCTGCCTATCCATTACCATATTTAAAAAAAACCAATTATTTGGTTATTAAAAGCATTTTCCAACGTTTTATTTCATATTAGAGCTTCTAAAAACACGCGTTACTAACAAGAACTTGGAATACTCTCTTGTACATAATTGTATGCTTTCAAAATATGTTTGTATATCTTTAGTAGTTTAAGTGTACATCCATAGTTTTCCTCCTCATCATTTATCATCAAGATATCTTTGATCCATTTTTCGAGGTATTTTCTTAACAATATTATAATCCGGATGGCTATGGCAAAATTGATATCTAATGCGATCCAAAACATGTCGCAACTGATGTCAAATATAAAATCGATGTCCCAAATATTATAAGTAGCGTAAAACACGATATCAAGAATAATATTGATACATATAACAGTGGCTAATGCGATCCAGTTCCACACGATGTAACTGCGAATACTCTTACTAAAATCGATGCTTTTATAAATATTTTGGATCTTCAAAATCAGCAAGACGTTGTTGTTCTTGTGCACAAAGTCCAAAATGAAAATCAACGTGAATCCGGTTGCATAGACGATATAATTGAGAATGCTTAGGAATTGGAAGAGGCCATATTCTAAGTTACTTTTCATAAATGGTATTTCTGTAATAATTATTTGATGGATACAGAACGCATTCAGACATATCATAGAGCTAAACGCAAAAACACGATATTTTAAAGAACTTGGATAAAAGTGATTATTTCGTAAATTATACTTTGAACACAAAAATAGATTGAGAAGTAAATTAAAAGAATACACTGTTCTGCGTATTTCTTTCTCCAGTCGATTTTTGAGTGTAACTTGTGATGTTATATTTGGAACGATTTCTTGTTTTGCGGACATAGCTATAAGTATCAACTCCAAATTTCTATCGTTTGATGAATTACGAACTCACAGTATGTAATATTATTACCATGAGACGAATTCTACTAAGGAAATAGAACCATATAGGAATAAAACCTAAGTTTTGGATCGATGTTATTAAAGTCGCTATTAATATTCTTGATTGAAGATACATTAGTAATATTAAATGTTTTTGGAAAGTTTGATAACATAAACATTATATCTACATCTACCGTAACTTTCAGTAGTTTTAAATTTAATTAATATAATATTGATTCTGCATTATTTTGTCAGAGCATTATAAAAAAATATTTAAACACATACACAGAAGTAGGGACACCGACGCCAAAACACATGGTAAAAGTGAATACATGGTAACCACCATGTATTCAGTACATCATTCAGAACCTCCCTATATAGAAATTTAGCGCAGTTATTTAAAAAAAAAACAGCTGTTTCCTACAAAACTGCAACAACCACACGGTCAAAATGTATGAAAACTAGATTAAAAAAAAAACGATGAAAAATTTCTATGTGGCGAGGTTCAGAATGATGTACTGAACACGTGGTAACCGTTTTAGCGTCAGTGTATCTTTCACCCTGAATAGTTACACTAATTAAGTGTCCCGCTCATGGGACACAGGCCTACTCTCTATGAGAGGGGATGGGCGGTTATCCACCATTAGGGTCCATTGCGTTGATGCTTTCCTTCACCGTTTTGAGTGCAGTGGTGATGAAACAAATTAGACAAAGTAACGCTTCTGCCTGGGTTCGTACTCTCGAACTCGTATAATAGGATTTTGGGGTTATGAAGAACAGGGTGTAAAGTTCTTCATCCCCCATAGAAAAGGGAGGAATCCTCCGGTCAGACAGTTGTTGTGTCTGGTAGGCTACTGCCCGACGGCGACGGTTGCTGTCGGATTATTCTATATGTCGAAGCGTCGACGCATATCAGTCAGTTTGGATCAGCGCCATCTATCTCTCACTGGAGGAACTATGTAGTTAGATTTGACAACTAATGTTTGGGAACGTCAAGTAATAACTTGGGGATGGTTAGCGTGGAGTAATGGCGACACTGAGCGAATAATCGAGTCAAGTGTCGATCCGGAAGTGTAATCAGGTATTCGACACTGACAGGTACTGACGTTGAAAGGTAGGTTGGCTAACCTGTAACGGGGGTAGTACACGTGTGCGGTGACAGTTGAGAGAGGGCACTTTGAATCGGTCCGGCAGTCTGGGTAGACGTTCGTTACTCCGCGCTAAACTTCCCGCGTTCCTAAATTCTTAATCGAGCCATATCTCAGGCATCCTTGATTATTTTGTATCGAGTGCGTGTTAGCAAGTAATTAAAAGTGTAAACGAAGGTTTTGTGAGTTTTATTTCCGATGTCGCGACCCACTGATAACGAATACGTCATATATTTATGTCGCGGATAACTTGAACTGCGCGACTTAAAATGTTGATGTTATGACTTAATTTGTGTCTTAGATGGCGCTGTAGTATTTTTTGTACTATGTTGCCGTAGTAGTTTTTGTGGTGCCGCTACAGGGTCGTCACCACTGGTCACTGCTCTCAATATTTTTTTTTCGCACAATGTCCGGTAAAGGAAGAAGTCGTCCAGTCACTGCTCTCAATGAATCTTTTTGTGTGTAATGTCCGATTAAGGCCACTTTTCTTACAGAGAAGAAAACACGGATTATTTTGTTTTTCAAAAATAATTTTATATTTTATAGGAAATAGAATTGCAGGTGTATAATAACGTATTGACAGATGACTCCCATCAGATACATTGGTAGCGCAGCGTCTACATAGAACAGGCCACACGCAGTCATCTTACTGAATAATTGGTTAGCCTGTGTCACGTTCTTGCAGAGATGTTTTTGAGACACTGTAGAATAAAATATAAGTAAACATTTTCGAGTTCCGTACCACAGGTTGCTAATGAAACTTCTATTACAAAGTTCCTCAATGTATTAATTTAAATATTTAGAGACTATGTGTTACTATGGAAACAATAAATGATGTCACAGTCATGGCTGGATTGCCCTAAGGACCTAAAGATTCCCCATTTCGACCATGAATTTCAACAAGATTTCATGATTTCATGATTTTCAATATTTTCGGTAGTTTAAGTCAATCTTATACATTTTCTTTAACCATAGTCGTTCATCATCGTCATCATCAGCATTCTCTTGCCCTCATCTCAGTTCATTTGGCTTCTAATATAAAAAACACGCGAGAAAAACTAATGACCGTTGCATTCTATGCTAACCTAGTACCCCAGATTTGGACGATTCAATTAAGTTTGCCATCGAAATGCTAAGAAGAAGAAATATAAAATTATTTTAACCACGGAAGCTCTCACAACTTGACACATAATGAATGTGGTAATTCCATCAAGAAAAAGATTCTAGAATTAGTTTGAATAATTTCTCACTTCCATTTAACAACGCTTGGGCGAGCAGTTGATGTCTTCCAACTCATAAGGTGACGATTATGATGAATTCTTACTTGGATAGTCCCTGTTCTTCATAAGCTGTATACACGCGGTCTCAGCTGCCTCAACTGTTATATAGAACTTCTCACAGTGTATACTTTGAATAATTACTAGTGCTATATCTTTTGTAAGGAAGAAAATCAGCCCAAGACTCCGTAGAAAAGGCTGCAAAATGACATCTTAGTTTTGAAATAACTGAAATTCATATAATATAAAGTCACGATAGAGCGATCTTACATCGCTAAATATCATGAAGGCAAAGTATGATATTTTGCAAAACATCATATTAGCAAGACATGCCGATTGCAAAACAGAATATTTTTAATGTCATATGTGTTGCTAATGTCATACTTTACGTTTTTTTTACTTTTTCCTTTCTTTCTTTTCTATTTTTTCTTTTTAATTTCTCCTTTCAATATCTGTTGTCTGTTTTGTGCCTAGTTTCCAATCATCCAAGCACAATTTTTCTCTTTCTTAAATAAAATCAAAAACTTCTCACACTTACCTGTTTTGCAGTTCCAGCAAAAATACTCGTCTCATAAATCCAAAAATTCACATAACATAAAGCTCGTTGAAATGTGCAAAATGTGTGATATAGCACCTAAGAAAAACCACATATTTTACTTATTTTGGAGAGTTAAATTTTTTACATTCTATATATTGATTAAAACTATTAGAGCAGGTCAGGTTATGAAATTATTTACATACCAGAAGAATGTTTAAAACTTTTCCACGACTTTGAAAAATAGCAGCCGCACGTAGTGTATGCATACAGTCGATAAGATTTATATCTATGGTATCGAACTTACCATCACCTGATATGTTATCTTATACAGATTATAAGTTTCCATAATACTTTGGTATATCTTAAACAGTTTGAGACTCTGTTCGTCATTCCTGCCATCTTTTATCACGAAGACTTCTTGAATCCATGCATCAAGATATTTCCTCAACAGTATTATAAATCGGATGGCTATTACAAGATTGTTATCCAAAGCGATACACATGACGTCGAGTATATCAATAACGTCGTAAGTAAGTACGTCAATAATATATTCGATTTCAAAAGAAATATAAGATTCATAGTTCATGAAATTCAGCACAAGATGGACCATGATAATTGTTGAAGTTGAGATCCAGGACCAAATAATAAAGCTCCGGATACTCTTACTGAAGTCGATGCTCTTATGTATTGCTTGCATCTTCAAAATAAGTAAGACATTATAGTCTTTATGCACAATGTCCAGAACAAACATCAACCAGAATGCAAATAAGCTAATAATGTAATGAATAACAAACGAAGGCGAGAAGATATCGTATTTGAATTGCGTCTTATTCACTTTAACGTCGTAAATGGTGAAAACCCTGTACAGGTACAACGCGTTTATGAAAATCAATAAGCAAAACGCAAATACACAATATTTTAGTCCACTAGGATAAATATGGCTATTTCTTAAATAATATTTTGAAGAAAGAAAAAGATTAAGAGGAAAATTAAAAGAAAACGCTATTCTTTCTACATCTTTTTCCAGACGATTATTGAATATAAAATATCGTGTTTGGGACATTTTGTCAAGTGTTAACTACAGTACTAGGTACTTAATTGATTTAATAGTAATACCTGACTTATAATATTTTTATGAGGTAAGTAATGACTCGAATTGACAGAGGAATAAAACTGTATGTTTACCAGATAAAAATATCGTATGTGGACACGATATTTTTATCTGGTCATATCATTCACTATACAAAACAAGGCAAACACGTTTCTAAGTGATACTCGACTTTATTCATCATCATCATCATCAGCCTATAGCAGTCCACTGCTGGACATAGGCCTCCTCAATCGCACGCCATTTAACTCGACTTTCAGCAATTCTCATCCAGTTGCTACCAGCCACCCTGCGAAGATCGTCACTCCACCGAGCCTGAGGGCGTCCCACCTTACGTTTGCCGATTCGCGGTCTCCATTCAAGAACACGTCTACCCCAACGGTCATCGGTTCTACGGCAAATATGACCGGCCCATTGCCACTTCAGCTTACTTATTCTGTGAGCTATGTCGACAACTCTGGTTCTCTGTCGGATCACATCGTTTCGAATGCGATCCCTCAGAGAGACTCCAAGCATAGCTCGTTCCATAGCTCGCTGAGCGACCTTAAATTTATGGACCAGCCGTACTGTGAGTGTCCACGTTTCGGCTCCGTAAGTCATAACAGGCAGGACGCACTGATTGAAGACCTTAGTCTTTAGGCTCTGTGGAATACGCGACGAGAAGACCCAGCGAAGCTTCCCAAATGCTGCCCAGCCCAGCTGGATTCTTCTGTTAGCCTCCCTCTCAAAGTTGTTCTTACCAAACTGCAGAGTTTGCCCGAGGTAAACATATTCTCGAACAACCTCGAGAGGACCGCCATTGACAATAACAGGTCCTGGGGTGACGTGTTCGTTGAACATAACCTGGGTTTTGTCCAAGTTCACCCTGAGACCAATGTGTATTGAAGAATCAACTAGGCCATCCAGCATCTGCTGCAAGTCGTGCAGCGATTCAGCCAGTATGACGATGTCATCTGCAAATCTCAAGTGTGAGATGTACACGCCGTTGATGTTTATGCCACGTCCTTCCCATTTTAGCGTCTTAAACACATCCTCCAGTGCGTTGGTGAACAATTTCGGGGAAATAACGTCCCCTTGTCTCACCCCCCGACGCAATGGGATATGCTTCGTTTGCTAGTTTTGGCTTTGGACGGTCATTGTGGCGTTCTCATAAAGATTTCTCAACACTTGGATGTATCGCCAGTCGACTTGGCATCGCTGCAAAGACTCCAGAACTGACCAGGTCTCGACAGAGTCAAAAGCCTTCTCATAGTCCACAAATGCAAGACACAGCGGCCGATTATACTCTTCGGACTTCTGTATGATCTGCCGCACTGTGTGGATGTGGTCTATGGTGCTGTATCCTCCTCGAAACCCGGCCTGCTCCGGTGGCTGGAAGTCGTCGAGTCTTCGCGCTAGACGATTCGTGATGACTCTTGAAAACAGCTTATACACGTGGCTAAGGAGCGAAATGGGTCTGTAATTCTTTAATAGGGTCTTGTTTCCCTTTTTAAAGAAAAGAACGACCACGCTCCTTCTCCACGCTTCTGGAGTTCTCCCAGAGAACAGGACCGAGTTGAAGAGCTCCCGAAGCTCTCTTAAAACAGGGCTTCCTCCCGCTTTCAGGAGCTCAGTCGTTATCCCATCCTCGCCAGGGGCTTTTCCATTCTTAAGCTGTCTTAGAGCCGCCTCGATTTCGTCTTGGCTGACTTCTGGCAGGTCTTCTGTGAAATGGCGGGTTAAGGTGGCTCTGGAATCCTCATTTTCGGGATCAGGTCGAGATGCATGCGATGCATACAACTGGCCGTAGAAGTTTTCGACTTCCGAAAGAATCTCCGGCTTCGAAACGACGATATCCCCACTAGATTTGGTCAACTTCGTCAGGTGGCTCCTCCCAAGTGATTGGACGAACACTTTCGACCCCCGATTATGCTCAATCGCTTTTTCTATTGAGCGGGTGCTGGAGCATCGAAGGTCGCGTCGTATCAATTTTCTAATTTTATTATTGAGTGCCTGTAGTTCTGACGAAGTGATGGGTGGGTTTTCACGTCGTTCCGTCATAAGCTCCAGAGTCTCCTCCGAAAGTTTGGACTTCTTGCCCGTATGCCGCATTTTACAAAAACGCGTCCCTTCCTCCCTGAGGATTTCCACCATTTGGTCGAGCGCCTGGTCAACATCATTTGTGGTTTCCACGGCCGCGAATCGGTTCTCCAGATCTGACTGGAACGCTTCAGACCCTATCATGGTTTGGAGCATATTTGGACGGAGCTTAGACTTCATCAAACGGGTTCGCTCCAGCTTGAAATTAATATTCAGAGTGCCACGAACAAGTCTGTGATCGCTACCGGTGTTGAACCTGTTGATCACCGAGACATCTCTGAATATATGCTTTTTATCCGCTATGATGAAGTCTATCTCATTTTTCGTCATAGTGTCGGGGCTTCGCCACGTCCACTTCCTTTGGGACTGTTTCTTAAAGAAAGAATTCATCACAAAAAGCCCCTCCTTCTCAAGGAAGTTGACAAGCATTTGCCCCCTATGATTTCTGCTGCCAAACCCGTAGGATCCTACTACCGATTCACTGCCATTTTGTACTCCCACTTTAGCGTTAAAATCCCCCATGACAACGCTGTAGTGGGCCTTAGTAGTAGAGTGCAAGGCCTTGGAGATGTCCTCAAACATTTCCTCTACCACGTCGTCCGAGTATGCCGAAGTCGGTGCGTAGACCTGAACAACCTTGAGGCTATACCTCTCGGTTAGCTTCACTATGAGGTACGCTACCCTGTTCGAGACACTAGACACTTCTACCACGTTGTCACAAAGGGATTTATGTACCAGGAACCCGACTCCGCCTTGGGATAGCTGGTCTCCCTCTCGAAAGTACATCAGGTGGCCTGATTCAAGGGTTATTGTGTCCTCCCCCTCTCTTCGGACTTCACTCAACCCAAGAATGTGCCACCGTACCCTTTCGAGTTCTTCCTCTAGCTGCACTAGATGTTCGTCGAGCCGTAACGTGCGTCCATTATACGTCGCCAAGGTCAGTTGGGTTTGGCGGCCGTTCGTAACCCGGGGATTCTTAGCACCCCCTACCTTGCCGTTACCGTGACCGCCGCCAAAATCAGGAATAGCAAGGCCGCCGGGAACTGGGGGCCGTGGTTGATTCTGGCTTGCCATTAAGGGGTTTGCCCATAATCGCCACGCTGGGCATGCGGGTTGGCGATCGCAGATCACAACTCCTCGCACTAGTGACGCTGCTGCCCGTCGCTAGTCTGCGCTATTTAGTTGCGAACTTTCGAATGGTTATACCGCCATTTATCGGTCGTCAGAGCCTCGTTTGTTGTTTAGCAGGATGCACCACGAGCAGGTGAGGTTGACTTGGGGCACTGAGATGGTAGGTGCGCCCCCTTACATCCCCCCTCGACTTTATTAAAACGAAGTAATTAAAATAACTAAAAAACCAACTGCGAGAAAAAAATACTGATAAGCAGAAACCAATCACTTTTGGAAGCAGGCAAGGAATGGATTCCGCCACATTCAAGATCATTTTCAAATACCTATTCAATGATACCCCACTTAATATAGTTCGACGACTTTTTATTTTTGGCAATACGGTGTCTGGTGTTCGCCATATTCAATTTTGATTACTGTTACGTCTTTAGTGACAATCATCAAAATCGGCCTATGCCGTTGGTCTCTAGAGTGCCACAATAGAACAAACATACATTCATACATAAGCTGTAACACACAACAACACCCTCCCCTCCTTTGCGTCGCGCAGTCGGATACAAACATCATTGATGACTTTGGCCTGGAGTTTAAATGAGGTGCTGCTCTACAAACGATGCTGCACTTAATATCGTTTCTGGCGTGTTTTGTTGTTTTAGCTGTAAAAAGTCTATAATTACTTTTTTACAACCCTTATCTTATGCACAGACAGAAGACTTACTTGTTATAAGATTTTAAACTATCATGGTCACTAACATTATCATCGAGTTGCGAGTGGCAGTGGTAGCGGTACTGAGTGCAAAAAACAAACAAGAAAGAGGGTAGACCGATTTGTCTGCGCATAAACGCCCACCCGCAATAACTACAGTTTATCCGTGATCATGGTGCTTGCAACAGCGCTGAAATATCGAGAACTCAAACAAATCAGTAAACACGGTAAATATTCCGTTTCTAGTGTTAATGATAATGACTTACTTGTTGTCTGCAAGTAAACTGCTAACATGCTGTTTTTTGTTTTCTGTAAGGTTTAATTTCAGTACTTTACTTTTCATTTAATGTTTTTTTTATTTATTTTAAGTAGATATTTATGCACCTTCTAGCATGAATCATAGGTTTAACCTAGTTCAAGCAATAAGCAACTGTGCTCTATTTTATTTGATCAGATATTTTATTGTAAAAACGATAATATTTTCCTTTGTTCATTTTCTTTAGAAAATTAGAGATGAAACCATCTCTAATTTTCTTTCGATGATTGGAACTTTAGTATTCTTATTTTCATACATTTACCATACCTATTTGCAGATGTTATACAGCAATTATACTGGAGTCATTACTTTTATTTATGTTAGTTTTTATTTCAACTGCATCTTTTATTGTTTCGGCACCATTATGAATTTCGTCATTGGGATCATTCATACCAGAAAAGCTGTCAAGTTTGTCCGAACTTTTCAGAATGTACACAGATTTTTAAACGGTTATTCCAGTTCCAGAAATGTCTCCTATTGGAACTGGATTATTGTCATCGCGTCTATCTGTATTCATGTCGCTGATGTCATTCCTATTTGCGCTGTGCGGGGAGTACGTTACTTTTATATTTACGTGGAATTATCAAGCTTTAAATATTCATAAAATAGAAGACACATACGAAACACATTTTTCCAAAAAAATGTTCAAGGCTTACGTTGGCATATTAGAGTGTTATGACATCCACAAAGTTTGTTTTCAGCAATTCGTAAGTATCTTTCTTTTTAGACGACCCTACCTTGAAATATTTTCTTTTTATTTTATCAGACATGACGAACAACGTGTATCGCTAAATCACCGAGGCGGGTTGGTTAAGGTTGCATACGGGGTGGAAGGGACACCGACGCCAAAACGGTCACCACGTATTCAGTACATCATTCTGAGACAGTCAGTACATCAGTCCACGTAGTCATTGGTTATTTAAAAAAAAAATTGCTGTTTCCTACAAAAGAGCAATACTTACATGGTCAAAATGTATGGAACAGCTGGTTTTTTTTTTAATGACCGATAAAAAATTGCCATATGGTGGGGCTTAGAATGATGTACTGAATACGGGGTAACCGTTTTTACGTCGGTGTCCCTTTCACCCCGTATATTGAGGAGTATCTCTACCTTGATCCAATAGTCACATTACCGGCCAACCAGAACACGGAAGTTGCAAGAAACTTTAAAATGCCTGGACGAGCTATTGGGCCATTAAAATTTTGATAAACGGCGACCTTCCTCAGCCCCATAAGAGAAGTCTCCTGTGTTTTTCTGTCCTTTCTTAGGAATCATGCCAAAATTTTCTTATTTTTTCAGATCCTCTATTATATCATAGAAATATTTAGTCACTGTTTGGTTTACGTTCAGGTGAGCATCGATATGGTAAAGAATCCGATAATGGTTGGTAACGACACGGTGAGTATTTCAGTATCTTTTTTTACTATCAATATCCATGGAATAAACAGATCTTCTAGCTTATCAAGTCTGACCGTGTAATATCCTTTTATTTTAGATTTGTTCTTGTATACCAATGAAAAGGTTGTAAATACCTTTATTTATGTTTGTTTTGTATCAGTGTATTTATTAATGTTTACTTTGTTCCAGAATGCAATATTTCTAGGGGCACTGTCAGTAATATGTTGGTTGATAAAAGATTGATTGATGTGGCTAACGACGCTATGTAAGCAGTGCGAGAAATTCTATCTTTCTGTTGAAAGTATACAAGATTGTTGCTCAACAATTTTGAATTCAAACTGTTTAGGTAACTGATTGTGTACTAGCTAATGCCCGCGGTTTCGTCCGCGTGGAGTAGTAATCGTTTCACTATCAATTTCCAATATTTCTTGGGGTCAGGGCAACACGTTTTATTTTTTGCTGTCTCCCCAGTTGGTCGCTATATCATTCTTTTTCTTTTTTTCATATTATTTCTCACATTTTGAAAAAAAGTACCTCCAATACAAATTGGTTTTATGGCGATAAAATCGTTAATTGCCATAAGTATTTTGCACACGGCCAAAGTGTGGACGCTCTTCCAGAGTGTGTTTCCTTGCTAATCCGTCTACAATGGAACCATGCGATTGTAGATGTCATCCGTAGCTTAACGTCAGGCTGCATCAAGGTCAAGAACAGGCTGTCACGCAACATAAAAAACTAAATTGTTAAAAAAGAAATCTTTTATTTATCATTAACACTAGAAACGGGATATTTACCATGTTTACTGATTTGTTTGAGTTCCCGATATTTCGGCGCTGTTGCAAGATCAGTGAACATAGTGAATATCCCGTTTCTAGTATTAATGATAATGTTAGTGACCATGATAGTTTGAAATCTTTTATTTGCAATATTATTGTTGACAGTATCATTATTTAGGTACTTTCCTTCAAATCATGTTAACCCATAAGAATTATTGTGAAATCGCAGATGATGCGAAAAGACTGTGCAAGAACGTGCGGCGCTTGCATCGAGCATCATTCAGAAAGATACGTGTGTGTGGCCTGTTCTACTTGGACGCTGCTTTACAGTTAAGTCTGATGAGTCTTCTTACTAACTACACTGTTGTGTTGCTACAGTTCGCATTTTTATAATGAAACTATTAAATTGAAGTATACTGCGAGTAGTATTTTCATTATTACCTCATTCCTTCGGCACAATGTGAACCGACGAGCTCATACCTAACCAATTGGCTATCGTTTTCAGAAAATTATTTTTTTAAATATTATTTTGTACCCTATCACAATGTTATCCTATTTAACCCAAAGGTTGACTGGTAGAGAATGCCTTTGTGATGTATGTGTATAAGGTGGTAGGTGTACATATTTTATTATTAGACGTTTTACCACTCTACCGCCATTTCTTCGCTGTATTAAACTTTGTACTGTACGGACGTGTTTAATTGTGCTCCTGCTAGATATCCATAAGTAGCCTAGATCACCTGAGTTAGGCTTGGAAATATCATTGCCGACGAGGATGGGATAACCAACCTGGGATGACTTGATGGTATGGGATGGGATACCTAATTAACCTTCTCGGTGGTCTACCCTCCCTCTTCTAAAGGAGCGGCAGAAGGAGCCGTTGAGCTTTGCAAGCGGGCGGTAAAAAAACCCCTTCGTGATGGACAGGATATGGTAGCGGCGCTGCAAACGCATTTGTTAGCTTATATAAATGTTGAACATAGTACCACGGGGGTATCTCCAGCCACTTTATTACAAAAAAGAAATCATAGGTCCAGACTGGATATGGTCAAGGGAGATAGTGGAAGATCGGGTGCATAGCAGGCAAAAACGACAAATGGAAAACGCTCGAGAATTTAGGAAGGGAGATAGGGTATGGATGTGTAATTATACCGGGGGAAGGGAATGGTGCAGTGGAAAAATAAAGGAAAAGTTGGGATCTCATTATTATGTGGTAGTAAGGGAGGACGGTTCACGCTTTAGGAGACATGTAAATCAGTTAAAAAGTAGATCGATGGCAATGTTTGAGTGGCCAAGCGGTCCAAGCGGAGACGGTGGATGGGTCGGGCGCGCACGGCTTGAGTATTATAAGTTTAAATACCAACTCTGCCCCCCCGGCAGTCCATGCCAGGCGAGTCCGTAGACCAGTTAGGCGTTTCGGTATAGACATAGATTAAATTTGTTATAGTTACATGTTAGCCTTGATATAAGTTAGTGCCTTCTTATTGAAATTGTTTATTTGTATAGTTAATTTGATAGACCTAAGTAAAATTTAAGTTAGAGGCAGAATGCTTCCATTCCCATACCTTTCTTTTTCATCTTCGCTGGCTGCTTGGTAATTTTTGTCGACTTTAATTTACTTTATGCAGTTCGTATTTTCAAATTATTGGAAAATAAAATAGTTCAGTGGAATATCCAAGTTTTAAAAACTCGTGAAATAGAAAACACACACGAAATATATTATTTCAAAAAAATGTTTAAGGCTTACGTTGGGATTTTGGACTGTTATGCCATACACCGAGTTTGTTTTCAGCAATTTGTAAGTATCTTACTTTCAACTTTATTCGAGGTTACACGAGAACCCCGTTTCCGCGAATTCCTTGTTGATTTACAGATATAACTTTTTTCTGAAGCATGTGTGAAGACATGTCGTCATTGGGAACTATCTCTTAATTATGTTTATTTTTCAGATACTCTATTACATAATAGAAATGTTTATTCACTCCCTGGTTTATATTCAAGTGATCATCGAAGTGGCGAAAAATCCGGTGGTCAAAGACAACGTCATGGTGAGTATTTTAATATAATTCTGTGTAAATTGTAAATTATTGGTCATTATACAATTGATGGCAATCTGATTATAGCTGTTGATTTAATTAAATTTACCGGGCATTGTGAATAATGTGTATCACCTATCGGACAGGACGATAGCATATGTTTAATAATGATTCCCTTTTCGTTCTGCATTGAATCAAAATGACTGATACGAGAAGACTTTATTTGAAATAAAGGATAAACCTATGAACGCG